>MU858834.1:254494-319350 GCA_033297175.1 Cladorrhinum sp. PSN332 | reverse complement strand
TTTGCCACCAATATTTAATTTGCCATTATTTAATGGACATGCCGTTTACTGGTTGCGGGCCGCCCTTGGGGCCTGGTTTTGGTAATTTAAAAATTACGACTTTACAGTTGCCGGGGGTTCCCCCCCCCCCCCCCCCCCCCGGGCAAACCGGGGAAGGAGTTCGAGATCGGATGACACCACCGAACAGATGCTTGCGCGCAGTAGTTGCATCCCTGGCAGCGCGTACTACTCCTGGGTTAGGGGCGACATAACCAATCAAAGCAACTGCGCCCACGATCTCGGACGTGGCGCGAATGAGGAAACTGCAATGGTTGTTTTGTGGTAGACCAATCTGACCTCAAGCGGCCCAGGTCGCGCTGGCTGGCTCAAGGAGAAGGTCTTGGTTTTGACGGTGATCAACCAATCGCGCAAGGTCAGGAAGATGCACTCAAGCTTCCATCTACACCTAAGTGATGTGGTGCCTTTTGGGATCCAAGGTACGCAGTATCGGGGCCGCGTATTCAATACGTGTGCCCCCGTTCTCAGGGTTGCTTGGTTGGAACAAGGCAAAAAACCACCGAGGGCTGTGGATGGGAGGGAGAGTTCAGGTTTAACGCACATGTCACCTGTACCCACTGCGATCAATCCAGGATTGGTGAGTAAGGGTGCCTTTTTGTTCTTGCTTTGAGCGGAGCGCTGACAATTCTTTGCAGCTGCGAGAACATCCAGGCAGCAGTTCTCAACCTCGAACGCAACAGATAATATTTTCTCGACACGCGATCGTTCATTTCAAGCCACCATCAATTCTGCGTTGAGGGCTTTGAACAGCAGCACTGTTGGAGCCTCTCGAGTCAGGAACTTGAGTGGACAGCTCGCAAACTGGTCGGTTTGGGATTTTCCTCCCACACGATGCCAACCTTTCTACTCGCTCTCTAGATAACAGACGGCAGCAGTAGGGATTTGCGGCTCTCCAGATCAAATATATCGGTGTCGACGACGTTCTGGTGAAAGGGAAGCACTCCACAGCGCTGAATCTTGTTACAGAAAAGAAAAGACCAGCTTCTACGCGAAGCAAGCTGCAATGTTGAGATGAGCTCGGGGCGGCCACCCATCTCAGCTCGGTCGTCGGTGCCCTCAACCACGCCAGAGATTGCTGGACGGTTTCTTCGTTCATCTGGTCGTCCATTCTGCCGCGCTACAAGACAGACCGCTCCGGTCAGTAGCGCCAGGCAGCACTGGTCCTGCCGCAGCAACCCGCTCATGCCAGAGGCGCTTCTATACTCCTCTCTGACGCGACTTTGTCTCCGCGGTCACACAAGCCGTAGATTGTCTCGCTCGGCAAGTGCTGCGTCTGCCCAAAGAAGCCCAGCTTTTCCGAGCTGTCGAATCTCCTCACGCATGTCTCATCCAAGAGTCATATCTCAGAGAGACCTGGCGGGATGAGTGGCAGACGAATCAATGTTACCGATCCGCCGCATCTCCGACACGAGGCTCTTCAGAGAGCAATCTCTTATACAAGTATAAGAAATCATTGAGAGAGGATGATCAGTCAGTCCAAGAGCTCTGTTTCTGATCCTGTAAAAGTTTCGTGGGTTCCTTGGCAGTCACCGGCCGGACGAGATTGGCCCCCAAGGCGGGAGCTGGGATGTCGAAAAATCTCCAGTTAGTATTGGCGGAGGCAGGATGCCTGAGAGGCGCATTCCCCTTGCCGTCCAAGTTCGGATTTCATCTGAATTTAACACCCACTGGTTCGACCGGTGGATCCACATACGCGCTGTAGATGCAGCCCAGCATCAACAGTATACTCTTGTGCGCTCTACGAGGACAAGGTCATTGCAGCCGCCTTCAGCCGACCTTCTCTGCTCCCATCCCTCCGAGATCAATTGACAGAGGAAGATTACCCCGTCGTGGATCAACACTTCCACTGGGCGGTGACCAGACAAGGCCGCTCGACTGCTGTTGGGTTAGATTTACCGCAGATGAGGCTGATCGTATGCTTGATGTGTGCGTGCGGCGTGCCAATTTGAACGATAAGATAACATAATTTAAAACCAGTAATATTTATTTTGCTGCTAACTGCTGTAAAGGAGACTTGAACGTGACCTGTACTGTGCATATCCTGACGTTGATGTTGGAAAGCAAGGGCGAATGAGTCTGTTATGAGAATGATTGCGGCCGGATGTACAGTAATTACCTGTCAATGGTAGTCGAGATAATGTTAATACACGTGATTCAGTGATTACTGAGAGGCAGTTCAACTTCATATGGCGAAATGTAATTGTTGTGTTGAAGGCACCTTCAAGCAGTTGAATCCAGTGATACACTTGAACTTGATTGGACATCAGTATGATCATGACCGACAACCAAAGGCCTTCCATCTGGACCATACCATCTATTCATGTATTTTGGAGAGACCACGCATTCTCCGGGATACTGTGAACCATTCAACGCCCTGTCGCTGGGAGTGAGTGCAAGTGGTCCAAGCCTAGGGCTAGTGCCCTTCTGCTTCCAATTTCGACCACACATTGTTGTTGTCCCTAATATGCCGAGTACCCCACGCACACAATGCGACCGGTAATTTGTTTTTGTAGAAACTTCAGTACTGAGTCGAGTTTGAACTCCCACACCAACTTTACACCCCAGCGACGAAGTTTACATGCAAAACCTCTTCCCACTTCTGCCACTCCTGGCGCGTTGCACGGCACCGACCTTTAGCCACCATACATTTATCCTTTCCTATAGCGGTCGAATCGCTTAGATGCAACATCAAACGGAATAGGTCAATTCGTCCGATGCGTTATCCCCACTAACAAGAGAGTGGGTTCGCCCCGAGGCCTCGGTTCAGGCGCTCCCGTATTGCACCAAGCGTCACCACAAGCTGTGTAAGTTGGGATGAATGCGTTTGTCCCTGCTGGAATCTTGACTCAATGCTGACTGTTGTATCAATAGGCCGCCTTCGACGTCGTTATTGAGGCCGAAAGGTTGCGCCGCGCGCGCAGTCGGCCGACGCACTTTGTGAGCATTCACACCTCGATCCCTTCATGACCTTGTCCAATTTTCGAGTCACAAAGTCGATCGGTAAACCGACGCCGAGTCTCGGTTTGCTGTCCAACGACCAACACAAGACGCAGCGCCCAGGCATCCAAGCGCTCAAAGCGATCCCTATCCGAAAAGACAGCGGAGACCCGCCATCGCGCCCCGGTCTCAGTTTCTATTCGGTCCACCGCACCAGCCACGATGGTAACTGCTGCTCCCTGATAGTGTGAGGCTACATTCGGTCCAATCTCCTCTAACTACTCTTTCTCACACTAACTCTTTCCTCCAACAGTCGCTCGCGCCCATTGATCAATCGCGCCCTCGTACTTTGAACACAGAAATATCCCAAGCAACAAGCTTCACACTGCAGCTTGTCACGCAGGAAGAATTACAAGTATTTGTTATGGCCTCTCAGCTTATTTGTCTGTTACGGTCTTTGCTGAGCCCGCTTCGCTTGTTATGACAATTCCTTCCCCAGCATGGTCTCCACCTTAGGTAACCTTGCTGAGCCTGAAGGTGGTGCGATTGGCCAGCTGCCCCTGCCGGTCACTCATTGTCTCACCTGAGATATATTTTTGCACCAAGACATCTAGCTGGAGGCCCTCACTAATCTTCTACAGGACCTGCGCACCAAGAACTGATCTTCTCGCAGCGATTTCGCCCAACCCGTCCGCTGACCCTGTTGCGCTGTGTTCAGTCTGGGCTTGCTACGCCCGTTCTTGGGCTCGGGGTGGGGCCTTTTTTCTGACTATTGTGTTGGAGTGATATCCGCTGCTTGGGAGTTTTGGCAGTCTAGTAGGGCCAGTGTTTATTTGGCCTGTTTGAATAGTTATAAATAAACGGAAATCGTGTTAATTATCAGAACCCGAAGCTGCGATGAGCCACTCTTGTTATGTGAGCCATCACCTTCACAGATACGGTCAAACGCATAACGATACTTGCGTCAAGAGACTGAAGGTGAAGGTTGAATCACGTTTTTTCATCCGAGCTTTTTCGTCTGGTAATTGTCCGTTTTCTTTTGTGGAGTCTGTTTGCTTTCGGAGATGCAGGTTTACAGTGAAGATTGGCATTCATTCTTACTTTCCCGTCAGCCTCGCGCAGGAGAGGAGCCATGACTCCAGCCAAATCACTATGAGGCGTAGTCTGACTGCCTTTCTTTGGTCAACAATTCTTGTCGCTTCTCAACACGGCCAGGCACAGCCTGCTTGGCATCATCACTCCAGCCAAAACAAACCGTGCAATTCTCCTTCATGTTCGGGTACTGTCAAACTCTCTATTTCTGCCAATGGTTTCGAAATCAAGAGGGTAAGGGTTAGGGGTACGGCTCATTTCACTTGTTTTGCCTTTGTATTTTTCTTTTACGTTGCAGAACGGAGAGCAACACCTCAAAGCTGCTGATTGATGAAGATACAATGTATATTTACTTGTCTTGGCGAAACGAGCCCTTTACTCTTTATCAGGTGCACTTATAGCAAACGTGAATTTACCTCAAATTGTGATACATGCGAGCTCAAAACGCGGGGTATGTTCGTCTGATCTTTTTTTTTTTCATTTATCATGTGAATATATTCATCAAAACATCCACACCGACCTGCTTACCGAGAACGCGATGAGGGTCCTTCTGGAGTCTTTGTGGGGCATGTAGATTTTATGGCTAGACTATTCTATTTGCCTGAGACAAACGAGCAATGGTTGCAAACGGACATGAAGTAGCACAGCGGTTTCACCAGGTCAATATAAGCGTAGATGGGCTATAGATACTACCTAGAATGTGCAGGTATTGCAACTCGAGGCAGGCTTCAGTCATCTGATAATCTCACGTTGCAGGAAGGGGCATTAGCATTCAATATTAGGGAGACATTGTTCTCCATTGACCAATGATAATTGTGCTTTCAGGGGCGCGGGTGGTGGAAGGCCTGCTATTCACGCCATTATTTCTTCACGCAATGCCGGTATTTCTCCCTGCTTCGTCTGTATCCCCAGCAACAATAGCGCGGAATCTGGGCACAATCCCTTGTTGTGTCCTCATTCCATGTGCTTCCGCAGCCCCCCCGTTAATAGGGCAACAGGAGCTTTGGCCGCTTCCATTTTCCATTTTTAGGAGTTTAGTAAAAATTTTGGGCGTACCACTCCTCTTCTGCTTCCTCCATCTTCCAGTTTTGATTTGCAAAGGCGACTGCGAAGCTGATGCGAAGTCCGCTCACCCCCAGAGGGCGCGACTCCCGCACAAGGCGTTCGATAAATCAAATACCAACAAATCCAACAAATCAATTCTAATCAAATCAATTCAAATATCGGATTTTTTGAGCCAAATCCCAGAAATCCCGGATTTGGCTGTATTTGACTAATTTGTATAATATTTTTTTTGACCACCCAGATTTTTTTGAGCCTTCTTTTTTTTTCCAACTTTCCATCCACCACAGACTTTTTTACGACCTTCGTATCTGCAGTCTCTTCGTTTTTATCGATCCCAGGTTCGTATTTGCCATTATTTCGTCATTTACGTCAATTGAGGGCATTCTTACTGTCAAAGCGCACAGATTTCCACGGCTTGCGCTTATGGCTGTGGATTATCTGTCTATTCCGCCCGGCAGCACAGACTGTGAGAGGGCTTTCAGCCAGGCCAAACATACTGTCAGCCACCAACGACACTCATTACATCCGGAAACAATCAACCACCTCGAATGCCTACGAAGTTGGCAGAGAAATTAGGGCAATTGGGCCTTTGGAGGATGACGGAGACGTCTTTTCAGTGTGTGAGGTTGTTCGGCCGAGTCGGATTTATTCGGGACCGATGTCTTGGCAAATAGGCAAATCTAGTCAAATCTGATCAATTCAATTCAAATACTGATTTTCTGGATCAAATCAAACCAAATCCTGGCCTAGATTTGATTTATTTGATTTATCGAACGCCTTGCTCCCGCAACATGCACTACAGTAAGTTATCTTTTTTTTGTCTAGTCACAGCTCAGCGTAACTTGCGTCGCCCCACAGGAGCACTGCAGTCCTCGCATCTCGTGCAGCAGGGAACTTCGTGGACCCTGGTTATTGACACTTTTCAGTGCGAATATCAGACGAACTGCGACAACGCTTGAGGGCGCAGCGACCTTGACGTGGTGTCATTCGGCATTGCACTCGATAAGGTATGGTCAATTCCAGTTCGTTATCGCGAGTTGCTGCTAACAGTTGGTAGAAAAAAAAAGATCGGACGAAAAGCGACGTGTCGTAACAATCGCGATTCAGGATGACGCCGCGCTGCAGTGGAAGAGTGTCGATGAGGTGCTGGACCCCAAGAGTTCTATCCTGTTGGGGATGGTTGCTGCTGTGCACTACGGTGTAAGAGATCATCTATCTGTTCAGACTGCGGGGTGGCGTGACTGTTGGCGACCGTTGTTGCAGCAAGATGGTGAAACGCAATCGTAGGTTTTGCCCTACGTGCCTTGAGGAATGTTCGGATGATACTGACAGTCTTTTGCACAGAAGCTCTCTGTTTGCAACATCACTTGGGGCCGCACGACGATCGAGAAATCGCGTAGTCTCGTCCGATCCCCACCACTACTTTCCCAAGGCCCTTGCCGTGGATGCCTCTCAAGTCCCTCGCCTCCCAACGATATTTGCCACTGACTTCTGCCAAGCAGAGGAGGCTGATACGATGGAAGTTCTCCTTCGGGCTTTCAAGGTTCTTGTCCGGGTCTCGAAGGCTCTTGTGGCCTCCGCAACATCAAGTTCAGAGTCAGCCAAGACGGAAGATATCATCCAACTTCCAAGGGTATATCAAGAGCTTTGACCTGCACCATGTCTACTCAGTATTGTCACTGGTATTGACCTCGCGATGACTCAACAAGTCTAGAGCTACGTTTTGACGCTCTTCCCGGTTGTTGCTTGAGGCTATCAACAACAAACCTGGCAGTTCTTTGTTCTGGCTGCCTGGCGCTCAACTCTGCCTGCGACGGTTGTTGGCCTGTATGAAGGACTTGCAAAGAGGTCGCTCTTCTAGCTCTGGCTTAAGATCTTCTGTGGCACCTCGTGTGGAGTAACGATGCTCCGCGGCGGACTTGTTACAGCGAATGGCTTCACACTTTCTCCGTTCGCTACGACTGCACTTGTCAGTCAGTCAGTTGGCTAACATTGAGGTAAAGAACACGGTTCAGCATCTGTTCTTTGATCCTTGACGGTTTCCTTAATCGTCAAATATATTTGGCAATGCCAATGAGCGCACATGTCGCCCCAGGCTGTGCCCTCTTGGCCTCGTTTTCCATCTTTGCCGGCCTCGGGCTCGCTCTCAACACCGAAGGTTTATTCTCCGACTTTTCGGTTACTTTCTGCTTCGGACCAGTCTCTGACTCTTTGTCCCGAATCATGTGGGATATGAAGACCGACGGCTCTCGTGCCTATGGCTTCATGCTTGTGTCCGAAATGTCTCACCTTGCGGGCCATTCGCGCGCCTACCTGCGAAGGTTGGGCTTTAGTTTTTCTTTCCATCCTGACTTTCCTTCCGTTCCGTTTTGGACGGTCCGTCCCACGTCATGTTGGATATCAAGTTGGCCGCTCTCGTGGCTATGGCTTCATGCCTGTCTTTGGCCGCGTCCGGAGCGACAACGCTCCATTGCGCGCCAGTCCGAGGCCAATGTCTCGCCTTCCAAGCCACAAGCCTATTCACCAAACTTGGGAACTTGTCTTTACTATTATTTTGCGTCGCGTTCGGACCCGTCAAGGGACGGTCCGTGTCATCCCACATCATGTGGGATATGAAGACAGGTCGCTCTCGCGGCTATGGCTGGGCTCTCAAGCCATTAGGTGAGGCTGGGCCTATCAGTCGAACAATTCTGCCGCGACCTCTATCCGTCGAGCGCGCCATGCAGACCATGAACGGACGACGTGCCCACCAGTCGGTGGTGCGGGCGTCAGCCCTGTGACTTGTCAAATAGACAAGTATTGTCCTTTTTTAGGAAACTTCGTCTCCGGCCCGGCGCGTGTGCCCACTAGTCGGTGGGTGTTGCCCTGCCGAATAATCTAACCCTGACTAGGTCGCTAACTTAACAAATTCCCTTTGCAGGAGATCCGTGCCAACTGTGCCTACCAATCAAACATACAGTTCCAATAAGGAGGATGCTTCAAACCACTTCCACATCTTCGTTGGTGATTTGTCCAACGAGTTCGACGGCGACCGTTATTTCCCGTGTTCTTTCCGACATCAAGGCGGTGTTTTGTCCCACGTCATTTGCGGCATGAAGACCTGGTCGCTCATGTAGCCCGAACAATATCTCTCTCGGCAAAGTCACCGGGCAAATGAGGAGAATACCTCAAACTATTTCTACATCTGTGGTTGGCCCCCTGTCCAACGAGTCCAACGATGGCTGCTTTTCTCCGGTTTTTTTTTCGGACACCAAGTCCGTGTTATTGTGTCCCACTCACTTCATGTGGGACATGAAGAGCTGGTCGCTCATGGATTTTCGCTCCCGGCTCCAACGATAATTTTGTTGCATGAGTCTCCGACCCAATAAGGAGAATCCTTCAAACCATTCCCACATATGTGGTTGGTGTTCTGTCGTCTTCCGTCCCACTTCATGTGGGAGAGACTGGTCGCTCATGTCTTCTCGCGCCGTGCACGAGGCATAGGGCCAGTGGGCAGAGAGCCTTGAAATCTATTTTCAGATTCTTGTCTTCATCCCACGTCATGTGGATTACGAAGACGTGGTCGTTCACGGCGGTAGGATATGAGACTGGTCGCTCATATCCTGCCAGGCTCTGCCTGACGCTGAGAGGGCTCTCAGCTCCATGAGCGGCGACGGTCACATCAAAAAGGTCTACCTTCGGACTGTAAGTCCGTGTTTCAATCCCACATCATGTGGCACATGAAGACGTGGTCGCTCATGACCTCGTTTTCATCTTCGGTTGACCCAGCTCGCAAACCATCAGTATCCCAAACAACAACTGGCGCACTGGGTAACGCCCACTGCAGCTTGGCCAACCTTCTATCTCCCAGCAAGAGGAGTCACATAGGTAAGCTTACTTTTGCTCTCCTGCAGCTCTCGCGTTCATCTCAAACGGCTTGGTCTGTCCGTACTTGCAGTGGGAGAGTCGATATGGCATCAACGACTCTCCTGCCGGCCGTCTTCTCGTCAAGGAGCAGAACAGGCCGAGTGGCAACTACATTTACGTACACTATCATCAATTCATCTTGTTCCCTATCCTTTCCCGTGTCCAATTTTGATCTTCTCCCAGATCATACATTCTGGGTGATACATTCATATGATCTTGGAATTCTACCCCGCCTTTAGTGTGATACAATGTGCAAACGGGCAACTGCTAGTGGAAGACAGAGTGTTTGGAAGTTCGTCTTAGAGGTCTGGAAGAGTTTCGATCTGAGGCAGAACACTTTGGCGAACTATTACCGCTTTCCGCGCTGCCCATCCACCATATGCTACTATACAACCTCCTTGTAAAGGAATAACAAGGTTCAAAGAACTCACCACTCACTTCTATGTCTAGGATGTACATCACCAAGTTCCCGGCCCGACCTTGCTCACTAAAGGTATGGTTCGAAGCATACAACAATTCTTCGTACCAAAAATATCTGGTCAGCAAAGACCAGGAGCTTCAGTTCCCTCTTTTATCGATAGTTCTGTTCAAACCATTACATCTCCAGCTAGCAACGCAGACTAACACCAGCTTCCTGAGGCTTGAGTTTTCTCTCTCAGATCATGAGGTCTCACGTCCTCCTCACATTCGACAGCGATAGCAACCGCAGCAGCGGCGTCGAAGCCCACTCAGTGCTCTCATTCTTCTCGATTATCTTGTCATCCCAAGCAGCAACTCGAGCAATACAAACCCCTACAGGTGCCGTTACAGAAGACAAATTCGGATACAATACAGGGATCTGGGTTGGGATAAATAGAATAGTTTTTGGAATCGAAGACGATGTCCAGATCGAAGCAATGAAGATATCATCATCCTTTTCATCCAGACCAGAGTGGAACAATACTACAAGGGCTGTAGCACCTCACGTATTGGGTTATTGAGATGAAGACAGGCATAGGTTCAATAGAAGGTCCCACACTCCCACAACTGGAGCTATTGCTGTCAACATCAAGATAACCGATGTATTGTCCCCTCGCTGCAGCGGTTTCGTAATAGACAGCAGACATCCCTAGATGCAAGAGCGTTGTTGATAGGAAACCGCTGGGGGGTCATAATGTAATTGTTCACTGTCGAGCACAACAAACTGCAGCTCTCCGGCCCCGTCCGCTTCGATGATAACAGTAGAGCAATCGACTACTACAGCGGGGACTGTGTCTAGGGCTATTGTTTTCGCACAAAATGTGATGTCATTGTACTGGTATATTCAAGCCCTGCCGTCGTTAAAGGCCCACAAGACGCCGTATTGCCAGAATTTTCCGCCTGGAGAAGCCCAAAAATTCGCACACAAGCCCGCCTTTATTTCTCGCTCGCAGCACACCAGCTAATAACTTCGCATCTTTTATGACAACTTCGCCAAGTCGTTACTCAAAGTGCGATGATGCGTCATCTCCTCCTCCAATACACTTACTTATTCTTCAAGTATGGACTTTTTATCGCCAGTTTTATCTGGTGAACAGGAACGCGCGCGACACGCCCCATGCCGCCTCCCCATGGTGCGGTGTGTGTTCCCTGGGCCTCATGGCCATAGGGCGCACATGCCGCTCCCCCATGGGGGTGTTTCTCCTCGCCTCGCGCATGGCGATTGCGCACATGCAGCCTCCCCATGGTCCGGCGTGTGCGTCCTTGGCCCCACGGCCATAGGGCGCACATGCCGCCTCATGCTGTGCTCTCCTGCCTCGCGCCGGAGAGTGGGCAGCGCACATGCCGCTCGCCCATGGGGTGTCTTCCTCTCCTCGGGCAGGGTATCTGCGCACATGCCGCCTCAGTGCTGTGCTCTTATCGAGAATGGAGATGTTTTCCGCGACGTATTATCCAATCAAGGTAAGCCCCACCGACAAATCATCGGATGGTTTCTCGAACTAATCAATTACCAGTTTCAGACCGGTTAGGAATTCGTTTGTTACGATTTTTACTTGGGACGATTTCGAAGCAAACGGCTGATAATGGGAACCAATGGCTCCCGCCTGTTACCTGGCGTCGCCAGTCATCGACGCCGACAAGTCTTCTTTCCATGTGGCATTCTGGCTATTGATGATAATAGCTAGTTTTTAAGTGTGCCTCTGCGCATCCCGCAGAACACAAACCGAATCCCGGCGGGTCCGGCGGCGGCGACGAGAGCGGCATCGTCCGCCGTTGAATTATTTTTCACGATTACACGTCGACAGGTCTTCTTTTTCATGACGGCTGTCTGGCTATTGGTTACAATAGTCAGTGTCGGTATCGTCGTCGCACGGCCTCCGCTTCTTTCAAACACCGCCAGCTACTTTTCTCATCCTTCTTTCAATTTTCGAAAGAAGAATGGGTATTGATGGGAGGCAAGGGACCCGGCCAATTGCCTCAGGCTTCCCAGTCCAGTGCGCGGGCGCACCGGGTTACGAGAACGGCCAAAATGGCCAGAACCCCGCGCACATGCCGCCTCATTCTCTGCTTATTCCGGGCGCTCAGGCCGAGGTAGTTCAAGATTTGGCGCTTTGGCTGGTCCAGGCCAACGATCTCGACGTTTTCCCAGGCATCTCGTTGGCGAGCGAGGTTGCGCGGTGTCCGAGCCTAACAAGCATTCACTCTGTGTCTGTTAACGCAGGACCGTGTGGCGACGTTCTGCCTCTTTGCCTGTGGCTATTCCCAACTCTAGATTGTGAGGCCTTGTCTGGCATTGAGACAAGTGCGACAAGAGCGGCATCATGTCGCCCACCAGCGGTGGTTCCCGTTCCCAACAAGCAGGCTCTTTACGCCGATACCTGCTGTCATCCTCCGCCAAATCTTCGAGACCACTGGCCATTCGTCACATCGAATATCAAGCCTTTTTAGGCCATAAGGCCTGTGCCCTTGGGTAAGCCAGGGCGGACAGCGGACGTCCTCGGTCAAATCTCCGAAACCAGTTGGCCTCCTCCAGAAGCATAAGGGGCTCTTTGCAGCTCTCCGCTATTGTGCTCCATTGGCGCGTGGGCCAAACTCGGCTTCGAGCTCCTCAATGTAATCCTTGAGATTACAGACATCTGACCATGTCCAGAACATCAAGAATATCCGATAAGAACGTACGTCCCACAATTCGACACATTTTCTTTTCATACATCCGCTAATCATCTTACGGATTGGGCAGGCAAAGGGTTACAACTATGGTTTCGTCAGGTATGATGATGTCGTGGTCCAGAACGTCGAAATTATTCTCTGTGCGGGGCCCGACGTTTTAGTCCGGCGCCAACTACCTTTCGGACTGCCCCAGTCCGAAGGGTGTCGTTAACTCTCTTGATGGGGTCCAAGTAAACGCTGCAGCGGAAGGAAAGCGCTCGGGTGAAAGCCTTAGTGCGGGTATTCATGCTCGAGCTCCTCTTTGCGCTCAAGATAGCAATTTTCGAGATTCAGTTCTCTATTTTGGTCGACATCTTCATGCGGTCCGTTGTGGCCAGCCGCAGCAGGAACATCTATATACAACCCAACTACCTATCTCTCCCCTGCTCCCAAGCGGCACAGAGCGACACCCTCCGAGTCCGAGCCGACAGTTTCCTCGAACGGGGTGTTATAAAGTCCAAATGGCTGAACACAAGTGCAAGGTGCGGCGTCAAGACCACCATCAGGAGTCCGATCCTTGTTGTCTCTGCTCAAGACAATTGACACACCTCGATCAGTTTGACATCGGTTGTCAAGAATGTCGCAGACAGCCTGCAAGTTCGTCTCGCTTTCGCGAATCTTTCGGGGAGTTTTCCGTTGTCAAATTCGAGCCTCTTGAGCTCCAAAATCAGCTCTAGGTGTCCCGAAGCTATCAAGACATCTACTCGGCCGGCATGAGTTTTGCTCATGTCCGGGGCCCAACAGGATCCTGGTCCAACACCTGATTCCGCCTTCGGCTTTGACGATAGACCGGGTTCTCTGTTCCATGAGAGACACTGGAAGGATTCAAACGACATGATACCCACTTGGGCCACATCAAACCGAAGTCGACGACACCATGCGCTTGTTGGTGGTTGCCACCGCCGTATCGAAGCCCTTTCGATTCGATTTCTTTCTTTTCATTTTACAGTTAGACATTTCTTGAATTCAATGTTATTTTACTCTCAACCTGCCTATTATCTTCCCTATTTTCTTTCCAGGCGTCAAGCCAGCGGGCAAGGGCGTTCGGCGGGACAACTCCTTCAACCGTTTCTAATTTTGCTATTGCAATTTTTACTGTACGCAGCTGATTAATAGGTAGGTCCAATTTGTAAACCGCCTTCTCCCCACCATCCCTCACGGCCTCGAGCGCCTTAAAAAAAAACTGATCCGTGTAAACCTTCTTCCTTTGTCAAAATCTTTTAATTCTTGCGACAACATCATTCTGCCTCGGCATTTGATTAACAGACCACCCACCACTGTTTTCCGTCGCACCTCCCAATACCCCTCACACGATATCCCGCGAGGAAATACGTCCATACCTAGACTGGTAATTCCAATCATAAACAAACAAAAAGACTGACAAAAAAAAACCGGAAAACGGTAAATTTCGGTGATCGAGTGGCAATGCATCCATCCACGACGGCTATTGTGTTCTTGATACTATAAAACAAGAGTATTATGTGAAGTAAGACAAATTACGGTCCAGTCCCCAAAACTCCACCGCGATGCGGGTATATACCTATGCAATGCAGACAAAGGAAACCATGGTCGCCTAGTCAACCTGCCAGCCTCTGAGAATGCGTTGGAGACAACAAGGAGAGTTCTCTTTAGATGAGTAAAAAAAAGAAAGAAAAAAAGAAATATCAAGGAGAGGGAAGAATGCTGGTCCCTCGACTGCCACGACTGATGGAGATCACATTACCTCTCGCTTCCAGACCAATGTCCAGAAAGTCCCAGCTATAAGTCCGCTCAGTCTCTCGACTTCTGCGCCAAGGAATCCGGATGCTCATCTGAGTCTTTCGAACCTGACGGTCTCGCTCTTTGCTCGCCGCCGCCACGTCTGTCCCTGGCTGTGCCAGAAGGCTCGCTATTCCAGAGGCTGGAGGGCTAAACTTGTTCTTGATCGACTCGGCAATCACTTTTCGGTTGCTCGAAAAGAAGAGAACGCAGTTCCAGAAGCCTTGCAGCGACAGCAGCGAAACGATGACCAAGTGGGAGACGAAGGATTTATCCCCCAGAAATACTTGGCGCATTCGGAACACGCTAACTGGGACCCAAGTGATCAAGACGACAAAAGCAAACAAGCCAGCTGTTTGCAGGTACGATCTCTTGACTTGGTCGTCCATCATGAACCAGATCATTGCTCGTTGCAGGGTTCCGCGTTGCTGGTCTCTTGATGGCCGGGGTGTTGGAGGGATCGGAGCTGGGCGCGGGTTTAGACCGAATTCTCTCATCCTCCTACCCGAACTTGGTTGGTTTGACGTCGGTGACGGACTGTGCATCTCTCTGATGACCGGCAGCAGTTTGTGCGGACTCGGTCCGGTAAATGTTATAATAGAAGTTGTGGTCTCGACAGACGTCAGAGGCAGGATGGCGTCCGGTGAGTCAGGGGTGGCATTCAGATTTGCCAGCAACCCTGGCCCCGGGAACGGCGACAGCGGCCAGTCGCTCAGGGAGAGAAAAGAGCGCTACCAAGAATTAGCATAAGTACAAATTGGTATATCCGAGTGGCAGAACTTACCCTGTCACCTTTCGTGGACTCCTGACCACTAGTAGAGGGCCGGGTAGACGCGGCATGACGGACACTCCCGTCCCAAGAAAGTCGACGGACTTGGTTTCGCGATCTAAAGACGCGGATACCAATTGTAGTGTATATCAGGAGCGAGCCAAGTATACAGACCCAAACCGGGATGAAGAAGGTGAGGACGCGGAAGTCTCTGGGTTCCGGCTTGATCCAGCACCAGTTCTGGTCATGGAAATCTGTTAGCCTCATCTCCACAAGTCACTCTCTTAAAAGATGTATGACTTACCCCTTGATCACCAAAGGCTCCAGTCACGAGGAGAACGACGGCAGAGATGCTTGGCCCCCCAAAACATATCAAGCAGTTGAGCCACCAATATTTCTTAAAGTAATCCGGGTTTGGCCCCTTGGTAACTACAATAAAGACGTTGATCATCATTGCAAACGACCACCAGGGGTCTGACTGGGTGAATCTGGCAAAATGTCAGTGGAAAGCCGGATAGTCTCGGAGGAATCCCTTACGTCTGCAGAAGGAAGCCCTGGGCCTGGCAGAGCACATCTGAACCCGCCGACGAGAGCTGAATTCCACCCTGCGCCACGATCACCGCAGCCGCACTGAAAACGTTGGCGACACAGGAACACACTATAAACCAGTTTGTTGTTGTTCGCAGCTGCTTGCTGGCCCCAAACGCCACAAACACCAAGAGCACCGAAAATAAGGAGAGGGAGCCCAGGGCCCGTTCGACGAGGGCTATGATGTCGATTTCCTTTTTAGTCATTGAGTCCACCATCTTGATCTATAAAGGTTGTCCTCCGCGTGTACCAGTTGGCGTCTTATTGGTACCGCCTAGGCATGTCGTTCTGCAGTGTCGCCAGATATTCGGTATTAATGGTTGCTGAAGACTCAAAAAGGACGTTCCAAGTCGACAAGGTGAATCAACATGGAACAAGAACCAAAAGGAAAGACGCAAGGAGAGGACGAGTCAACAACTCCGCAACAAAAGAAAAGTTGGTATGGTACCTGCCGGTCCAACCACCTCCAGCATCCCCCATCAATGGCTCCGAATGGGAAGCGGGCGGCTTCATGGTTCTTATTGCGACTCACCGGACAATGTCAAGCAATATTTTAGCTTCTGCTCCCCCGTCTTATGCCCGCCTGTGGCACACCTTGAGAGCTTCAACCCGGTCCAGGGGTCTCACTCCAAGTGTGGTAGCACAGCGGCGTGGCTGATGAGTATGCACAAATGGGTGGATGGAAACAAAAGCACTCGCCACAGTTTGTGAACCTACTAATACGGATTGTGGCCTGACGGGGATACGCGCGCAGCAGATGCCAACTATCGGAGAGCAAATCAAATCCTCCGTGAGCCTTGTGAATCGTCTGGCAGCCCTGTTGTGCAACAAGAGATGGTGTTGATGATGATGATGATGACATGCTTGGCGTTCTTTTTTGGAATAAAGATTCGATCAAGAAAGATGATAGGTCGCAAAACCTATTCTGATCAGATTGGTTTCTTGAAAATCAACAAAAGAAAGTCCATAGATAGATAAACGCCGGCAAATGGTGGTCAGTCAATATCGACATCGGCATGTTGATGCGAGTCTGAGGCGCAGGTCCAACGGTTGAGTTCAATACTTTCCAGTTAAAGATGCAAACTCGGAAGAATCTCGACCATTTTTGGGCACTCGCAGTTTCCATCTGCAGTCAACAACCAACATGAACAACAAACAGGTGGACCCATAAAATGTGCTCACCTCGGATCTCCACAGCGTTTCCCTAGAAGAATGCACCTCACAATCTGTTGTTTGATGGAAGGAAGGAACTCTTTTTCAAAAAATGGGCTGATGGTTCTGGAGAGCAAGGCAGAGAGCATCACAAACAGTTGACCCAGTGAGGAAATTTCGCACCAAAACCTGAAACATACCCTTCAAGGGTTTTCATCATTGCAGGACGCCTCTTTCCAGGGCAAACATCTGCCGTGCTCCCCCACCTGGGCGCCCCGTGTGACATCAAACCGTAAGCTGACCCTGGGAATTCCCAAAACACCACCTCGGAAGCCCGAAAAAGCTGAATCCATGCCAGACACCCTGGGAAGACACGTTCTCGAATTTACCCCACGAGTCACAACATATTTCTGTACTTCCCCATATCCCATCATCTGCACTGCTTTTTATAGCAAGAGGTTAAGCTGGACGGAATAAAAATGCGGCAACAACCGGAGGCGAAAAGGCGGTTCGTGAGACTCTCAACCGGAAGACCAATTAAACCCTCCGGATGCTGCTCGGTCACCATCCGAAGACTGGAACCGATAGGGGGACCGAGATGGGCTTCAATGGCCACCCCCACATTCTGCAGAATAAGCGCAGGCAAGGCAAACTTGGGATCAAGATATGTTTCAGATGGCAGAATCAAGGCTCATGTTTGCGCAGAGTGACCGTCTGAGATAGCCCATTCCATTGATTCCGTTGAAACTTTATCATTTTACCCGCGGGCCCTCACAAAAACCCACACTTGAATCAATCCCACCTCAAAACCAACCACCCGTGTCTCTCTATACAAACACTTTATTCCGAGTCCCAACGGACTGGATACTACAGTTAGATCCGTAAGCGAGGGTAAGAGGGTAACATCCACAGATCCGCCAGATTTAGAACACACAATCCGTCGCGATGACGGGTTCCAATCGACGCTTGGGTTAATAAATCGCGAGATTTTCATGCGGCGGAGTGGCACAGCACGGTTCTGGCAAGGAAACCACAAAAATCCAAAAGTGGCCTTGACACCACGGCCCGAAATTGGTAAGCGGCTAGGCTGACGGTGAGATTGTCGTACATGGATGTACATAGTTAAATACGGGTATTTTGCCTGAATCCTTTTGGGTTAAAAGAGGGAGAGGGGAATTGGAAAGACAAGATGCAAACTTGCCTGCGTGAAAGAAGGTGGAATGAATCTTGAGATTGTAACGGCTGAGGAAAGTATGTGCATACAAAATCACATGCCGTTCACACTGACAGGTCAAGGTTTTCCTGACCATGAAGACCTGCAAGATAAAGAGCCCTCAGAGTCAAGTCGGGCACATTGTGCTCGCTCCCCACTTCCCATCTTCAAAAAGGCCCCGCGCGCCCTGAGGCCGGAGAAGGATTGAAAGGCAGAGACCGAATCCGGGCAGTCTTGATCCACGAGAGCCATTGCTTCTCGGCGTTTAGAGACAAGACGGGGAAAGCTTGCAGGGCGGTCAATGCCTCCCACTTTTGTGCACCTCCAGCTTGCTTGTCCCCCGCAGAGACTCTTCTTAAACCCAACAAAAAAGCTAGCGAGCTTGTCTCTGCATTTTCGCCTTGCCATCTCTTGCTGCCTCGTCAACCATGCAAATGGCTCTCTCTTCCATGTTTAATTCCTGGTTCTCATCGACACGGCCAGGTTCAACTTCTGCGGACGTCGTTGAGAGCAACACACCCTGTTGCCAGCAATCTTGTCCATCTGGCTGGTCTCGCGCTGCCGATCTTCAGAATGCAAGGTTGACAGACTCGATCACGCATTGATTTCACGGCAGCAAGTAGAGATTCTTCGTTGCGCGCCCTTGCAGCTCTTCTTGCATTGGTGTTCTCGACTCAGGTATAGGTTCGCTAACAACTACGAATTACAGGACAATAGTCTTCCCTTGGTCTTGCCGCCCCACCGGCATCCTCCAGCGGTCTTCTCCATCCAACATACCCAAACCTTCTCGACCCGGATTACCATCCCCAGTTCAGAGCCTTCCACCCTGGTGGATCTGCGCACCTCCGACTCTGACCTCCTAGCCGCTGAGCGAGAAGCGGATCCGGGCGTACTTGTTGCCGCTGAAGAAGTAGGCCTCGTACGGGTTGTTGGGCATGGGGGGAATCGCATCGATACTTCAATGCCAAATGGGTCTATTAGCTACATTCAGCGACGGTCGTCTGCACGATCCCACCGAATTCAATTAGCCAGCCAAGTCTTGTTTCTTCCCAGTGTCCTCTTGTGCACCAACACTTCAGCCAATGTTCTGGATGGAGATGGCTTCGTAGTACGCGACTATTCCCAAAGTATTGCCGCCGACGACGGGCTGGACCTCCAACGACCACGTTCGCCATGGCGCTAGTAATCCTTGACTCCTGAATCCGGACCATCTGGTCGGTTCTGGCGGCACGAGGCACGGCCCGGCAGCGGCCAGACCTCAGAGTCTTCTCTCCGTCCGGGGAAGACGCCGCCCCCGCCTCTTCCTCCCTGATGGGCTTTGGTCTCTCCTCTCGCTGGAGGAAGTCGTGGGCTGGGAGGATTTGACCCATTCAGCTTCGACTGCTTGGTTCCAAGGACGGTATCACGCAAACAATTTACCAATGGAGCGCACGCAGCCACACGCAACCACACGCACCAATTTTGACAACAGCGAAAACAAACTCCTTGATCAACCTGGACAGGAGAATGGCCCCGTCTCACCAGATCCTCAACAGCCGTCTTTCAAGAATGTTACAATGTGTTTGCAGCAAACCAAGCAACGGCCGATTTTGGTGGTTGAAGAAGATGGATGCAATTTGGCGAAGGAAATTAGTTTTTTATTCTTTCCTTGTTTTTATTGGTTTCTTTCTTGGTCTGGGTTTAGGGTTGATATCCAAATTAATTTTTATTTTTTTTTCGTATTCTTTCTGTGTATTATTTTTCTTTATTTGTTTCCGTGTATCTTTTCCCAGCTATGGGGGTAGTGATTGAGACTGAGGAGCGAGGTTGGTGAGGAGTCAGTGCATCATGACAAAGAAGAACACTTTCGTGGGGACGCAGTGTGGTTTCATTTTTGTTGTATTCCTATTTTTTGTATGTCTATTTTTTATTTCTTTTACTTTATTCATTTTCTTGTATTTCTCTTATTGTATCGTTTGGAGGGGGTGGTCCTTCGCGTCCGGCTCGGCTGACTTGTGTTTTTGTAAGAGGGGAGGATGGTGGGTGGAATCATATGAACATGGGCATGGGCATGGGAATGGGCATTGGAGGAGTTATGGGCGATGGGTGCTTTTGGACCTTCCTCCCCCAGTCTCATTTTCCCCATCCACCTCGCATCTGGGTCTCTTTTTTTCACATCGACAACTCCTAGGCGGCTAGGGAATCTCCCGGGATCAAGGAAGGGAGGTCAGTTCCCAAATGCGTTTTGGCGGTTTTGGCGACTTTGGCGTGTCAGGCAACCTTGTAGCCAGAAGGGGTCGAGATAATGTTAGCAATACAGACAGTTTTGGAGTGCAGTTTTCCATAAATTTCTGATTGCGTGACTTGGCGAGGTTTCAAGAATTTTGGCTTTAATTATCTATGTGTGTTTGCGAACGGTACTATCTTTTGAATAATAGACAATCAGATCTATGTCATGGGCCAGAAGAGAGTAAATTATTGGGATGAGGGAATTATCAGAGAAGGGAAAGTGTGATCCGGACCACTGAACGTCAGGATGAACAGGTGTTTCACCGGAAAAACAGAAAAAGAGACAGAAAAGAGAAACAATTTAAGAGATCTATCATTTTGTTCGGGAAAAAAAAACCAACTCATTCATTCACATCATTACCTGATTATCCGAAACCTTGTGTAATCCAACGTGTTATGGAACCGAGTGAGGGGGAAACAAAAAATAATTAGAAAAAAAAAAAAAAAAAAAAGAATAGGGACACTTCCAGTCACGGACACTTCCAGTCACGGACACTTCCAGCCACAGACAGATTCAATCAAAAACCTGCACCAAAAATCATCAATACTCCTCGCCACAAACGCACACCCAAAAAGGCAACCCCCCAACCTGAACGCAACTTCAAACAAACACTGACCCCGTGACCCTCGTGAACTCCGCAACGGTATGCAACCACAACCTCCTGACCATGTCCTTCTCCCTAAGCTCCTTCAATACTACCGGAGCCGTGCCCCAATTGCTGTTGCTATTGCCATTGCCATTGCCATTGCCCCGTCCATCATATCCGCCATCACATCCATGAGGACCGGCCAAATACACCCCGCTGCCTTGCTCCCCGTCCGTTCCTCTCGCGACACTGATCCATTCCCCTGCGTCTTCGGATTCAATCCCAACACCGGCTGTTAACCTGACGTTTCCGCCCCTTTTAGCTGGGTATCGTGCGCTGGTGGCCACGAAGAGCTGTCGTTCCCCTGCTTCGATGATGGGGATGGGGTTTACCGGAGGTTGGCATTGCCGCTTTGGCTGTGATGATGAGACTGGTTTGAGAAAGACGGCGCGGACGAGATCAAGTGGTGAGCTCTTCATGGGTGACCTTTTTCTTGGCTTAGTTGTGGGTGTGGTGGCGCTGGTGGCTGGGATGAAAGGGGATGGGAAGGAGTGAATGAAGGTTACGTCTGGGGCTTCGAGTGCTAGAGATTCAAGAGCAAGGGTCATGATTGCCGAGGACTGTTGGTTGAGCAGTGGTTTAGGACCCGAGGGGATATTGTGGGGTTGGATTAAAGTTGAGGCTGATGTCTTGGGGTCGGAAGAGCGGTTGTTGAAGACTGTGACTACGCGACGGAGGGACGTGGCGCGCTGGAGAAGGGGCAAGAGGTTGGAGATGAAGCGGATGCGGGAGTAGTAGGTTACTGCTGTTGGGTAGTGGAGTGATTCAGACGTATCTGGACGACGTGTTAGTCCAGGTGATATGGATAGAAGACTGTGAAGGGCGCATTACCAGTCCCCGTAACAGTGGTTCCGGACGTCAGAAAGAGAAGGTTGATCAGGGACTCTCTGGACTGGATGCCCTTACACACATCATCGACGTTGGCGAGGAGAGACACATCAGCTTTGATGAAGTGGTATTGCCCACCAGGGTTCAGAGACTCGAGCTCGATGGTGATTCGTTCGGCTGCTTCCTCGGACCGCCCGATGAAGTAGATACGGGGCTGCACTGCGTGTTTGGCCAACTCTTTCATGGTCGCCTCTCCAATGCCGCCAGTGCCACCAACGAAGATGGCAACCAGGCCCGTTGCTAGCGTATTGATGCGCGCATTGGAAGATTGCATTTGCTGAAGAGAGACCATCGTGGGTTGGCTTGGGGAAATTGTGGCTTCCAGCAAGGGAGGAATATTGCCTGCTGAGTTGTCGGTCCGGGACGAACTTGGTTGTGTGCTGAGGGATGAAGATGAGGGTGAACTGATTCCCGGTGACAATGGGAGTCCCTTGAGATGTTATCCGTATTTCTACCCAAGAGTATTTGTCAACCGCGTGTTCCCGTGCAAAAAAAAAAAAAAAAAGAAGAAAAAAAAGGAAAAAAATTACCACATCATACTGCATCGCATCATGCAATGATGTGGTCTGTGTAAGAGAGTTTCGGATGATCGTTGCCTCTTTCGGCATGTCCTAATTGAGACAGCGGGTCGCCGACCATTGCGCCGGGTAGTCCCCGCCCACCCGCTGCTCCCAAGTTCCGCGATCCCCTCAGTCGGGTCGATAGCTGACAGCAACTTGAGATCAACCAGGGAGGACCTTTTCCGAAGTGGCAAGGGGGGAGAACGGCGCATTCGGCGCATGCAGCATCTCATGATCCCTCAAAAACGATCTATCAGTTTTTGGCGTATGTATTGACAGTGCTCCGGGCTGTGAGCTCCGGTGCCAAGCCACTGACCCGGCAGTTGTCCAAACGACGCCAAGAATGATGCATCCGTCCGAGTTGGGAATCCAAGCACGCCCGGTTATGTCTCACCTCTCTGGCCAACTCTCGACCCGTTTATGATGCGCCTTGCCCAAAAGGATGAGGGGTCGTCCAGCCTCATTCGTGTTAGGGGATCGGAGATGGGCAGATCAAGGTAGAGATCGACAAGCCACAATTGCTGTTGGCAATTATCCATTGGTAATTCCACGGATGATCGACAACAGCCCGGTTTCGGTGCCGATTATACGATAGATGTCTCACTCTCCAACAGACCAACAAACCAACAGCAGCAAGCGCAGCCATCGGAGTGGGGAGACACGGGAAGGAAGCCATAGCGCAGATCTTGGCCGGGGGTAGAAAGGAAAAAAAGGTCAAGTTGCCCGACCACGAGATTTACTACATAACTTGATGCCAGTTGTGGGAGCTGTGCCGCTTTTGCTCTCTCCTGCTTGGTGAGCACGAAAAGTTACTGTACTGTGCCGTGTGGGGGTCAGCTGTGGATCCCATTCGGAGTATTTCGGGCGGGGCCATCTCGGGGCTATCAACAAGTTATCAGTATTGGGAGGGCGAATATTGTGAATGGCACAAAACTAATCTCCCTCGGCTAAGCAAATTACCAACTTGTTGCTGGTTACGAATTGTGAAAAAAGAGGGAGAAACCGTTGGATGTTTGTGAATTGACTCTCGCACGGATCCCTCAAACCCTGAATTGTGGAGCTGTGGGACGATCACTGACAGGTTGCCAAGCCGCTTGCGCCCGTTTGCTCTCCAGATCAGGAAACAGCTGTCTCTGCCTCCTGACACACTCAATTAATTGACACAAAAAACGCAAAAATTGGAACAGGAAATATGAAATTTCCTGATTTTTACCAGTCTCTATAAAATTGCCTTTTTGAACGAAATCACCACCACTCTAGCGCGAATGGAACGCCATATCGGCCAAATTTCTTTGACTCGGAGTAAACTCCCACACACACTCGGAGTATCTCCCTCCCTTTCCACTCACAATTCACATCTTGAACAGTCATCAACATCCACACTTCTCATCTTGGCCACACCGAGAATGGAATTGAACCATCTTGAATGGTAATCGAGTGAGACCAAGTAGAATTGAGCCATTCGCGGGGTCTTCCGTACCGCCTTCATTCGATATGTCCCACTTGCCATGCGATGTGCCTCATGCCTGGATGAAAACTGCCCATATATAGAACACCAACCTCATTGTTGCCCGTAAAGGAGCCCTACACTGACACAGAACCCAGATTTTGTGTTACTTTGTTCCTTGCACATACCGCTCAAGATTTACCGCTTACATGCGCTACTGTACGAAGCTGCAGGTACATACCTACTTAATATTCTTATCATCCAAGACATCACAGCGTCAGAGACATCTTGTAGCCACAGACCGACATGGAGGCCCAGATCCCCATTGCGATCATCGGTATGAGCTGCCGGTTTGCCGGAGATGTTGACAGTCCCGAGAAGCTGTGGAAGCTTCTGGCAGAAGGCCGCAGTGCCTGGTCCGAGATTCCAAAGGACCGTTTCAACATTGATGGATTCCATCATCCCAATTTCGAAAAGTTGAATAGTGTAAGTCCTCTGTGTCACAGAAACGTGACCTCTTTAAGGTGGACTAATATCATTCGTCAGACAAACGTTGTCGGAGGACACTTCCTCAATGAAGACGTCGGCCTGTTTGATGCTCAGTTCTTCAATCTTCCCGCCGAAACAGCAGCAGTGAGCCGTACCCACATAATAGTCTTCACAGTCATCACTCTGACCGTGGTTTGACAGGCCCTTGATCCTCAGTTCAGACTCCAGCTTGAGTCTACATATGAAGCCCTCGAGAGTGGTAAGCAACATTAAGCAATACTCTTGATTCGTAGTGTGAGCTGACAACTCCTGTCACAGCCGGACTCAGTCTTCAAGATGTGGCTGGGTCAAACACTTCGGTGTATGCTGGCTCCTTTTTCCGAGACTACCATGAAAGCCTCATCAGAGACCCAGATGCGCTTCCAAGGTTTCTCTTGATAGGAACCGGGGCCGCGATGGCTTCCAACCGTCTATCACACTTCTTTGATCTCAGAGGACCGAGCATGTCAGTTGACACTGGATGCTCAACAACACTCACAGCACTTCATCAAGGATGTCAGAGTCTTCGGACTGGCGAATCCAGCATGTCTATCGTAGGAGGGACAAACATAATGTTTAACCCAGACATGTTTCTCACCATGTCTTCAATGACGCAAGTAGCCCCTTAGATACAGGCCCACATCAAGATAAAATGCTGACGGGCGAAACAGACTTCTTGGCGCAGATGGCAAGTCGTTTGCTTTTGATAGTAGAGCCAACGGATATGGTCGTGGTGAAGGGTCGGCCACCGTGATTCTTAAGAGACTGGACGATGCCATTCGAAACGGAGATCCCATTCGCGCTATAATTCGAGATAGTGGCGTCAACCAGGATGGCAAGACGGAGACCATCACCACGCCTAGCGGCGAGGCACAAGAGGCCCTCATTCGAGCTTGCTACGGCAGAGCGGGTCTCGATCCGGCACAGACCACATATTTCGAGGCACATGGTACGGGTACCAAAACCGGCGACCCAATCGAGGCCAAGGCAATTGCATCTGTTTTCAAGAACGGCAGGAATAGCGACGAGCCACTCAGAATCGGATCAGTCAAAACAAACATCGGACACACTGAAACGGCGAGTGGTGTGGCTGCAATCATCAAAGTCGCTTTAGCTTTGGAAAAGGAACAGATACCACCAAGCATCAACTTCAAAAAGCCCAACGCGAAGTTGCAATTCGAAGACTGGAAGCTGAAGGTCAATTCCCGTCAAATCCGCTCCCCTCCTTCACCTTGTCACCTACTGCACCTTCTTACTAACACTGCTTATTCTCTACCTACAGGTCCCCATCAGCCTCGAATCCTGGCCTGGGAAGGAAGGAATTCGTCGAGCCTCCATCAACAATTTCGGCTACGGCGGGTCCAACGCTCACGTCATCATGGAGTCGTTCAAGTCTTTCATCAACTCACAAGGACACAAGTATAACAGTTCTTTTAATTTCCCGGCAAATGCCATCACCAATGGCAATGGCAATGGACACGGAAATGGCCATGCCAACGGTCATTTCAATGGTAGTTCCCACACTCGCTCGCGGCGAAGCAGCGACGCCATCAATTTCACTCGATCCCGCATCTTCATCCTAAGTGGCAAAGACGAGAGGGTTACCGATATGATGGTATCCAACCTGAAGGAGCATCTTCTCACCGTACAGGCTGATGACGAGAATGCTTACCTCGACAGCCTTGCCTGGACGCTTGGGCACCGCCGCACGAGATTTGCTTGGACATGCACATTTGCTGGAGATTCCATCCACTCTCTGGTCAAGTCAATCGACTCTGGCAAGGTGAAGGCGGCAAAGGTGGGCGCGCCACCAAGACTGGGGTTCGTATACACTGGCCAGGGTGCCCAGTGGTGGGCAATGGGTCGAGAGCTCATCGACATCTACCCTGTGTTCAAGGCAACCCTCCTGGACTGCGACAAGCATCTCAAGAGACTGGGAGCAAAGTGGAGCATGATAGGTATGAGCACCGATGACATCTTTCAGGTGCCAGAACTGTAACTAACAGAATTCTTTTTCTCGGTGCAGAGGAGCTTAATCGCGATCAAGAGTCGTCCAAAGCCCACCACCTCGAGTACAGCGTCTCGGTCTGTGCCGCTGTCCAAATTGCGCTCACCGAGCTTCTCCGAGCCTGGGACATCACACCAACTGCCGTCACCAGCCACTCGAGTGGAGAGATTGCCGCTGCATACGCTGCTGGTGCTCTCGACCTCCAATCAGCAATGACTATTGCGTACGCTCGCGGAGGGACTCGCTCAGACTCCTCCCGCAAGTGCTCACAGAAGGGCGGCATGATGGCAGTTGGCATTGGCCCCAAGGATGTCCACGAGTACCTTTCTCGCGTGACCAAAGGCAAAGTCGTCATCGCCTGCGAGAACAGCCCAACAAGCATTACCCTCTCCGGCGACATCTGCGGCCTCGACGAGTTGGAGCCTATCCTCAAGGGCGACAACGTCTTTGCCAGACGTCTGATTGTCGACACTGCCTGGCACTCACACCACATGGAGGCAGTTGCTGACGCTTACTACGCCGCCATGGACAAGAGAGTTCGCCCGGCACAGCCCGAGCTCAATTTCATCTACTCTTCACCCTCAACAGGAGAGCGCGTTGACGATATCGGCGAGATTGCACATCCGTCCTACTGGGTTCGCAGCCTGACTGGTCCTGTTCAATTTGTTGACTCGTTTCGCAACATGTGCTTTGAGTCAGGTGCGAGCGAGCCAACCGTCGACATGGTTATCGAGATCGGCCCGCATGCCGCTCTCAAAGGCCCTATCCAGGACATCATGGCCTTGCCCGAGTTCAAGGGGCACAATATCCAATATGGCAGCTGCCTGGTCAGACGACAGAATGCGGTAGCAACCATGCACTCGTTGGTTGGTGACCTCATTGAAAAGGGATTCCCCGTCAATCTCCTACCCATCAATTTGCCTTATGGCCGAGAGGGCGTCCGGGTTCTCCATGACCTTCCAAGATACCCCTGGAATCATCAAGCCCGTCACTGGATTGAGCCGCGCTTCAACAAGGCTTTTCGTGACCGCGCGGAGCCACCGCACGACCTCCTTGGGTCTTTGGTTTTGGGTACCGACCTGAATGCACCCTCTTGGAGGAATATAATTCGGGTGAGCGACATTCCTTGGGTCCGCGATCACATCGTCCAGGGCACCATCATCTACCCTGCTGCCGGATATTTCTCCATGGCAATCGAGGGAATCACCCGGGCCGGCTCCCAACAAAAGTTCCAGGGCCGTATCAAGGGATACCAGATCCGGAACGTGGACATCTCCAACGCTTTGGTCATACCGGAGACAGCCGAGGGAGTCGAAGTACAGCTTTCGCTCCATCCTTGCGACGAGAAGGTTTTGGACACCAGAGGCTGGACAGAGTTCAAAGTCCAGTCTGTTACATCCGACAACAAGTGGACCGAGCACGCAAGGGGCTTGATCACCGTTGATTCCTCTCCCAACACGCCGAATTCGAAGCACATTCTCCCGGATGCACTGAGGGAGAATGCGTATCGAACTCGCATCGACGCCAAGGACATATACGCTGGGCTCCAATCTGGTGGAATTTGTCACGGTCCTGTATTCCGCAACATCAAGTCCATCTACGCACAACCTGGCACCCTGAAGTCGGTCACCTCATTCACCGTTGCCGACTCCAAAGCAACTATGCCTCAGGCCCATCAGCAACCCCACATTGTACACCCTACAACCCTCGACTCGGTCTTCCAGGCCGCATATACCGCTCTCCCTGGACACGGCAACGCTCTCAGCGAGCCCAAGGTTCCTAGATGCATTGGGAATCTGTGGGTCGCTCACGGCATCAGCTCAGAGACCGACCACCTGTTCAAGGCCTTCACAGTTCTGAAGCACAACGACTCCCAGAGCATGACGACCTCCGTGGCGGTGGTAGACCCAAGCGAGCCTCGCACTAACAGTATTCCAGTCCTTACTATTGACGGATTGGTTTATCAGTCTATCGGCAACGCCCCCGCACGCCAGGAGCCCTCGTGGGAACAAGACAAGTTCACCGTCGCGGAGTGGGCTCCGGACATCAGCTTCATAAAAGAACCGTATCTGAAGAAGCAGCTGGGCAGCAAGATCTCACCGCAGGAAGCCGAAACCCTGATGGACCTTCGTCAGGCATGTCTGTACTATATATACGACGCGCTTTCCGAACTCACGGGGGCCGACATTGGCAAGTTGGCCTGGCATCACCGGAAGTTCTACATCTGGATGGTCCTTCAGATCGAGCTCGCCCGCGCCAACGAGCTCGCGCCCAACAGCAGCGACTGGGTGAATGCCTCCCGCAAGCAGAAGTCCGCCCTGTTCCGCAAGGTCGAGTCCGAGAGCGCAAACGGCGAGATGGTGTGCAGACTCGGCCGGTCGATGGTGCCGATTCTGAGGGGCGAGATAACCCCGCTCCAGCTAATGATGGAGGATGACCTGCTGAACCGGTATTACCTCGACGGTCTGAAGTGGGGCCGCGCCAACGCGAAGCTGGGCGAGCTCGTCAAGCTCTACGCGCACAAGCACCCTCGCGCCAAGATGCTTGAGATCGGAGCCGGAACGGGAGGGGCAACGACTCACATCCTCAACGGACTGGGGACGGGAGAGGACGGAAAGGGCGGTCCGAGCGTTGCCTCTTACGACTTTACTGATGTTTCCACTGGGTTTTTCGAGAAGGCGAGGGAGAAGTTTAAGGACTGGAACGGCATCGTTCGGTACAAGAAGCTCAACGTTGAGGAGGATCCCGTGCGGCAGGGGTTTGAGGAGGGCAGCTACGACGTCATCATTGCTTGTCAGGTGTTGCACGCCACCAAGTCCATGAACAACACCATGTCGAATGTTCGGAAGCTGCTCAAGCCGGGCGGGAAGTTGTTCCTGATGGAGACGACCAAGGATCCGGTTGATATCCAGTTTGTTTTTGGCTTTGTGCCGGGTTGGTGGCTGAGTAAGTTTCTCTCGCTCTCTCTCACTCTCTCACTGCATTTGCTCTTGACCGTTGCTGACACGAGGTTACACCACTCTAGGCGAGGAAGAGGAACGAAAGTTTAGCCCGTCCTTGACCGTCCCCATGTGGGACCAGGTCCTTCACCAATCTGGATTCCGCGGCATCGAGGCCGAAGTGCGCGATTGCGACGACGACGAGCTCTGCCCCTTTAGTGTCATCTCCACGACTGCAGCAGCCCCCGCTCCCAAGTTTGACTTTGACATTGCCTTTGTCACGA
Organism: Cladorrhinum sp. PSN332; assembly: GCA_033297175.1. Lineage (NCBI taxonomy): Eukaryota > Fungi > Ascomycota > Sordariomycetes > Sordariales > Podosporaceae > Cladorrhinum > Cladorrhinum sp. PSN332. Next base: position 290,076 of record MU858834.1, on the reverse strand, counting down.
CATCGTCTTCAATTCCTGCGCCGTCGCTCGATCAGCTCAAGGTCTCCATCGGTCTGCTCACTTGGACCGTGCCCACCATCTATACTCTAGATGATCTCCCGCCTGACCTTAATAACACGGTCTGCATCCTCATTGACGATCCCGAGAGCCCCATCCTGCCCAGAGCCGACGCGACCGAGTTCGAAGGAATCAAGACTTTATGCACGCAGTCAAAGGGGCTATTATGGCTAACCCAGGGCGGAGCATACGACTGCCAGAAGCCATTCGCCAGTCTTGTTCCGGGCTTTCTCAGAGCCCTCAGACAGGAATACTCCGGCAAGCGCCTCGCCTCTCTGGATCTGGACCCCTCGAAGTCGCTTTGGTGTTTCGAGAGCGTAAAATCAATCACCGAGATCTTTGGGGGGCTCTTCGGCTACTCAGCCCTGCAGTGGCAGGGCGACTACGAGTACGCGGTAAGGCAGGGCGTAATTCAGATTCCAAGATACGTCAAGGATTCCTCCCGTAACAAGGCTGTCTTCCAGCGATCTCCTACAAAGCCGACCCCAGCGCTTGAGCCTTTTATGCAGCGGGACCGTCCCCTGCGTCTCACCGTCGGCACCGCGGGCCTCCTGGACACGCTTGCATTTGACGATGATCCGTCTGCGCTGGAAGCACTGCCGGAAGACTTTGTAGAGGTTGAGCCGAGGGCGTTTGGGGTCAACTTCCGGGACGTGATGGTGGCCATGGGTCAGCTCAAGTCATCAGTGATGGGCTACGACTGCGCCGGGGTTGTAACCCGTGTTGGGTCCGTCGCTGCATCTCAGGGAGGATTTAAGACAGGCGACCGCGTCTCGGTCTTACTGAGAGGACACTACGCCAGCAGCGTCCAAATCCACTGGACGAGCGCGGCGCACATCCCAGACACCATGGCATTCGAAACCGCCGCGTCGCTTCCTACCCAGTACGTTGCTGCCTACGTCTCTTTATACGACAACGCGAGGCTGCAAAAAAACGAGACGGTGCTCATACACTCCGCCACCGGCGGGGTGGGGCAAGCGGCCGTAATGCTAGCGCAGAGGGCAGGCGCAAAAGTCTTTGTCACCGTCGGCTCGGAGGAGAAGCGTAATTTTGTCAAGAAGCAGTTTGGCATTCCGGACCATCACATCTTTTCCAGCCGGGATGCTTCCTTTGCTTCAGGGGTGATGGAGGTTACGCAGGGGAGGGGAGTGGACGTGGTGCTTAATTCGCTTGCTGGTGTTCTCCTGCAGGAGAGCTTCAACTGCTTGGCTCCGTTTGGTCGGTTCGTAGAGCTGGGCAAGCGGGACTTGGAGCTGAATAACAGTCTGGCGATGGAGGCCTTCACTCGGGCTGTGACGTTTTCTAGTGTTGATGTGATTGCGCTTGGCGAGCTCAAGCGGCTGGAGGCGAACAGGATTCTGAAGGATGTGGTTCGGCTCGTGGCGGAGAAGGAGGTCGGTGCCGTTTTCCCCATCTCAGTTTACCCGTTGAAGGATATGGAGAAGGCGTTCCGGCTGATGCAGGCCGGTAAGCACATGGGCAAGATTGTGCTTTCGGTTGCCTCCGACATGCTTGTGCCGGCGATGCCGCAGTCGACGGGGGCGAAACTGCGTGGCGATGCGTCATACCTGGTTGTTGGTGGGTTTGGGGGCATTGGACGGTCGGTTTGTCACTGGATGGTTGGACATGGTGCTCGGAATCTTGTCGTTGTGTCAAGAAGTGCGGCGGTTGATGGCAGGGCGGATGAGCTCAAGTTGGAGCTGGAGGAAGCCTTCAAGCACGATGTGAACGTGATGGGCATCGGCTGTGATATATCTGTTGAGTCTGAGTTGAGTCGAGCGCTCATTGCGCATGCGAGGTCGGGGATGCCTCCTATTAGAGGTGTCATCCATGGCGGCATGGAGCTCAAGGTATGTTTCTGCGAAATCTCAGAAGACATCAAAACTGCTGTGTATACTAACACATATTCTGCCAACAGGACTCAGTTCTAGAACACATGACCCTCGACGACCACCGAACCGCCCTCGCGCCAAAGGTCCACGGCAGCTGGAACCTCCACAAGCACTTCTCCGGCGAAAGCGACCTCGACTTCTACGTCATGCTCTCCTCCCTCGTCGGCGTCATCGGTTACGCCAGCCAGGCCAACTACGCCGCAGGGGGCAGCTTCCAAGACGCCCTCGCCCGGCACCGAGTCGCGAACAACCTACCTGGTGTTTCCATCGACCTTGGCATCGTCAAGTCAGTCGGATACCTGGCACAAGAAGAAGAGTTCGCCAAGACGCTTGATTCTCTCCAGAGACACGGCTTCATGGCTTTGAGCGAGGACGATGTTCTCTCTGCTATCGAGTCAGCCATCGCCACTCCCTATTCTGGTGCGCTCGCACTCGGTATCAGCTCCGGACCCAAGGTGCAGATTGATGATGCTCCTTTATCCCGGGACGCGAGGTTCTCTGCTCTGCGGTATCAAGAGAAAGATAAGAAAGGGAGTGAACAAAAACCTGGACCTTCAGGGGCAAACGATTTAGCTGGACGGTTAGCTGCATCGTCGACGGCTGAGGAAGCTGTTCTCACAGTGGTTGACGGAATTACAAAGAAGCTGATGGACATATTCATGGTCCCTGAGGACGAGGTGGTCCCGTGCAAGCCCTTGGCGGCGTTTGGGGTGGATTCGTTGGTGGCGGTCGAGTTGAGGAATATGCTGGCCGTGAAGGCCGGCGCGGAGCTGTCGATTTTTGACATCATGCAGAGCGTTTCGATTACGGCTCTGGCGCAGACTGCGGTAGAGAAGAGCTCGATTGTCAGCTTCTGAGAGGGGGGTTGTGGTTGGGAGATACCCGGCTGACGCCGCGTCTTTTTTGTTTGCTGTTTATTTTAGTCTGTTGGGTATTTCCGATCCTGGCTTTTTACGTACGGTATACTATACGCTCAACGGGTGCCGTTTCCCCCCCTTTTCCCCTTTTTCCTTTTTTTTTCCTTTTTTTTTTTTCCTTCTCTTACTTTCTTCTCTGTTTTTTTATTTTGTTTCTTTATTATTTCTATCTGTTTTTTTTTATTTCGTCCTTTCAATATGACTTGATGGTTGGGATAAATTACTTCTGTTGTTTGATGTAGGAATAAATAAACGCCCATAACTATTAGTTTAATTCTGCTATGTCCATCTTCGACCCTGTCATGACCTACTGTGCCAGCCATGGGCATCGCGCATATCAGGCTCCATAAATGTATTATTACGATGGTAACTGCCACTAGTTTCTTTTTTTTGAGGGAAAAAAAAAAGAAAAAAAGAAACTGCTACCGAGGCAGTGATCCAACCCTCCCAACCCAAACGGCGTCGTCAATCCTCCAAAATTGCCTCTGCAGCACACCCCTGCGACAGATCGAACGAAGGTCATCGATCAACAACATTCCTGACATCCAAGATTCTCATTTGGGTCACAGGGCGCCACCCTTCTAGCCATCGCACGCGTGAGGCTCCATGTCGCTATACTTTACGCCTGATGGCGGACCGAAGATAGTGTATTAAAGATAGACAATCAGTCTGTTTGTTGCTTTATATAATTTGCCATCCTAACCAAGAATAGAATGTTTGGATTGTGAACGCAAACCTTTCTGCTAATAATTTACCCTTTTTTTTTTTCTTGAGTCATTTATTCTCGGGAAGGCCGGTCCATTTTCAGCGAGGCATACTCCCGCAAGGTTATCAACGCAGAAACAAAAAAGCCCCTAAATCGTCCATTGCGTCACCCACTCCTCTCCCCAACACGTTATTCTCAAATCCAACGCAATACTTTTGAACCAAACAAACCTCTGACCCCCGAAAGGTATGACATTTATTAGTATTAGAAAATGAAATTCATTAATAAATTAATATTAATCCCTTCAGCATCGAGAATGAAAAATAAATTGTTCTGTTACACTCCACCTTGCTCTGTCCCATTTGAAGCTATTTTTGTTGTGTTGCGTTGAGATGTTGTAAGGCAATATTATCACGTGATACCCCTTTTCCTCACCCCAAGCATCCCATCACCGGGCCAACAATCAAATCTCATTTTCAGTCTCACCTCTTTTATTTTTTTATTTTTTTATTTTTTTATTTTTTTATTTTTTTATTTTTTTATTTTTTTATTTTTTTATTTTTTAATTTTTTTATTTTTTTATTTTTTTATTTTTTTATTTTTTTATTTTTTTATTTTTTTATTTTTTTATTTTTTTATTTTTTTATTTTTTATTTTTTTTTTAGTACTTTTTCAATGTCCGACAACTTTCGGAACCGTTTCATGCAAGATTTTACTTATTTATCACACTCCTCCCTTGATTCAGAGACATTTTTTTTGTAGCATCCATCCCTGCGACATGTCATATTTTTTTTTTTTTTGCCAAACGGCGGGCGGGAAGGAACCTCAATGCCAAGTATAATCATAATGACTAGTCAGCTCGACATGGCTCGCGGATCTGTTGTCCGTGCATATGATCGACAAACGGTTGGGGGACAACGACTGTTGGGGGCGTCGATCACTTTAATGCAGATCCCTATCGTGATTAGATGGCACATTAGTTGATCTCGTTGCATCATCACCGTGACAATATACATATTAGTAACATACATGCTCTGAGAAAACCGATCTGCCAAATGTGCGTGCGTGCGTGCTCTCGGATCCATGACCAAGCGTAAAGATAGAAATACAATCCCGATAAAACATCCCATTGTCGATCATACACGTACACTATATATTTTTTTTCAAGCTCGCCAGTTCATGTTTAGAGACATATGACGGTATCATGACTTGAACTCCCAAGAAACCGGGCAAATGGAGAAAACAAAAAAAAACACCCTCTCTTTCAAATTCTGTGTTGGGGAATATAGGCCGCTCTTTTTTTTGGTGCTGACTGAGCATAAGCATTTAGCATTTTCATTATTGCGTTGTTTACAATTTCATGATCAACCAACAACATAAAAAAAGCGTTGTGCAACTTAAACATTCCACTCAACAGCTTTATTTTGTGTCACGGTCGTCCAACCTGTTGGTAGGAAAGAGTGTCCGAGGATCATTTCTTGATTTGGTGAATCTTCGGAACCTTGCCTGCACAACAATTCCGGATCTGGTCATGTCAGCTGCTTTTGGGACATTGTGATGGTGTATGAGTCCATGACCTACTGCAAGGAGCCTAGTGTCTGTTCATACTGCATAAGCCAAGACCGACAACATGCATCTACGTGTATGGATAGCGGCGATCACTGGAGCCTCAAGTCCCGAAGGATAACCTCAAGTGATCGGCCTCTAGTGGAAGGCCGTCCTGCATGGACTCGGGATAAGCAATGTGGAGCGGAAGACGGTGGTTGGATTGAGTTGACAAAACAATGCTAGTATCCAATGTGTGGTTAACGGTGCACACGAGAACTCTCGGAGGCCTAACGGTCTTGCTGAACACAAAATTGCGAATGTTTCTGAAAGATTTAATTCTTTTCAAAGCCCAATTAATCCAAGATCTTGCGACTCCAATACAGACAGATGTTCCCTAGCAAGACTGTTGAAACTCTGCATCTTCCTCAAAGCACCCATACAAGAAAATAGCCCTCCATTCAAAACAAACTGACTTTCTGTCTCAATAACCTGACTGGAATTTCTCAAAAAGTTTGATGCTGCCAACGATATAGCCCATGGAAGAAACATGTGTGCCTGAGATAGTACGTTAGTCTCGTCTAACCGACCATGAGAATGGTGGAATATTACCTTGAAATACCCCATGTGTTCGTGTGCTTTGGTATGGCGTGCAATCTCCCTCGCGGCATTCATGGATCGGGCTTGATATTCCATAACTGTAAGTTGGTATTGACTCTCCATGCCCAGTGACTCAACAACTTGACACATGTAGATAGTAGTAGAATGCGCCATCATTAGCGTGAAGAGTATCATTGGGTCAGTTAGTACTGCAGTGACCGGGCTGTTCGTATTCAAGCCGTCCACAATCCGCGTCAACATACTCTCAACCCAATTGTGCCGGGCCCAAAACTCGACAGATGCGGCGCTGTATGCTCTGTCGACTCTTGAGGACCTGGCATGCGAGAGGGCGCGACCACAGACGTTGGCGAGAATGGCGGATTCGGCTAATGGTGGCAAGACGGTGTGATCTGCGGAAGCTATTGCCTCGGAAAGAAAACACGAGGGAATGGGCTGGCCGCTTTGAAATGATATTTCGTGGGAGGGAAGTCGGGTGTAAATCTACGCAGCGGTTAATCGTCTGTGCAGTTTCGTATTAAAGGAGACAACAGCGCTCACAGTTTCCTCTGCAAAAGTCAATGGACAACAATTTCTGATGCATATCAAACGGTCCAGACTATAAGCAATCCAAAATGTTCTCCTCCTTTCCTCCACCAAGACAGGATCCTCGAACTCGGCTTGATTCTCTGGAGTGTCAACCTCGTGCAGTCGAGAAAGCTGAACAAGCCGAAACGCCCGCCCCGCCGTCGTCCATGCCCGCCGATTGTTGCACCGCGCCGACTCAAAAAATGCAAGAAGCAGCCATGCTTGCACCTGCTCCATAGGTACCACGCCAAGATCTTGTTCGCTCATATCAAAGGCCTCGAGCATATCCCTGGTCTCTTTATAGAGCAGCCTCCCCAACTCTTCAAACTGAGATGAAAATGCTGTTGCCAGTGTCCACATGGCGTACTGAAGGCAGAGCATGTAGTTCGGTCCAGTGGTTACGGATGGCTGCCGAGATCGGGAGAAATATCTGGATTGGTTGAAGAGGGGAATATTTGGATGGACGCGGTCAAAGTAAATTTGATCTCTGTACCTAGGTGTCAGCAACCGGCGCATTATATGAGTTGGGGGTGTGACCTACAAATCTGCTTGCATCAAATCATCGACAAGGCTGGACTTTGGTGGTGACTCCGGTGCGTGCGGGAAGGCGAAAGTGGGAAATGCAAAGGCTTCCAAGGATGTTGTGGGTGTCATTGGGGTGACTTGAACTTGAATCTCGTCGTTCCACGATGGAGGGCTACTTTGGGATGGAGAGGGATAATGGAAGAATCCCGCATTTGGGGTTGTGCTAAGTGGTGATAAATCAAGCGCAGCTTGTGCGTCTGACTGCTCAGAAGCTGTGGCCCATTCTTCTGGAAGCTGAGCCTGCATCTGCTCGAGACTGAGGCGTCGTTCTAATGCCACTAATTGGAGAACGTCTTGTTAGTTGCAATGGGGGAGACAGGCGGTGAAACGAATGAGCTCACCAACTCTATTTCGAAGGGCCTTAAGATCTCCCTTCTTGGGTCCTCGAGCGAGACGATTGGTGTTGATATCACATTCAATGCCTGATTCGGCACAAGTAGCACATGCTGGACGCTGCCTGTCACATCGCAGTTTACGCTTTCTGCACCCTTCACAAGCTGGGCCAGGAAGCTGTCTTGGCTGGCTTCCAGTTGAACATGTACTTTTGGCGCGCCGAGCAGCCATGGTGGTCCAGGAGCGTTGGACTTGAGTGGCGCCCTGAGGGTTGAATGAGATGGTTGGATAAGTTATGATATCGGGCAAGAAACACCGAGAAATAGCAAGAAGGAGCCGGGGGGAAGAACCTGGACCTGGGGTGGTGCAAGGTTCTAGAGCTTATATCAATCGATCCTTCCCAAGGAGAATCTGCGAAACTGTAGTGGACTCCGGGTCCCATTTCCCCGAGTCAAATCCCAAATTGCTGCCGGCCGCACTCTCCGTGGGATTGTGATTGCGTCCATGATGCAGGAATGAGGGACGGCAGGACCTGCAGACGTCCGGTTTCTCAGATCAGATGGATGCCTGCATTGCCGAGAAAGACTGGATGGCTCCTTCCCATGTTCCAAGTTCTCAATGGTCGCCGACCTCCACTCGTCTCGGGTCGTCCTATCTCATTCACCGTCCACCCGGCTCACCGGCGAAGCTCCACTGATGATCACAGATGCGGCCTGCCTTGACTCTCCGCCTCGAATGTCACTGGCTAGCTAACGTTGGGTGTACATACCAGGATGTGCAGCTAGGATTCGCGGGGGTGTTGCACTTTTTGCTGACCACCTTCCATCCCGTCTTTTTGATCTCGCCATGGACAAGACCGGAATCAAGGCTGAAAACCCATTGATCGTAAAGATAAACAATAGTAATCTGACCAAATATCCCATTATTTTCTTTTTCGATCGGGCCGTTGAGGAAATGTTGTTGACATGATCGGCAACCCCGGGTTCCCAATTGGGACTCCCGAGTTGTCCCAAGTGGGAATTCAATCGAACTCTCGGACAACGGAATACCCACCTTGCGCCAACTTCAGCTGGCAACTGCATTACCATTTGCCCAATGCATCGAGGGATCGCTCCATGCAAGTCCGCCACGGCAGGTGGGAGCGGCCTGCCACGCAACGGAATGCGGAATGTGGAATGTGCATGCGGTGCATCCTGCATGGCAATCGAGGATAATCCTGCAAGCTGACGCAGAATCCACCCACCTTTCCAGACCTCTGCTACAACCATTCACGTCTGGTATCACCATCCTTGCCGCAAATCATCATCGTCCGCCCTACAAGCACATGCGGCGACGCTTGGCGAACGACAGATCATTAAACTTCTCCCTGATCCCTTTGCTTGGGCCCAGAGGCGTCCATGCAACACTGGCAGCTGCACGAACAGGTCGATCGACGCCACAGGAGAGAATTGGGCGATTGCCGCCTGTCGGGGGGTCTATCACCATCAACCGGGTCTCAGACCGGGAAATCACCGACCAATAGAAGCAACGAGAGCCCTCCGTCGGTTTGTGTAACATTACTTCTATCGACCGAGCCACCGTTCACCTTTTATGACCCAGCAGACGGGCTCGACACTTGTGATCCGTCCCAACATATGCAGTCAGCTGCTGACCTCTCTCCCCGCAGTTTGGTTTGGGACCAACGGTCTCTGTCAGTCAACCCAGCCGTCCATCGCCTATGTATGTTCAAGGCGGTGTGGAATTAGGCAGCAAAGTACTATTTCTGGGAGCACACTCGAAATTATACTTACCAATATTCGCAATGTCTGGTTGTCGAAGGATCATGTAAAAGCTATCGTGAGCCCATATATCACAGTAGCGCCAACTCACTCTCACGTTACACCATCCTGCTATCCTCGACTTGTCAACTCGCGACGTAGGCGATCTGCTGCACGGCAGAGGCACAAAATCCCAACACCACACGCGGTGCACGACTGCCTCATGTGAAAGATTAAATGTGCTTCTACTTTCTGTGGCCTTCATTCGGGCCGTACCTGAAGGTCATCATCGCTTGTGGTTTCTAAAGGTTTGGTGTTTCAGCTGGACAAGCACCGCCAGGTGTTTCGGATGCGGCCGGCAGTTCAAGTATCTCAAAGTATTGCCTTTAAATGGACGGTCATGTTCGTGACAGCGGGATCAACGGAAGATGGTAGAACTTTCACCCACTGTCCATTTGTCTTGAATGTCCGTCTGCTGGGACCAACCGGAAGCCGTTCCGTCCAAATTGCCTCAAACGAGAAGAAGCGTCTTTGAAGTAATAAATCAGCCGAAATAGCGTATCAGTGCACGAGGCCTGGCGCCAGATTTCAATGCTTGCCCTTATTGGACGGTGGCAACTGATGATTAAAATGATATTGTATTTGCCCTTCCACATTTCTTTTGTTCGCCTGTTCTTCTGTCTTCCACATCCGCTTGTACTTGGGTGCAGAAATAGTCTCTCGGTCAGAGGGAACAATCCCATGGTCCCAGTGTTGCTCTTGTCCCAGACATGCAGCTCTCTGCTGAATAAGAGGCGAGCCTTTCCTTTCAAGTTTCACTACCGCGCATATAACAAGTACCGAAGTCGCAAAGTGTGCCGGCGGACATTGGGAGCATGTGACTCCCCGAAAGCCCAAAAGGTTGCGCTATGTCTTGCCCTGGAGCGCCGGGAGGAGCCGAATCACATCTCTCTGTCTTTCATATTTTGTACCCGATACGAATAATTATTTGAGTCAAGAAACTTAGGCCCGGGGCTTTTTTCCGTGCCTTCTACTTTCGTTTGGAAAATGGGATAACGTTAGATGACAAAGTTCCATCACCATTTTGTTGCGCTCACACACCGGAATTTCTGCCCCGATGAAAATTTCCCATTTTGAATCTCTGCTTCATCACGATTTCCCGGGATATTCCGACAAGATCGTGATCGGAGGCAAGAAGGTGCCTCCTCTCGTCCCAGAGCAACAGAACGAATTTGCTTGGGTAGGCAGTCTACACCTCTGAATGGCCTCAAAAATGCAAATGGGCTCCAATTGAATTTTTGCCAAAAGTGAAAAAACAAACTGCCATCCTGTCAAATGCTGCAGGAACAGGCAACCCTTCCCATGAACCTGTCTGTGTGTTCGGATGATGGCAGATGCAAGATGGGGGAGCACGGGAGAAGACCCCCTAGACCCGCATTTAACCTTCCCACTATGATGTCACGACCCCAATTAGGGATCCAATATGACCTCAACACTTTCTATCTCCTTTCTCAGTTCAAGTTGCTCGACATCAAAAGTGATATTGTTTGCTGAGTAGTAACTCTTGTTCCTTTTTGCTCTCTCTTTCAAGAATATTCTGTTATATTTTTTTATATTTGATAACACAACAAAAGGATTTCCATCTTCAATTTCCAACAACACAATACAACACCACATCACAACACACCACATAATCACCTACCTAAAAGCAATCATCAATCACGATGCTCCGAACCGCACTCACCAAGTCTCGCGTCATCGCCGCGAGAACTACCAGACAACTACATACCACCCGGCCCAGATTCGAGGCTTACAAGCCAGGTAGTGCACCAGCGGAGAAATCAGCACGAGGGGGGAATACGACGTGAGTTCTTTTCCTTTTTTTTTTTTTTTTTTCTCTATCTCTCTTTCTATCATGGAATAATTGGCGTGAATAAAATACTAATAAGAGAATAGATACGCAATCGTAAGCGCTCTTGTGCTCGGCGTGGGCGGGTATTACGGTCTACTGATGGGCAGTCCGCGGACTGCGGTGCCGCCGGAGAATAAGGGAAGCATGGCGGGGACTTCGGTCGCTAGTAAACGGGCTAATGAGAGTGCGGAGGGGAAGGTGAATCCTAATAGGCCGTAAGGAGAATATAGAGTTTGAGGATTTAGGGATGCTGCGATGGTATGGGATGCGATTTGTGTGAAAAAGGTTTATATAAGGAAAGGCTTGAGAGAAATTATGGGTTTATCAGTATATGCCCGTGAATAGGTATTTATCTAGTCGAAAGGAAAGATTTCAAAAAGAAAAAAAGAAAGAAAAAAAGAAAAAGAATTCTTCAGGACAGTATATGTAATGTGTGAAATGATTCAGGGGCAGCAAGTATGGCGAGATTATTGTATGTAATAGATAAGAGACGTCAGCAAGGTCTGTGAAATGCTGTGATTTATTATAACCGTCCTTTCCACGGCTCGTTCGAGTCTTGTCATGGGATATTTTACCGCTTTTTCATGTGCCTGAATCATGCACTCCTTTGTATGTGTCAGGTAATGCGTCGGGTTCTCATTTTTTTGTACATGTTTCTTGCTTTTCTTTAGGAATGGTATTTTTCAGTTTTGAACCTTGCCCACCTACCTACTGAACTTGGGTAGGAAGTGCTCTGGATTGATCGTTTACTGATGATGATGATGCTGTGTAGGGCGTGGTGTTTGGAGGCATGGAAGAGTTTGGAGGTATCTAGGGAGGGCACAAACTTTGTGGATGAGAACTCAAAGCTTGTGTCATTCTCCTTTGCGTCAGGGACTGACTCGGTTGATCTAGCAGGAACAAACCCTTCCTTCTTTTAATCAGGGTGGCACACAGCTCCAACATCTAGATTAAAACTTTATTCCGCAAAACCTAGCACAAATTTCCTCCAACAGGAGTTTTCGGTCATCAACAGGAATGGAGTTCCACATATGACAGCTTTCTGTGCCCAGAGAACAAGGTTTTGCAACTACTTCAGCAGGAATCCCTTCTTCTATTGGTAATCACCCACAACGCCTATGCGGCATGGACTACGATCGAAAATGGAAAATGTTTTGGGAGGGCGGGAGGAGAGATGGGGGAAGATCATCAGTACCTGTAGCCTTCTGATTGGACCAAACCCTACAAACATGCAGAGGCGCACAGGGTTGGAAGCATTTGGCCTGCCTTGGTGACATGCCGGGGTCGAACTCCAACATATCAGTCCCAAGCATGTCTTGATCAAACCTGATTTAGGCGTCGATCTTGTTGATCTCGAGATGTGTGTGCGCTGCATTCGTCCATATCGACATCTGATTATTGAAGCCTGGAACATTAGAAGTATCTTCTCCGAAATGGTAGGTTAGTATGTGTCGGAAAAAAAGAAGATATTGACAAGCACGAATAGAAGCAGTAATACGGACGCGGGTTCAATATAATGGACCACGCGTGTTTGAAAGGGATAGTTTAAGATAGGCACAAAAACTAGACTTGACGAGATTGATGAGGAAGTGAGACGCCACAGCACAACAGATATCGCTTCTCGCTCTTGTATCCTACACCATTGCCCTCAATGAGCACTCGCAAAAGTCGACCCAATCTCCCCACTCTTAACATCTGAAAACACCACAGAAGTGTATAAATGGTTCTTCCAGATATCTTCCCCGGTCCCCTCCCTTGCTTTACACGGCCCTCTACCTGTCCCCGGATTTCTCGACGGGTCCGCTGTTACAGGCCACGTGCCATCCAACCACTTCATAGCGCTCCCGCTGTCGTTCCAGACGCAGAAGACGAGCACCAACCCTCTTCTCAAAGCATCACCCATGCTCTTCAGTCCGCCTTGGGTCGCGAATGCGTTGGTGGAGCCAAAAGCTTTCTTCTCCTGCGCACAAAACTTGTCTGTAAGACTGTTCCCTTCGTCGATACCAAAAACTTTGACCTGGGCGTTCTCGATTGTCTTGCCGTCTTGGACGTATAGCCGCCGTATCTCGGTGAGATCACCAGTCGGATCACCAGTGTCAGTGATAAACTGGGTGACAATAGTGAACTTGCGACTAGTATCTATAGTCAAGCCGGGCGAGTAGAACGAGTGTTGGCCGAGGCGATAGGGGCTGAAATCGCAGCCTTCCTTGTCACAGACGCTTGAGTATCGGTTCGGCACGCCACATTCTGAGTCTAGACACTTGTGCAGCCCAGTGATGTTGCAGGGGTGTGGAGTGTAGGATGTTGCTCGACTGTTGGCTTCCCAGATGTCCATCTCGGCGCAGCAAGCACCATGTTTAGCGATATTTGCCTGAGAAGATACCAGTAAGTTATCAGATCGGAGCCTAATAAGGGGGTGAAATACCTCTCCGTTGATGAAAGGAAGCTTGGGACATTGTGCATCACAATAGCCCGTTCCGTATTGAGCACCTGCAGGGTTCAATCCGTTTCGTCCTCCATTGGCATCCATTTCACTGAAGAAAAGCGCGCCATTGGTGCCGCAGGGAAGTTTGCTTGCGTCGACGTCGAAGGTAAACTCTTTGTTAAGGAGCGAGAATGTGTCGTATGTGGTCTCGTTGGCGAGGAGGTAGACTCGAGGTGCAGCCAACACCGCCCCTGATGTTCTATTGACAAACAAATTGAGAGTCAACTCACTCCCATTGACCGAGATGCCGAGATCCAGATAGTCGGCGCCGTCGAGTGCACAGCTTGTCGAGCACGTCTCTGGGTCAGGGCACGCAGTGATGTTGAGGCCGTCCGTCTTGCAGTTTCCTCCGTCAGATGTGTGTATCGATCTGAAGTCAGCATCTACTACAACAGAAGTGCTCTTTTGTACACATCCTCCTTTTACAGTGCATTCCCAACTTGGGAGAAGTGGATGGACCTCCGGGATCTTGGTGCCAATCTGTTGTGAAGCCACATGTGTGACTAGCTGGAGAAATGTGAAGAAAAGATATGATGTCATGTTTTGAGAGAGCTGCTAACATCCAGCAGGAGACGGAGACAGGGTGAGGGATGCCATCATGAGAGAGGGAGGCATTGGGGAATCGGATACACTTGTATGCGCTGGAGGATACGAAGTTCGGATACAGCCATATTATGATCAATATGGATATTTCTTCTGATTCAGAGACGGGGACACGGGGAGCCCTCATCCGCCTGCCTGCATGGAAGCTGCGCACCATTGAATTCCTCAGGGAGCCAATGAGAGCCGTGATTGAGTTAATGGCAGAAGGAACCGCAAATTCACGATTGAGTTATGGAAGCTCTTGGCGCCAAGCTGTCAGTGGGCTAATTGGCATGGGTCCGCCGGGGTGACGCACACCGATGACCGCGGGGCAGTGGAGAATCCCACATCCTCAATAGCTCCCATTCCCTGTCCACTGTTCAACAACTGCCACAAACTTCAACAACAGAGAGATCACAGGCAACATGTCGAAAGAACAGCTCTTCCAACTGCTGCCCATGCCAGACGACGGCCTGCAGCAAGTTCTCGAATATGCAGCGACCCTCTCAAAAGCCGAAGCGGCAGAACACTTCTCCAACATGCTCGGCGACTCTCCTCAAGTAATCGAATTCATCTCGACTTTCAACGCTCGACGATCCGATCCAAAGCCCGCACCAGTACCAGCACCGACCCCAGCACCCGCGCGCGCTCCGGCGACAGCACCAAGCTCAGCACAGAACTCCGAAGTAGAAGGCGTCCCCAAGAACCGTCGCGGCCCTAAAAAGAAGAAAGCAGCGATCCATGCCCTTCCCCCTCGGCAAGTCGCATCTTTCGCTCTTGCGCCGGGAACAGTCTACAACAAGAAGGATCAAAATGAAGAATACATTTCCAGCAAGCCATCACGAACCTCAACACCCTCAAACGCCTCCACCGGCGGACCGAGCAAACCTCCAGCCATCACGAAATCCGCGACTCCTCCTCCTCAGCAACAACAGCCCTCCAAACCACCCCCCTCTGCAGCTGGCACCCTAATCTCAGACCTCGGCGTCCCAAAACCAAAATCTAAATCCAACCCATCCTCCCGAACGCCAACTCCCGGCCCACCCTCCCGCAACAACAACAACCCCTCCTCCACAAAAATCTCCATAACCGGGGGCACCCCGATGCACGGCTCCTCCTCCATAATCTCCGACCTGGACCAAGCGATCCGCTCCCTCGAAATAACAACCGACCCCTCCCACTCCACCAACAGCGCCCAAGGAATCGCCTCCAGAAAATGCAACTGCGTCGGCACCCGGCACCCGCCCTTCGCTGCGGTGCCAAACTGCTTAAACTGCGGAAAAGTAATCTGCATCAAAGAAGGTCCCGGCCCATGCACCTTTTGTCACACACCTTTGCTTTCCTCGGCAGAAGTACAATCCATTATACGCGAATTGCGAGCCGAAAGAGGCAGGGAGAAAATGGCAGCCGACAGAGAGTTACATAAAAAACCGACACCTTCTTTCGCCAAACCGGGAACGCATAATCCTACTTTGGCAGAGGCACAAGCACTAGCTCACAGGGATAAACTGCTGGCATTCCAAGCGCAAAACGCAAAGAGAACGACGGTGCGGGACGAAGCAGCCGATTTTGACGTAATGAGAACGGGGAGCATGTGGGCTACACCAGAGGAAAGGGCGATGGAACTGAAGAGACAGCAGAAGCTTTTGCGGGAGATGGAGTGGAACGCTAAGCCCGAGTACGAAAAGAGACAGCAGGTTGTTAGTATTGATCTTGCGGGGCGGAAGGTGCTGAAGAAGACTGTCAAGATTGAGAGGCCTCCTACGCCGGAGTTCTTGGATGGGGAAGAGGGGGAGGATGATGAGATTGTGGGAGGGTATGCTGTAACCGAGGGTGACGAGAATAAGGTTAATGCCTCAGAAGGAGGAGCGTTCAGCAAGAATCCCTTGTTGAAGGGTGTTATTAGACCTGTTTGGGATCCCAAAGGCAAAGGAGCGGAGCTGGAAGGAAGAAAAGATAGAGCGACGAAGTGGAGGAGGGTGCAGGACGATCTGGACAATAATGAGGCTGTTATCTTGGACGGGGGAGTGTATGGTTCTGGTGGAGGGAAAGTGGATGGAGCGGTTGGGGATGAACCTGAGTGTGGATGATTTTTATTTTATATTATATTTTTTTGGTTGCCAAATAAAGGGAGAGAGGTAGATATGATCTGATCATGATAGATGATTGATAAATAAATTATCACACAATTTGACAACATGAAAGAATATTTGATCAATGGTGGCTAGGTATATATATATCTCGCTCGGCACTTATATAAAGCAACCATTGGTTAAAAGAAACCCTGAAGAAAAGGAAGAGACCAACCCATTCAACTCCCAAAAAAATTGACCGCCTGAATCTGAATGACAATGAAGTGATTCCGCCCCCATCACAACAACGACTGAATGGTGCAATGTATGTAATGTGTGTGTGTGCGTGTGTGCGCGTGCGCGCGCGCGTAAACCTCCCAATTTCCCATCCACCATGATGCTTTCCCCCCCTTTTCTCCCATATAATTCCACCCATGAAATAAACGCCTATAAGTGATATACTTTCCCATCCATCCATCAACCCATCATGCTACTACATAACACCCTTTCCTCTCCTGTCAGTATAGTATATATATATATATATATGTATGTATATGCATATCCCAAACCCATGCACTTTTTACTCCCATTCATTTATAACCCCCATTTTCATCATCGTCGTCCCCACTGTCCATCTCATATATCATGAGGGGCAGGACTCAACATGCTCGCCCCCCTCATAACACTCAACATCATCGCCACCTCCTGTTCTTTTCTGAGTTGCTCATCAGGACACCACGACTCATTACTATCCGAGTAGCTTCCCGAAGCACCACCACCACCGCCGCCGCCATTACCCTCCTGCTGCTGATACTGATGCTGCTCCTGTTGTTGCTGTGGATGCATCATGACCTGCTGCTGCAAAAGCTGCGAAGGCTGAGCCCACATAGGCGGATAAGAGAAATGTCCCACCAGCGGATCAGCAAAGAAGAACGGATTATTACCCGTCGCGGGCACCCGACCCAAGATAGGCGATCCGACATTCGACGAGATCTCAGCCCTCGGTCCAGGCGAATGCACCTTCGGCTCCAACGGTTCCAATTTCGGCGGGGAATCCACAGGCTTCGTATTATTCGGGGGGATATTCAGCGGCGCCAAATGAACGGGAGTAGACGGCCTAGATTCCTCCTGAAGCCTCGCAATCAATCTGTCCGTCTCGTGGAAAGCATTGTCGAGGAGCGAGAAACTGCTTCTGCTCTTAGCAATCAGTCTATCGGTCTCCCGGAAGCCACTGTCGACGATCGAGGAGAAGCTGTTTTTGTGGCTGTTGTTGTGATTACCACCAGCGTAACCCAACGGAGATGGAAGTGGTGAAGGCACAGGCTCCGGAAGGGCTCTGAAACCCGGACTGTGAACAGGTCGAAACGTGGCATCCGTACGCTGAGGCGGCAGCGATCTCTGAGGAGGCGGCGGCGGTCCCAACGGCACGATAATCTCGCCGTTTTCATCAAGTGAGACTTGAGTCTCGACACCCCGGATCATCCTCCACGCGACAGTCCGTTTCCGCTTACGGGTCTTAACCATAGCGGATATTGAACTTTCTTCGACAGGTTCAACGGGTTCAGCCGGCGGTGGCGGTGCTTCGGGTTCCTGCGAGGTCTGAAGAGGCGGGGTTACGTCTGATGGTGGTCCTACTTTAGCCTTACGTTTCCTTTTGGTCGGTGCTGGTGCGTCTTCCATCTTGACATCATTGTCTTCAGTCCTCTCCGCCGCATCCAGAGGGGGCCCAGTTTCCAGGAACCCGGGTGCTGATTTGCGACCTTTCTTCGCTCTGGATTTGGGAGCAGCAGGTACAGGAGAGGCAGGAGCAGACTCCACCGGAGTTTCACCGGTTATCCTCTTCAATTCTTTGAGAATCTTGCAAGTAAGATACGCCCCGTTGAGCTTGTGATCCCGAATAGATGCCGGCCTTTTTGCGTCGGGATTCAGCTTGGGCTCGCGCGGGGTTCTGGCTGGTCGAGAGGGCAACGGTTTGAGCGTCGGCGGAGATGTGGGTAAGGGTGGAGGAAGCATCAAACTCGAAGAGCTTGGGGCTGAAAAGGGTAACTGCTGTGGAACAAGATCTCGTAAAGGGAGAGGGCCCTCATCAGGGATGCTTCCCTCAGATTGTATCGGCGTCGCTTGTGACGGAGAAGCACGAAGAAATATTGGACTGCTGCTCGAGAGAGGAGCTGGAGGCATGAACAACCCCTCCTTGGGAAGAGGGCCCTGCGCTTGGAGAGGTGCCTCTTTTGGAAGAGGATCTTGTGGTCTGAGACGCGGAATTTCTTTGACCACTTCTTGGATTGGCTGTACGACAATCGTTGAGCCAGTGCTCTCGCGCTTCGGCTTTCGTGCCGGCCCATCGCTATCCCTTCTCTTCTGGGGTGCAGCATCCGGGGCCTCTTTCCGCTTGCCAGTTTCACCGCCACTTTGCCTTCTGGAAGCCTTGGGTGCTTTGGCCACCTTGGGTTTCGGCTCTTCTGGGAGCGTCGTGCCAGGGGGCAGCCATAGGACTGGCTTCCTTCTTTGCAGGTCGTCAACCCACGCATCACAGTCCCATTGAACCCACATGTCGATCACATCTGCCCACACACTCTCAGGTGGCTTGGTGAAGTTGACAAAAACAACCTTGCCTCCACGGTCATGCACAGCCTTGGCGAACTCTCTGACGATAACTTTGAGGCCATGAACGCGCATGCTGGTGCCGAGGATCAACAGCATGTCCGGTTGAAGCGACAAATCGTGCTGAACGAGGTGGCTGACGAGGTGAGAGTTGGGATGCTCCTCACCATAGAGCACAATATCGGGCCTGAGCTTTCCAACGCCCAATGCCCGTTTGCCCCTTTCTTCCCGAGCAGCGGTTGCTCCGGCGCAGTGAGGACACGTTGGCTGGCGACCTGCGAGAGTCTCTGCTTGTCGGAATTCATCATCCCAAGGTGCGGTTCGTGCACAAACAAAACATCGGAGATCGGCGAGAGAGCCATGAAGAAAGACGCACTCGACACCTCGGTTAGGGGCTGGCGGAGCAGGTGCCGAATTGGCCCCGGCTTGTATTGAGGTCGCGGCCTCGTTGTTGGCGGTATTGGACCCGGAACCGGCTTCTGAACTCGATCCACTGGTTTTATCACTGTTTGTGGCCTCATCTTGGGATGAAGTCTGTTGCGATTCACCGAGAAGGGCATTGTCACGTGGGGAATCATCGTCGTTGGCACCCTGAGATGCGGTTTGCCCCTCGACCGACAAATCCGATGCTTCCTTGATTTTCAACGAGTGCCGCCCACCGGCATTGCGCCCTGATTTAACGGAGAATCGATATCGGTTCCCTGCTCCCAGTGAAAGCGACGTTGAGAGACCGACTCGCTCCTCAAGCTGATCGATGTTTTGGGTGTAACACCGAACCAGCTTGCGACTGTCACGGAGCACGCTGACAAAACGATGACTGTTTGTAGGCTGAGCGTTGCGGACCTTTTGCCTCAAAGTGGTGGCAAACGTATAGAAGACTGAGGTTTTTATCGGGCATGACCAGATTTGAGCATCGAACAAATCCCGGCCTTTCATGTTTGGGAGCGTGGTTCGACTTGATGATGAACCAAAGGATGTTTGCGAGGTAAGTAACGGTGTAGAAGCAGACGATGGCCCTTCGCTAGCTGACCGGGACGACATACCATCTCCACTCGTGGATCCGCTCGACGTCGGATCACTCGACTCTTGATAGGGGTCGAACGATATTGGAGGCGGCGAAGAGAGTGGAGAGGAACTCCTTGTGCGGTGATCCATCAGATCAGGTCTGGTCCGTAATCGAAGCGCATCGACGGCAAGTGTGGGAGGAGATGAAGCGAAGTGAGCCGCTGGGTCTTGGGTGATTCGTGGCTCGGCCGCGACTCGAATCGAAGGAAATTTCGGGCTTGGGAGCGGCGTGAGATTTTGCGCGTCAGGAAGCGCATCATCGCAGTTCGGAGTTGGAGGTCTTGGATTGGGTAGATCCTGTGCTGAGCTCTGTTGGGCGCTCTTCGGGCTTCCCACATTGCCATCGCGACCTTGATGTGCTGCGTCTGCTGGAGTCGGCGCGTCTCTGGCTTGGCATGGAGGCTCGGGATCACCGAGAGCCACAATGCTGTCTCCTTCTACTTTGACGCTTTGTGCTAAATCTTGCTCTGACGATTCCTCTTCCGTAGGGTGGTTGGGTGTCCTGGAATCGAGTCCTTCTTGAGACATTCTCCGCCTTTTGGTCGGTCGTTCATCGGACAGGTCGGACGCGTCGCTGTCGCCATTGCCATCGGCGACTTGTTTCGCTGCCGCGTCGAATTGAGCTTGAATCAGGGAATAGAGACCATTCTCGGAGCGAAAATCCTACAAGATGTGGTTAGTTGGCTGGTTGAAGGAGGATACAGACTGGGAACGCGTGTTGAAGTACCGGAATGCCCGAATTTGTGCTGATGCCAGCACCCGTGATGACGACCACCTTCCTCGCCTTCAATAATGAGTTGGCAATTTCTTGCAATAAGGCATCAGAGCCCGGCTCAACATGGGTCGTCGGCATCGTCCCAGACTACACACCACGCAGGGCAGCCGACGAATTTGGCACGCGGCGGTACAGAAATGCAGCGATAGGCTACAGTGTCATTTCGTGTGTTGGTTGAAACGAGAGCCGACAATGGAAAAAGAAGGAACCTTTGGGCGTGTCGTCGTGTAAAATTGCAGCAACGATGTTGGGGGTGGTGGGGATGCCGTGTCGGCAAACTCTCTGGGGTGCACGGGGTGCTGTGCTATCCGGCGCTGCTGTGTGATTTTGTGAATTCAAGATCCGGCGCGGGAACGCGTCCGCAGGCAAGAGGCCGAGGAACTGCGGGGTAGAAAAGCGTGACAATGGACTCGACGGCAGCGATGGTGCGAGGCCCGAGGCGATGCCAAACAAATTGGCCAAAAGAAGCAGCGGTTCCTGTCCGCGAAAAAGAGTGACGAGGTCGCCAAAAAAGCACACTGCAAATCAACGTTTGTTGTCGGTCGCTGGTTAAAGCCGTGTGCAGTGGATACGAGGCGCGACGGCAGTCTAACTCTGCAAGGAGCACGAGCCCCTAGACGAACCGATCTCTGCCAAGATCAAGGCGATGAAGATCCACTCACTCACTGGCGAAGATCCACCGGCCAATTGCTGCCAAGCCATCCCAAAAGACCCCCAGAAACGGCCCCCGGCTCCCACGCCGGCCGGGGTTGCGCTAACGGCTCGATGCGGAGTGGCCCGGGCCAAGACCCGACACCACACCCACCCACCGCAGTGGTTCTGGAAAAGCAGTGGAACACCACCAATCACATCTCTGCGCGATATTGCAGTTGCACAGATCCCGTCACAAGACAATAAGTTTTTGACCGGGACACTTGTATTCGGTTGACCTCACGAAATGAACGATGCTGGGGAACTTATAAAGGCCCGGTTTGTTGTGATATTAAAAAGGGCTCGTTCCTTTTTGATAAGCAGATATTGCTTTGAAAGCCATTATGATAAAACCTCTCGCTCCCGAGAAATCCTCCCTTTTTTTCCCCACCAAAAGCAAAATGAGGGTATCTTCCACATGTGCAAGTAACAACTCGGTAAAAATTCAAATACCAAAAATGTACCTGTCCATTTCCCTTTCCCTCCAGCAAGCACCATTTTTTGTTGGCATTATGCCGTGCGAGACTCTAATCTCAAAAGCCGGGCCCCACCTTTTCGGTTATTCAACGACAATTCCCTAACCACGGCGCCTGCCATGCACGTTTCTGAGGTAGCCCTGGGCGGGAGCTCGACGAACAGCCGTCTTCTCCGGACCAGCCCTGAAATAATCTTTCTTGGGCCTCGCCAAGAGCAGTCTGCGCTTGTGTACAGCACCCTCAAAGACTTTCTTTGGAGTTTGCCGGCGGTGGACGTTCTTCGGCTTCTTCACTTCGACAGGAGTGATTCCGTCGGCTTGGATATCCGCCACGGTATACGTGCCAATCACCGCTTCCTCAGGGACCGAGTGCTGGACGATGAACTCGTTCTTCATGGACTTTCTGGAGGGAAACCGGCTATGAGAAGTCCTATTCGAAGCTGAACCTCTAGTCGAGCTTGTTATATGGTGGAAGGTTATAGACAGAAGAAAGATGCCCTGTCAGGAAGACTTAGGTTGAGAGAAAGTGGAGAAAAGGGGTAAATACGGTGTGGTCATTTGTCACATGATGGATTTTCTGGCAAATATTGCCAAAGAGAAAAAGCCTTGCCGTTAGTATCTAGTTTCTGTCTGTAAGAGCTGATAACGGGCCAGGTAGCCCTGAGACTGAAGGCTGTATCAAAAAAAGACCTTGGAGGTTAGAAGAAGGAAAAGGGTGGAAGGTGAAACACGTTTATGGCAGTGATGCGAGAAGGCCGTGCTTCAAGGTGTAGCAACTAGTTGCTCAACCTCCGTACATTTATTCAACACGGTAGCTTTGTCATCGAGGGAGGCTGAGCAACTAGTTGCTGAACTTTTGGTTCCTCTCGGAGACTGCCTGGAGCACCTCCTAGTTGTGCACCCATCATGGACCACTCCCTCAACTTGGGCTGGCCAACCACGACTCTCAAAGTCCAAGCTTCTACAAGCCGCTATCCTTAGACAGCCCCTGAACACACCAAAGCGGTTCTTGACCTATTCTTCAACACGAGTATGCTGAAGTTAGTGTGCGCCAAGCCCCATCCTGGCTCTACACCAGGGACTCAAAAACAGTCTCTCAATACCTGACACTGTAGCCTAACGAAGACTTCAGTGGACGAGTCGAATGAGGTCAGTAAACAGCCACTGCGTCATGATTGACAAGATAACAGAGCTAGAACATGAACCCTCACTCCGATATTCACCACTTGACCTAGAGGGAACCTTCAGGGGCTGAGAAGTGCTAGAGGTAAACAAGCTCGACTTCATGAGCTCCAGGCACGGTAATCCCCATACTTGACCCAGAGAGAAACTTCAGATGGGCAGCTCCCATGGGTAAACAATCTCCCTTTTTAAGGGACCCACCTCAGCCACCACGAAATACATGCATATATACGCCCTGTCATAAATACCGGTACCTTCTCTAGGGAGAAGTTTTTCCAGTCAACAGCTCTATCACCACAAATCCAGGACTTGACCTAGAGAAAAGGGTTTTCCAGCCATATTTTATAACATAGCAATTTAAACAAGTAAATATAAACACACACGTGACACACACACATTTCAAGAAAAGATAATGTCCTCGTCCCACAAGTGCTGCAAAGTGGGCCCACTGCCAAGGAAGGGGAGTCCATGAGCACTGATTCGAAAACCAAAAAATAACCAATCACACACGAAATGGTTCTATAGTGTAGCGGTTATCACTCCGGATTCTGATTCCGGCAACCCCGGTTCGAGTCCGGGTAGGACCTCATTCTTTTGCATCTTTTTTTTCTTCAACTCTTGTAATCCTCTCATGGTCTCCTTTTCTTTCACCTTTAATTTTTATTTTTCACACTTTTTTTTTTTTTTAATGGCTTGGAAGTGGAGACCCCGGCAACGGCATCGCGAGTTCGCCTGATGTCCCGTCGCGTTTCCAGCCTTCACCCGCATTGAAAGTCTGATCTGGTTATTGCATGTTCTTGCAGCTGCATCGTGAGATGATGCGAGATTAAAGTGTGGCGCAGACGTTGAAAAATAATGTGGTGTTGGTGTCGCTAATGCAGGTACTAAAAGCCTCAGCAGACGGTTGCTGCTTAACATCGGCTTATCATCTGATCAAGTATCAATTCCATCTTGTTTACATTCATGACCTGAGGGTGGTGCTTGCGGGACTGCACTGCCAACGAGCTGAAGTTGTTTGGTAGTATGCCGTCTTCTTCAACAGCTCTTGGGTAGTGTTGAATCACACGCCGAGAACATGACTTTCCTAGCATTGTTGGGAGTTTTGGAGATAATGATAGAAATGTTCAAAAAATACCAAGAAGCTAAATCACAGACTATTGAAGCGTGTATCGCGCGATCGTGCCTCCAAATAGGTTAAGCGACGTTGTGCCCCCTCGAGATGGGGCGGATCGCTGAGGTTACTTCCCGTACCCTAAAACGTCCAAAAGAACCGAGACGACGTCTTGGGCATCCTGTAGTTACCAGAAGCCTGCCAGACTGTACCAACAAACAAAAATGCAAGGTACCGAAGTTGTGATGATAATTTCGCAGACCATACTTAGCATGAGAGGTGAAGGTACGTAAACAGAACCGGTATAGGTGAGGTGCTGGAAAACGGACTGATGATGCCGGCGGAGGTTGCATGAACTGGACCGTGACTGGGCTTCCCCGCATTCTTCTGTTTATTTACCCCTGTCTTTCTTCAGCCGCACACCCGTGCCCCCAAGTGATCACATCGCAGTCAATATGTTATGCTTGAGAAAAGGGATGACGCACCTGAGCGGCAAAGGTGTGCCGAGCAGTGTGCCATGGTGGAAATTAGAGCTTCAAACAGCAACACTTTTCGCGCGCCTGGCATGTTAGACTCCAATATCCCTGACTAAATGCAGAAGCTTTTCATCTGGTGTGCCGTGTGATTTCCTGCCAGTCTTCGGCTCCCATAATCCTCCGGGTCTGGGTCAGCCTCACTATGCGAAGTCACCATCGCGTTCGCTTTGAGTCTTGGGATCCCCACATACCAAGCCCCCTTGGAGGTTGTACATACATGTAGTCATGTCGCGTCGGACCAGAACGAATCTTGTCGGCTCCCTCAGTTGCTGAAATAAAAGGCCTTGTCTCTTCCCTCACACTCATCCGTCTCTGCCCTCAAGGCATCTCACCCCCAGAGACCGTCAAGATGCGTCTCAGTCATACACTCGTTTCTTTGCTTGCCTCCCAACCGGCCCTCGCCTTTTTTCCAACACAATGGAAGGAGGTCGTCTTCGGGTTCGGAGGCACGTCCCACGTCGCCATGACGGATGAGATCTTTGAGGATCGTGCCAAGGCCTACTTCCCTACCATCGAGAAGCTCACCAAGAAGATGAAGCAGGCGAGAGACGAGATTGGAGAGGCCAACGCCGACGTTGACGACAACCAGATCAACGCCCATTGGCATTGCGACGGAGAGACCTTCGAGGCCGCCAAAGAACGCATCACCCAGCTCAAGAAGGACGCCATTGCCGCCCTCAAGGCCGATGATGCCACAGGAGGTCGGAAAGCGGTTGGCGGTGCGCTCCACACCATTCAGGACTTTTACTCTCACAGCAACTGGGCCGAGCTGGGCAACTCCGGAGCCAACCTGGACCTCCAGCGAGACGGAAACATCGGTGCCTACACGGCCACTTTCGAAGAGACGACCTGCGACAGCTGCAGGTTCACCCTTTTAGACCCCTTCTGCTCCCTCTTCAACTGCGACAGCAACACCAACGGCTTCACCAAGCTGACCAGCGGCTACTACCACGGCGAAGACACGCCCGCCAGCGGCAAGATCCCCGGCCACAAGTGCAACCACGGCGGTTATACCGACACACCACTCGGAGCAACCATCGGCTTCATCGCTGGCCCGCCAAACCCCGGTATCAACAAGGACTCCCTCAACTGCGGATGGTCTCCCCACTGGAAGCTGCACAACCGTGCCGTTGCGGGCGCCAAGGACGCCACCAAGATCTTCTTTGACGACATCAAGGCCGAACTCGACGACGAGCGTGCCCTCCGTCTCCTATTCGGCGTCGGTCCCACTCTCGCTTTCGCCATCGACACCACGGGCAGCATGTCCTCCGTCATCTCCGCCACCCGTTCCATCGCCATCAGCATCGCCGAGTCCCGCATCGGCACCGCCGAAGAACCCGGCCTCTACATCGTCTCCCCATTCAACGACCCCTCCGTCGGCCCCCTAACCGTCACTTCCAGCCTCGACCAGTTCAAGAGCGCCATCAACAGCTTGTATGCCTACGGCGGCGGCGACTGCCCAGAGCTGATAATGGGAGGCATGATCGCCGCCGTCTCCAGGATGGAAAAAGGCTCGACCCTCATCGCCTTCACCGACGCCGCTCCCCTCGACGCCTCCCGCCAGGGTGAACTCCTCACGGCAGCCAACGAGAAGAACATCGCCATCTGGATCTTCAAATACGACTCGAACTGCGACGACGGCGGCCGCTCAGCGGGCAAGCTCAAAGTCCGCGCCGACTCCCTGTCAGACAAAGTCTACGCCGAAGTCGCCGCCGCAACGGGCGGACAGTACCTCAGCGGGCCCGTGTCCGAGGTCCGCAGAATCAACGACGTACTGGACAGCCTAATCACGGGCGACGCCAGCCCAATCATCAAAGTCCACGAGGGAATCATAGCCGGCGCGGGAGAAACAATCACCTACTCCGTCCCGGCCGACTCCTACATGACCAAGCTCACCTGCTCCTTCAGCGACCTAAGCGGCAGCGGCAGCACATCAACCCTCAAAATAAGCTACACCACCCCTTCCGGCTCACCCCTTGACACCTCAGCCGAAGGCGTCACCTTGACTTCCCTCTCGAGCAGCCAATTCGTCTCAATCCGCAACCCAGCTCATGGCGAATACAAAGCCACCATCTCTTCCTCGGGCTCAAACCCCGGCCGATTCTCCCTCATCTGCTCCGGGACCTCGGACATAGACCTGACCTACTTCAACTTCGCCAAAGTAAGCGGGCGCGTGGGCCACACAGGCTGGTACCCCCTCAAAACCCCGCCACCGTTCAACCAAAAGATCGGCGCGCTCGCAGAAATCACCGGGCCCTTTGCGACCGCGACGTTCACTTTCCGACGCCCCGGGGATGAGTCACTAATCCAACAGGCGGAAATGACGGCCGGATCCGGGGAGGAAGGATTTCCCAGAACTAATTCCTTCTTCAACGTACTACAGCTGCCCGAGGAATCATTCTACGTCTACGTCGAAGGCAAAGACGACAAGGGAGTTCCATACAAGCGAGCAGTAGACTCGATCACTGTGCCTATTTTCTCGGACGTCAAGATCCCGCTGGAGGGCAACCAGACCGTGGTTGATTATCCTAACCCCTCTTCCTCTTCATCCGTTCCTGCTCCGTCGTCGGGAACTTCAACTATTTCCGCCTCAACAACAGGCAAATTCCACAATACAACGACGACGACGACTGCTTCCTCCACCGACCTGTACACCACTTCCACCATATACACCACCACCACCTTCACCGTGACGTCCTGCGCTCCCACAAAACCCGCCTGCAGCACGGGACAACTAACCACGGAAACAATCTCAATCGGAACTACCATCTGCCCCGTGACGTCAGCTACTTCTCCTGATTCTGTTATTGTTGTTTTGCCTACAACAAAGACAAGAAGCGAGAAACCGAGACCGAGCCTGATTACTTCTTCCGAAACCGAGGTGTTTACGGTGACGGCGTGTCCTAATGCCTCGGCGGGGGAGACGAGGTGCGACGAGTTCGGGCAGGTGAGCACGAGGACGAAGGAGGTTGTGGGGATTGTGACTGCTGTTCCTGTTGAGGATGGTGGCGAGGAGACAAGTGCTGCCCCGGAACCCGAGCCGACCGAGAGTGTTGTTACTCCTGCTCCGGTGGTTGTTGGCGCTGCGGGCGGGGTGGAAATGGGAATCATGTCGACGATTGCTGGTGTTTTGGTGGCTCTGGGGTTGATGATGCTTTGATTGAGGGAGAACTCTGGATGGAGTAAATGTTGATAATGGTAATGTTGTATATATGCTGTGTATATATATGTGCGTGAATAAACTTGTGCACTGAAATTGATGTGTTCAGAGGTGATGGTAACGACAATGGACGTGTATAATTATCTTCAGTCGCACCTGGGGCGTGACGTTGAGCGTGGAGAAACCTTCGGCGCGTAAGTGTATATTTTAGAGAACCTACGCGATAACAACCCTGACAAGACATCTGGTCCTAGTGCTCACAAAAACTGTAACTCGACCGCTTCCACAACTCCTGGGCCTGACCCTGGAAAGCCGACCGCTCACCCATCAGCTTGAGCCGGTGGGCTTCGGCCTCCTCCCGGCTCATCGGCAACGCATCTCCCAGTTCCTTCCGAACCATCTCCAGCAGTTCAGGCGGCAGCGTTCCCTTCTCGGACACCTTGAGCTTCCCGCTGGCCATGCCTTCGGTCAGCTGCTCCTTTGCGAGCCCCTTCTCCAACAGCAATTGCACCATGTCTGCCGGCATCTTGGAGCTTGACTCAGCCTGGCGACGGAATGCCAGTTCGGCCCACCACTCGGCCTGCTGGGGCGGAACGTTGGCTGTGCTGATGATGCGCGTGCAGGGATCGACGAGCCACAAGGCAATGAACCGTCTGTGCCCCGGTTTGGTCGGGTCTGCCAGCTTGAATCCCGAAACGCGGTGGTGGAAAACGTTGGGGAATGCGAGAAGGCGGCCCTCTGGTGTGAGAACGGTGCCGTAATTTTGCTGAGCAGAAACACCACTCATTTCCCCGAACAAGGTGCCGTAAACGTGCTCCATCCAGTGGTACGCGTCTTGTCCCACCGTGTTCCACGGATGATCATCGCTCATATACATACCTCTTGTTTGGGCGCGAAACTCGAGGTGCGTTTCTGTGATGTTGTCCGAGTCCAGGTAGTAAAGCGCCGTGCCGACGATGTGCTCGTTCATCATGCCCTCAACATGCCAGCCGCCCGGCGCGTACTCTGGCTTTTCTGGCGTCAGTTCAATGGATGCCATCTTGACGATGATCTGAAGGCCAGTGTCCTTGAACGCCGAACGCAGTGTCTGGGCCGGTTTAACATTGTAGCTGTGTTTGGTGCTCTCGAAGCTCGGTGGTGCCGGATGGACGGGCTCGCGAATCTTGATCCATTTGGCAATGCGGGAGGGCTCGTTCAATTTTTTGTCCCAGCCCTCCTCGTTATAACCTTCGTCCTTTTCGCCTGGAGCAAGTGGTTCTGGCTCCGGTGGGTTCCAATTTTCCGGATTCTCATCGCTGCGGAATATGCGTTAGTGCGTGTGATTCCAAAACAAACAGGCAAAAAGCGTGTTCCTATACTCACTCGGGATTGTCGGGGCACATGCGAGGCTTGTGGCGCCCGGGACCTGAAAACTTATCATAGCCAACAGACCGTGAAAGGCACTGATCCCACATTGGCAGCGCCTTTTCAATGAGAAGCTCGATCGTCTTGTATGTGTCCTTGTACTTTAGCGGGTGCAGGTTGTTGATGTAACTTGTGAACTGAACACCTCCTTCTTCGGTAAACTTGACGTTGGACGGCAGCCATTGGTAGACGGTAGACCAGTAGCTGTCGTGAATATCAGACCCACCAATATTTGTACTATGGTTGCTGGAACGGTTGTGCCAATTGTGCATGTTTGGGTGGCGATCAGTTGAGTCCTCTCCCCATTCCCCTTGCGGAATCACGTCGCCTTTGCCCGCCCACTTATTGATGGAATCCTCGACACCCACGACCTCGTCCTCAAAGAAGCGCGAGCGGCCATAGACCAAAGGGTACATGGAGGGGTGGACAAGGTCCCGAACCGTTTCGTTGGTGTTTGGGTGCCAGTCCGGGTTGGATGCTTGGTCGGCCTGGAGGAGGGAAAAGGCGTCACGCAGGGCTGCTTTGAGCTCATCAGAAACCAGCACGTCCGACTTGGCGATACTGAAAGTGGCGTCCAGGGTGGGGATGATGCCGGCTTGCTTGTAGTACTCGGCTTTGTGGCGCAGCTCGAGAATGCAGAAGTCGACAGATTCCTTGGAGAGGATATTTGGCGGTATCTTGACATCGCTCCGCTCCGACAACTTGAAGTTCATGTCGAAGTGCTCGAAGCGCTTCCACAGATCCTCGTTGGGCCATTCCAAGGCTTCTTTGCGCCACCTGTCGACAATCTCGTCGTCAAAGATCTTGATATGCCAGTCTGGCTTGTCGGACAGACGATCCATGACCAACATCATGGATAGCTCCCGGAGTAAGATGACATGAGAATTGCCACCTGCGCAATTGTCGTGAATTCCCAATGGGTAGAGGGCTGGTACAGTTCGGTGGTTGCGGTTGTAGAGACGCAGGTCGAGACGCCATCCTGGATAACGGTTTCCTCTGGCTGCTTCCTCTTGCTCGGCCATGTCGCGTGTCATTGTTGGATGGGCTGCTGATACGGAGGATAATGAAGCCAAGAAGAAGAGGAAACAAGCAGATATTTATCTTGATCCAAACTCGAAAAAATTAGTGTTGGATGCATCCTTCACTGATCAACCCCCCGGTCGGCTGCCTAATTTAGTGGACCCTGTGCCAGGCACTCCTCGACCTCTGCCTGATTTGGTGGGGGCCAGATGGTTGGTTCCTTCTCATCTACACCAGAGTACTCGGAACGAAAAGAGTACATCTCCACGAGTTACTCGTGTGGGTTCCAACAACCCGTTGGACATCTTCGCCTTTGGTGGCATGATCCAAAACATCCTTCCGGGAGACGGTTTCACTCCCGCGGGAGAGAGCTTGACAACTGTCGAGGTCGTGAGTAGCTACATCTTTAGAGAGCTTGTTTGTATTTTGGAAGGGAATTTATCGACAGGCATTCAGGTTTGGATAACTGGGCATTCAAGACCCAAATTACTCCACAGGCATTCAAAAGGGCTAAGATTTGAAAAATAATATTATTTATAAATACGAAATTCATAACTAGCAGATTTTTTATTATTTATTTATTATTCATACTGCCGATGTGCCTATCTTGATCTAAGCCGTGCCGGTCCAGCAAGCTATCTTAGTGTACAGGAAAACCGTGCCAGTCTTCTAGTTGGGTGAAATACCTGTACCGTCCCTTTCAGGCCTGTGCTCTTGACTTCTTCGTACTAAAGTTAAAGGAAGCCCGTCCCAGACTAAGCTACCTGCATTCCTACGTCCTGGTCCACGGCCGCCTAGTCCACGGCCGCCGTAGCAGCCGGGTCATCAGTGGCCGTACCTGGCCCCGTCATATCCCTCACCGCTAGGTTTAGCTTTCCCTGCCTTAGATCCTTCGCCGCTCGCTCCATCGCAACAGCCATTGAGGGGGGTCGGCCCCTCGGCCGTTTTCTTCTTACCTCTTGGAATTCTTCGCCCTCCCCCCCTTGGAAGGTTATTTGCCGTGCTCCCGGTAGTCGTTGTTGCTCTTGGTTTTGTCGTTCTAATAGAGTAATTTATTTTAAATATATTATATAACTTTTAGCCCTAACCCTAGAGAATATATCCTATTTTTATTTAATATCATTAGTTATATATATTATAGTATTGAAAGAAAAGGATATAAAATAAGAACTTAACCCGAAGCGTTTTGAATGCCTGTGGAGTAATTTGGGTCTTGAATGCCCAGTTATCCAAACCTGAATGCCTGTCGATAAATTCCCTTTTGGAAGTTGTATTAATACAAGAACTGATTGTTACATTCTTCCAATGGAGTAAATCGATGGTCTTTCGACCATAAAGAGTGCTTACAAGGTTTGATGACACACTTCAAAGAGACTGGTTCCTTGAATACATGTTTTATGATCGTGCCGGACCAGGACTGCTTGTTCATTCTCAGCAATGCCTCTGTATTCTCTGAGGGAAACCCGTCCGTTCTCAAGAAGGCCTGCTTTAGTGCCGAGAAATCCTTCTCGTACTCGGCATGTTTCTTTATACCTATTTATCAATCTTGTCTTTAATTTCAATGTTGAGCAGAGCCGGTTCAGTTTTAAGAAAGCCGGCTTTGCTCTTCGGACGGTTTGTTTATTTTTCAGGAAGGCGTAGGACTTCACACAATATCACGTGCTAATAAATGCTCAAAGAGGGTGTATTGTATGCTTTGGCTTTTCTCGTGGTGATGCGCCCATGTCATATGACGTGTTGGAAATGCATACAGTTCGGTATTTTTGTGTCAGCTTTGATCATCTTACGCATTTGAAGGCTGTTCCTGTTATCCATCATCGTATTCCTTGTTTTTGATATCATTTCTCCTTTTTTATAGGAGGAGCTTGAGCTCATTTCTATTTCTTTCTACGCGTGCCTTTATCTTCTTGGGCATACGAATTTCCTTTTCATGCCTATCCACATTTGCTTCAAGTTGTGGTCCCGCATCTACAGCATCATTCCCGTCTGTTTCGTGCACACAGCGACAACCAGCCTGCATGATATAAAGAAAAAAAAAAAAAAAAAAAAAAAAAAAGGTCGGCACTTGCCCAGGGCAACAAGCTCTCTTTAAATATCCCAATTTGGACTTGACTTGGCAACCCTTTTCAATATCACTTAAATAAGCCAAGAAATACCCAACTCAATCATGTGAATTGAAATTCCAAGGTGACAAGCCAGTTAGGGGGTTAGAGTGTCTGTCAGGGGTATTTAGCCTGATTATATGTGCTGTACGCATGGTCGTAAATGAACTTCTTCCCACGCGGGACAATCAAAGAAAATATGGGGTACATACGTGAGAAGAACCGAGTCCGGGGGAGAAGCATCCGCACCCGCAACCTGTGTTTCCCGAACCGGCAGATAATGGAGATGTGTGGGATGTGTTCGTCATTGGGCGCATGTCTTTTTGTTGTGTTGGCAATTTATTGCCCCTTTTCTCCGATGTAGTAACGGCATTTGGTGTTGCCCATTGGAAACCGGTATTTGAACATGGAGCCGAATATGCAGTGGTATGGTTGAACAGGTAAGGCAGGGCAAGGCAGATATATATATATATATATATATATCTCATCCCTGACTCCCGCACGTTTTTTTTTTCTCGCTTTGTTGAGGTTCCTTCTCTCCCCGGTAATTAAACTGATTCTAACGAAAAAGACTCCTCAAGAAAGCAAAGATGAAGGCTTTCGCTCCTCTCCTTTTGCTCGCCGCTACGGCTGACGCACACTGTATGTACCTAACCTGCTCTTCTCCCATTCATCGCCAATCCAATTGTTTTCCGGAGAAACACTGACTCTTTTCCTTTTTTTCCCCAGACCGCTTCTCAAAACTGATCGTAAACGGCGTCGAAGAATCCAAAGAATGGGGCTACGTCCGGCAGACCAAGAACTTCCAGACCAACTCGGGCGTCACCGACGTGGGCTCGCAGGACATGAGGTGCTTCCAGAACAGACCCGGCACTTCGACCGCTTCCGTCACCGCCGGTACCAAGCTCGGCTTTGTGGCCATGTCCTCCGTCAGCCACTTCGGTCCCGTCAGCTTTTACATGGCCAGAGTTCCCGAGGGGAGGGATATCAACACTTGGGATGCGGCCGGGAATGTGTGGTTTAAAGTCGGCGAGATAAGCGCTCCGAGCAGTGGTGTTTTGGGAAGCGGTGTTGAGACTTGGCCTGCTTATAGTGAGTATCACCCCAAAGGGAAACAAATCCGAAAAAAGAAAATGGGAGCGGGAAAAAACTGATAAAGGTGAAAATAGACAAGAAGACCGTCGAGTTTACCATCCCCAAGAACGTCCCGAACGGAAAGTACCTGGTCAGAGTGGAAAGCATTGCGCTCCATCAGGCGCAGTCGGCCGGCGGTGCGCAGATTTACTTGAGCTGCGCGCAGGTTGAGGTCAGCGGTGGCGGCAACGGGAACCCGGGACCGCTGGTTGCCTTCCCGGGGGCGTATAGTAGGAATGATGCCGGACTGTTGTGGAGTTATTATCCTGTCAGGACTAGTTATAGGGCTCCTGGGCCTGCTGTTTGGCAGGGTTAAAGAGGGAGGAGTATGATGGGAAGAGGAGATTGAACTTGAAGAGGCAGACATGATGCATTACATTACGTTCTGGTGGGGGACGTATCTTTGGATGGTTTCTTTTGTAGGTATGAGAATTGATCAAGAGGTTGTTTGAGTATCGAGTGTGACATTTTGATGCTCGTGTTGGGTGTGTTGTTTTGTGTTTCGATGCTTGGCAAAAATAGTTTTTTGGGTTGGGAGTTCTGAGGTTGATGTCAAGTTGTTGAAAAAGTGTGTGTGCAGAGGTCATGTGTGAACGATGCGGGTTTTTTTTTGTTTTTTTTTTGTGGAAGTTTTATCTCATGACTCGGGAAGATCAAGCCACAACAATTTCACGGGTTCAAAACCACGTCTCTGCTCTCCGTGAGGCTTCGCGGTCTTGTGGTTTGTGTAATTCAGCCAGCCGTAATAAGCCGCCCGCAAAGCCACGGTGATGTGATGATACGCCTATCTGCTTCCACACCTTATTTTGCTGTCATGATCAAATCAAGGAAGTATGGCTCTGTGCATCACTTAAGCACCAGACCGGTTTGTTCTTGACCAGCGGAGATGGTTTCATCCGCAAGTAATTGCTACAAATGAAGGAAGTAATGTGTTTGTGTGCTCACAGTGGAAGTAAACAATACCCCTGAATTCACTCACCCCATGACGCTCAAAGTTTGTCAGCCACCTCACTCACCACTCAAAATAGGAACGCCTAGTCCGCAAAAGAGACCCCAACATGATCCGTTATCTTGCTCACATGTCTTTCGCCAAAGCCTCGTCAACCGCCACAACCAAAAACTCCAACCCAGGCCGGGAAGCCCTAATTCCTTCATGTGAAATCCAAAACGGTCTATATAATCCCCGAATGCCCCCGTCAAACCGTTGCATTTTTCTCCCACCTTCTACATTCCTCGTGTAAGTTTTCTCGCTTTCGTCACAGGAAAACAAAAATGCATCTCAAACCCATCATGTTGGCGGGCCTCCTCCTCGGGGCCACCACCGCCTTCGCCCATCATACCGCCCCCGAAGAGCAACACCACACCTTCGTTCCTGCTGAGTCCTCGTACCAGAGCAGCAGCATCGCTTCCCCGATTTCGGGTCCTCAATCTCAGTCTTCTTTCGTGACGGCTGTCCGCTCTTCTGTCTCTGCCTCTGCTTCTGTTTTTGTCTCCGCCTCTGCTTCTGTCTCTACCTCTGCCTCTGCCCCTATTTCTGTTTCTGTCTCTGTCTCTGTCTCCGTCTCCGCCTCTGTCTCTCCCTCCCCAACTCCATCCGCTACAATCACCTCATCCAGAAAAAAAGGACCACTCTGGCCGCACTGGACCCCAGTCATCAAATCCTTCACTCCCACCCACCGCTACACCTTCAAGAAGGCCTCGCCCTCCGCCACTCTCTCTCCTTCCGCAAACCGCATGGCCGATAAGGACTGGCCTCCCTTGATTTGGACCAGACCCCAGAAGTGGGATGACGGCGACAACGCCAACAACATGGCCCAGTTCTTGGCCGACGACGACGAGCTGGAGCCAGAGGAGGACCCATCTGTCGGTGATGAGGAAATGGATAAGCGCATCGAAATCATGAAGGCGCATATTGATGCTCACAAGGCTAAGCAGTACGAGGAAGGGCCGATCGCTGTGGATGAGGATATCGAGGCCATGATTGCCGGTATTGAACTTGAACGCAGCGAGAGGGAGAGGAATGGGGAGAAGAATAACAAGAAGCAAGGTGGTGGCGAAAGCGAGATCATGACTGGGAACTTGAACTTGCCTAGCTTTCGTGCTGCTGTGGTTAATAAACGGGTAAGTTGATTGATTTGGTGGGGGTTTTTATTTTTGGGTTTGCTGACCTGGTCTTCTGTCCTGGGGGGGGGGGGGGGGGGGGGGGGGGCGCGCGGGGGGGGGGGGGGGGGGGGGGGGGGGGGGGGGGGGGGGGGGGGGGGGTGTGGGGGTGTGGGGGGGGGGGTTTTGTTTGTTG
>MU858834.1:186652-254484 GCA_033297175.1 Cladorrhinum sp. PSN332 | reverse complement strand
CCTTGCTTTTGTGCTGTGTGGTTTAATAAACGGGTAATTTTTTTTTTTTGGGGGGGGTTTTTTTTTTTGGGTTTGGTTACCTGGTCTTCTGTCCGGCCCCCCCCCCCCCCCCCCGCTGCTGCTGCTGCTGCACGACGAGCCTGTGATGCTTCAAGTTCGTTTTTCTTTTTTTTTTTTTTTTTTTTTTTTTTTTCCCTTTTTGCCTGGAATTTTGAAATGCATGGTATGTGCACCGTTTTGATTTTACATCCATCTGTTCATACTCTACTCTGAAAAACGCATTTGAGCACATTTTGAGCCCATGTTGAAGAAGATTCGCTGACTGAGGTTTGTTTCCTTTTTCGGAACAGGACAATGGTCTTGATCCCAAGCAGCACAGAAAGTGCGTCACTGAATGCATGATCACATATTGCATTCCGCGGTGCCACACGGACTGGTATGTTCTTTTCTTTTTTTTCTTCTTCTTTTTTTCCTTTTTTTCCCTTTTCTTCTTTTTTTTTTAAGCTAGGTACGCTGTATCCATTTTCGTGACGGATTTGCTGACGAGTGAGTGGTGGTAAAAAGGGACTGCTACAGCAACTCGTGCATCGGCGAGTGCCGCAGCAGCGGTCGATGCCCTTCTCGTCGAGGTTCCGGGCCGGAATCTGGCCAGCAGTGACTACGACGATGACAACAGTTACTCTCGCTGACCTGAAGTTATCAGGAGGAGGCGGCTGTGAAGAAACAGAAGAAATGTATGTAAATCGCGCCGCGCCCGCAAGAATTGCAACGAGATCTGGGAAGACGTATGGGCCTTGCTGCAGAACTTCCACACAATTTCTCCCTCACGAAACATTGCTGACTTTGTCGTCTCCTTCGTGATAGCTGAAAATACAGGTAATGATGCTTCCCCTTGGTCATTCTTCGGTTGCGAGAGAGAGGAGCCCTGGGAGAGACACCTAAACTGTATGCATGCTTGTACGGTGGAAAAATCCAGGCCATACAGCTGACTTTTTTTTATCTTTTTATTTTTAAAAAAGCCGACACTTTTCCTCAAGGAGACACCCCTGGTGGTAATTAGATACAGAAAATGGATGCTTGCTTGTACGCTTCAAAACTGCAAGCCGATTTGCAAGACGTACTCGCGAGTGTTGACTGAAGTCGGTTGGTCTTTGGGATTTTACTGACCAGATATAGGCCTTGTTATCGTCACTGGTGCATCAACCAATGTCACATTAGATGTCCGTCTGGTAGTGCCGGGAGGGATGAGCGGATGGGTGTTTTTTTCTTTCTTTTGTTTTTCTTTCTGTTTTTTTTTATCCTTTCTGAGGGCAAATCTAGATAGGGTGTACCGCTTGCTGACTTTTGATTTGAAAAGATGTCCGTTCGCCCTTGTTGAGGCGTCTCGGTGATCCGTGGGAGAACCACAAGCAGTGTATGTGGCATTGTGTGATGGACAATTGCAGACCTTTGTGTGGGACGCATTGGTAAGTGATTTCTCGAGTCGGCCGCTTTGTTGTATCATACGACTGACGGAGAGACTTAGGCCTTGCTATAGCGGGTGGTGCATGGGGGAATGTCATCTTAGGTGCGGGTATTAGTGGACGGTACAATGCTCGCCTGGAATGTTTGTTATCGTGGAACTTTGGAGCGGAAGTTTCTCAAGGTTAAATCCCAGTTCAGGAAGGCCTGTTACTCTCCTAGCAATGCCTGTTCCATCTCAGATAACGCTATTTCTTTTGGAGATAGCCTATTCATTGTGGAGGAGGCCTGTTTATTCTCAGGAAGCAATATCACGCGCTAAGAAAAGCCCTTTCTTTCCCCTCCGTGACGGAACTAAGTACATGGTGCGTGGGTCTTGGTCGGGCACGATCACAACAGTAGGTAGCAACAAAGTTGAGATAATCTTCTAGGTTTCCCCAGCGCGTAGATCTGGAATACCTGTACAGATGGATGCACATACAGTAGGTAATGACATCTCTGGAAAGTTTGTGCTGTTTACATAACCTCGATTCCTATTCTTAGGTTAATACCCTTTACTCTTATCAACCAAGTTCACCAGCTCCCTCCTTCCCTTCTCGTCGACGCCAGATATCCTACCCATGTTCTCTCTCAAGATCTCCAACACCCGCTCGTTATACCGTTTAGAAGCGCCGCTTACGTGCGGAGTGATGATTACGTTCTCCATCCCCCACAGCTCATGACCGACAGGCAGAGGTTCGGGGTCGGTAACGTCAAGCGCCGCAGCGCGGATCTTCCCTTCTTTGAGTGCGGCCACCAGGTCGTCCGTGTTGATGACTGGCCCTCTGGCAATATTGGAGATGATGGTCCTTCCCTTCCCTGCTTTAGCGAGGACATCAAATTCTGCTTTTGATAAGATGTGTTGGGTGCTGGGGGTCAGAGGTGTGGAGATGACTAGGAGGTCTAAACCGGATGATAAAAAGCTGTGCAGGTCTTGCGTGGTCGATCCCGAGTACCAGGTTGAAGGGAAAGTCCCCTGCGGGTCACCGAGGTTGGGAGAAGACCAAGATGTGTCTTTACGGGACTCGGGAGTGGGACGGGGGTGCAGGGTGAATGCGTGGATGCGCATGCCAAGGGCTTGGGCGAGTCGGGCTGTTTGTCTCCCTATGGCGCCGTATCCTAGAATTCCGATGGTTTTGGAAGTCGAGTCGTCTATGAGGAGGAGATCGGAACGGTCCCAGGTTTGGGTGGCTTGTTTGAGTTGGTATTGGGGGACTGAAGGGTGGTCAGTGAGAGGAAAATGGAGCTGCAAGGAGGGTCATAGGACGTACAGCGGTGTTGGAAGGCTAAGTAGGTCCCTATGATCCATTCTGAGATTTGGGGTCTGGAAAGAGATTAGCAAACAAAACGCTGATAAAAATCAAGAAGGGGAAATCAAGGGACGTCTCCTCAGACTTCGGATCTGACGACAAGCTGGATGAGACATACCCATGAACCCCATTTGCCGTGCAGAATTTGACATCTGTGTTTTTGAAGATGGGTGCTTCCAAGACGTGGTTGGCGCCGGCACTCATGAGCTGGACGAATTGTAGATTGGGTGCCTGTTCTGGCGTCGGGAGAACAGTAAAGGTCAACAACAAAGTCACATCCTTCCACTCCTCATCTGGAAATGGAGGATGTCCCTGATCCCATTCAGGCTGGACATATGCAGTCACCTTTAGGTCGGGGAATTCGACAGCCAGCTTTTCCAAAAATGAGACAGGTTGCTCTCATGGCATAACCATAAGGAGTTTGTGACCCTTTAGGGTCCTGTTGGTGCTATTGGTCATGGTGTTGAGTGGTGTGGGGGCGTTGGAGGTTTGAACGTCGATCCCCCACTGGGGAGTGCTGGGGCCCTTTAAGGACAAAGACAACTGCGGGGGTGGTTCAAGAATCTGGGATCCCCTGAGATGGAGGCGTCGGAGGGCATCGAAAATGATGCCATGTGGGGGTTCAATTTTCACACTAAGGTCTCACACATTTTCACAAAAGAGGCTTAGTGTGTGTTGAATATCTCCATTCACAGACCAGTGGGAGTGGCGACGCTTCTGCATCTTGCCGAGCTACCGGCCCGAGCAAGTCGATTGGTGCCCGCTTGAGCGAGTAAAGGTGCCGGTCAGCCACTTTCGAGAGAGAAGGAGAGCCGATCATTTGAGGTGAGAGGATAAAGTTGGATATGCTTAGCTTTTCGGAAAGTTTGTTTATCTTCAACGAAGCTTATTCACGTATTCGATCTCAATAAGGCCTCGAAGAAGAATGGATGCGGTTCCAGTGCGATGAGTCGTTGCAACATAGTCTCGTTGGTGCCAGACGATTGGATTGGCGTCTCGAAGTAAGCGCCTCTGTTGAAGAATGCTTGAAGAAGACGTGCAGGCATGTAATGGTAAAGGGCACGGTAGTCAAGGTCCCTTTTGTGATGCAGGCCCGCGACGGTGAAGCATATGGGCTCTCTGACTCGAGCGTAGCCTTGTGCCTTGACGGAACGGGCAAGATGGGGCTACTGAGACATGACGCAAATGGCTGAGAGAGTTTAATGCTTCTATGATTTAGTCTTGCAAGCAATATTGTCCACCAAAACAGGATTTTTGTGAAGAAAGAAATACATACGGGAAATGAAAAGACGGCGGACATGCTATGGCGTCCTTAATTCCAGCCAGTGTTTTTCACGAGCAATAGCCCACTCAATTCTCACTTCTTCTTTGCGATCTCAAGCGGACCTCCCGGTTTCGTTGCAGAGATGGCGATATAATGCCGCTTGCCACGCCCCAGGTACGTCCCAACTCCGGCAACCGTGTTGATGAAGTGTTTCTCCAACCTGAACAGCCATACAAAAACAACGGGACGATGGCCAAGAGGAAGAAGAACCTCGACATGGGCAAGATGTTGGCCGAATAGTCCCGAACCACAACGTCCTCGAAACCCGCGTCCTCGAAACCCGCGTCCTCGAGCATTTGCTTGAAGGCACCTGGAGATGATTTCGCATTAGTTGGCATCGCAGCGAATTCGTTGACCTTGCGCATTGCGACGTCGATATGCTTGTCTTGTTTCTTGATATTGTTGTCGTACTTGAACTGCGCAAGATGTTCTCCGGGCTTTAACACACGGTAAAAGTTGCGAAGGACGGCTTCTGGATCGGCGGCGTGCACAACCGTCTCCATGGTGTAAACGCCGTCGAGGGACTCGTCCGCGATGTGTTCCAGGTTGAGGTAGTCGCCTTGCTGCACGGTGATGGCTCCCCCGGGCAGACCGGAGCGGGCAATGTTTTGTTTTGCGTGTTTGACGTGGCGCTCGACGAGATCAATGGCTGAAACGCGCAGGCCATGGGTTTCGGCCATTCGCATGGCGACCAGCCCGTAACCACACCCGGCATCGAGAACATGGGCCCAATTGGGGAGGTCAAGTGCTGCCGCGAGCTTGTCCTCCATTTTCCTCAAGCTTTTGAAAAGTGGGAAGGGCCAGTACGTGTCGCGGTCATAGTATCCGAAATGGCGCGTGCCACCAAGAATGAGGCGATATCCGATTCGAGATTCCGGCGAAGCATAATATGACTGTATCTGCTCATAATGCTTCTTGTAGATGAGTGGGGTGGTCTTTCGAGCTAGAAGAAGTCATCATGGATGTTTTGTGGGAGAGGCTGCTTAAGAAAGCTTATCAGGAATGGACCAGACGAGAACGGAAGCTCCATCGTGGCAACCGTTCTTTTGAAATGAATTGTTGGCACGACCTGGATCAGGAAACTTTGCAAAGAGTGGACTTCGGTATAGGTAGGTGCACAGCGGCTCTGACCTGCAAATGGAAGGCGCAACATCAGTCACACCGCCATTTGAACAAACATCTCACCCTTATGCTTTCCATCTCGAAATCATGCAATGGATAAGATTCAGTGATGGCAAGAGCCAATGTCTCTATTTTCTGAGTTTATGTTTTGGATGTCTCGTTCAGAGCAAGTCCATTCAAGGGCACTTCCGAGATCCAACAGTAAGAAACAAGCCATAGTGACTTGAGCCTCAATTCCGAGAATACAACCATGAAGCATACAAGGCGTGGTGGCAGAGTGGTCTAATGCGCAAGACTAGAAATCTTGTTCCTTCGGGAGCGTCTGTTCGAATCAGGCCCACGTCGATTCTCTTTTGCTGTTTTTTGCTCTGGATTTCATAAAGATATTGAGACTTGAATGTTTGGGAGTAGTGGTCTAATTTGACTTGGAAAAGAGTTTATTCTAAACTGGGAGTAAACATGAAACCTGGAAGCAGTGTCCTCGTTGTGCCGACATTCCGACAAGACCATCGGTCATCGGCTCCCGATTGCCGGGACAAACGGTGGCGTTCCGGGTCCAGTCTAGTTCACCCCGTTTGGGCAGAGACCTGTAATACCAACCTGTCATGCAAGATTATGCAAGCAATTGAGATGGTGCAACATACCTCGACGGCATCAACAAAACCGACAAAACCGGCAGTTCTCCCTCTGATGGTGATGACGACGACGCGTCAACGGCAAGGACCCTCTCCATTCCATTTAATGGGGGATTGCGAATTCTTCCATAAAAACTTCCAGAAAGAAGCGGATATCTCTGGCTAATTGTGCCGGGTCCCAACGCCCAAATTATCCCGAAAGGGGAAGGTTGACCATCTCAAAAATTATTACTGCCATCCATGACCGCCCGAATCAATGCAGGTCTTTGCAGGACGGGAACCTGTCGAAAGTGCCAAGAGGAGGCCATGTGGAGAATGCCACGCGAAGATCCTGGGGCCCGGCCTGCAAAGGGCGACAGGAGACGCCGGCAATATCCCCGTCAGTGCCGGTGAAGCTAGGCAGGACGCCGTCCGTCCCCTAATTTGTAGGCTCCTCGTCTCATCTCCCGGCCCTGCTGGATGGACGTTAATATTTCACTCTCTCCCTCTCCCTTTCTTAAATGTGACCTAAACACCAATGCCATTTTGTACGGCATTTGTAAAGTATTTTGATTTGCGACACCCAGCGACGCCGGGAACACCTACACCCAGGCACCGAGATATATTTACATACCATGGCGCGAGCCTCCATCAGCGCTCTTCCCGTTGAGCTCCTCGTGTTGATCATAGACAACCTCGAGTACTCCATTGATGTCTCGGCACTTGCGCGCACAAGCCGACGTCTGTACGACACGGCAAATCCCATCCTTTACAAGCGCGCGGCGCAACGCGATGATTCATGGCCCATGTCATGGGCTGCCCAGACGGGAGTGGTCAGGACTCTCATAAAGGCCCTTGATGCGGGACTCGACCCAAACTACAAGCTTTTTGACGAGATGCCGGCCCTCGAGTGGGAAAGGGAGACGGCTGCGGCCAAGAAGATTGGAGCTTCCAGGGCCGCAGGAAATAGTCGTGGTGAAGAATTTGTGTGGGAGTCTGACACTGAGTGTGGCACAATTACAAATGTGGTTGACAATCACACAACACCGAATGCCCACCGACCATCAACTGCCCAAACCTCGGATGAGTGGGGCAACTTGGATGATGACATGTCAGAGACAAACAGCGACGACTCGGTGGCCGGTTCAGACGACGAACTCGGGCACGGAATGGGACCCAGACCCGTTTCTTTGGGACCTGGAACGGTGGTGCGTCGGTACACTCCCATACATCTCGCAGTGAGGGGCGGCCATCAGGAAGTTGTCGAGGTTCTCCTCGACAGAGGCGCTTCAATCA
Organism: Cladorrhinum sp. PSN332; assembly: GCA_033297175.1. Classification (NCBI taxonomy): domain Eukaryota; kingdom Fungi; phylum Ascomycota; class Sordariomycetes; order Sordariales; family Podosporaceae; genus Cladorrhinum; species Cladorrhinum sp. PSN332. The sequence continues at coordinate 247,318 of MU858834.1, read as the reverse complement.
GCGCATGCTCCGAAAACTTTTGCAACTGCTCACACCAGTACGGGCTGCTCAACGCAACCGAACAGCCCGAGGATGACCACCACATCCCTCACTGGTCTCCCCTCCACATCGCCATCTGTCATTCTCGGACAGACATGGCCCGTCTTTTGTTGGCACGCGGGGCATCGTCGATGATGGATCTCTGGAACACCCACTGCGACAACCGACGGGGACTCGATGGCGTGACTGCCCTTCACCACGCTGCTGCCATGGGTTTGACCGATCTCATTCGGCACCTGGTGGAGCAAAAGGTCGAACCTTCGGTGGACATTCGGGACGATCGAAACCTTACTCCCTTCTACCACGCTTACGCCAATTCCCGCTGGGAGACCAGCGTCCCGCTCCTTCTGGAGCTTGGTGCCAACGTTGACGTTGACACCAAGCTGTTCATTCCTTACACCACCATCACGCCCCTGGGCGAAGCTTGCCGTCTCGGCAACTTCGACGAGGCAGATCGCCTCATCGATCTTGGAGCCGATGTCACCCGCGGGTTCATCCTGACCACAAACGGGGGTGGTCTCTCCCCACTTCACATGTGTGCTATGCCGTCGGCCAGGACGGCTGTTATCCGAACCCTCGGATCTTGCGAGGACGAAGCTGCCTTCCCTCGCATGAAGACCATCATGAAGCTGGTCTCCAAGGGCGCCCAGCTGGACGCAAGGGACTGCTATGGAGACACGCCTCTCATCGCGGCGGCACAGCACTGCAATGTGCCTGCCATCAAGGCGCTCCTGCGTGCCGGCGCCGACATCCACGAACGCAACTCGGTCGGCCGAACCCCGCTCATGCAAGCCATTATGGGACCGTCGAACCTGGCAATCGCTCCGCCGCATGTCGACTATGATGCAATGGCCCAGGCGTTGCGAGAGCTGCTGAATGCGGGCGCGCGCATCGACGAAACGGATCACCAAGGCAACACGGTGCTCCACTTGCCATTCAGACGGCCCAAGTCCTACTCGTTCCTGCAGCTTTTTACGCTGCGTTTCTTCCTCAACCTCCCGGGGATTGAGAAGTTGTTCCAGGTCAGGGACAACCGGCGATGCACGCCGTTCCTCCACGCGTTCATGGTTGGCAACCTTGTTGCCTGTGATACCCTCATGCGGAAGGGTTGCCTTGGCAGGGGCCCAGATCATGACACACTCATCGCCATGTTCGAGTTCGCTGTCAAGGAGAAGGAGCCCATGCAGGATGCCCTACTCGAGGTCGTCCTTGACGTCGACGTCGACAGGTATCTTACCTCGGACCCCGCGCCTTTCATGAGAATGTTCAACTACGACCGAGACCATGCCGTGCGGGCACTCAACATCATCTCCCGCCGTGGGCTCCCGGCCTTCAGTTCGGTGGATTACTCCCGCATCCTGGGTCACGCCATCCGCATGATGGAGCTGCGCGTTGCCTACCGTCTTGTCGATGCAGGGGCAGACGTGAATGCTCCTGACGACCTGGGAGCGTCCCCTCTGGCGGCGTTTGTGGACCATGTCGTCAAGAGGTCACCCTCCCTGACAATGCCTCTGGCCGAGCAGCTTCTCCGAGCAATCGTCAACAGAGGCGCGAACTTCTATACACCAATCGGCCTGGGTTCTCCAGAAACCATTTTCCAGCGTCTGATCGCCGTGCAAACACACCAAAACAAATCGAAGAATCCATTTTCGTCTCTTCTCAGAGCCATTGTCGAATCACCAAGTCGGCTACCACCCTGTAAGTACGAAAAATGAGCCTGGCAACCTCATCTTCATACGACCAATCCGGGCGGTCACGCGTTACACGGCGCTCAGACACGCCTGCCGACGCCGTCTACACGCCTGCCATGGATGTTGAGCAGGGGTACTCACAGAGCCGCAATCCGTCTGTGATACCTGAAAAGCCAATTGAACTCCCCAAGAAGCTGTAAGTCATATCATTTCGTGCCTACTTTGTTCTTTGTATGCCTTCTTTTTTCGGCTTCAGGCCTAGGTACTTTCTGCTTCTGACGCACACATTTCCCGTTTTGATGCCTAAAAATAAACATTTTACTGACACGAAATAGCTGGCAGTGGGTTGTTTCGACTGCAACACGCGCTTATGAATTCGGAGGGCGCGTGTTTCCTTTTCTTCAGGCGATGATAGTATTCATGGCGGCCATGTTGGGTTTGGTGATTGCGGTGTCGGCCGTCTTTGGGTGGCCGCTTCTTCCCTTCTTTGGACATGCACTTCCCATGGGCACAGATACAGTTCCGAGGTTCACGCTTGGCAGAAAGGATGGGATGCACGTCACAAACGTGTATCAGTATGCTTGCCCAGACGGGTACGTGTGCAAAAAGGACGGCTAGGCCTATGGTTATCATTGAGAGGCGCGGAAAGGTGTTTTGGGAGGAACGGATTAAATATAAATATGCCTGTTTTCGCGCTGTGCGGGCCTTTAATTGACATGATTATGCGTCTGATTTTTCTTCTGAAGGCGTCGTGCTAAACAGCTGATCAACAACCTTGGTGATCTCTTCGCACACATCAGTGAGCGCAGTGTTGTTACAGTAAAGCTCTTGTGAATCCAGCCACAGGTGCTTCTCGACGTCCCTCCCGGACCGCTTGATGATCCAACTCGGATCCCCCCACAGCCTCACGTACTTGTCCTCCTCATCCGTCACAACGATGCTGTAATCCCTTATCCTGGCAAAGTCGGGCTTGATGCCGTTGTTGTGGAAGAACATGAACCGCCCATCATCGTGCTTCAACGTCAGGTTGCCCACCTTGTCCAAAAACGACGTGTCGGTGTGATACGGCGAGGTATCAAAAGGTTTACGACGACGGTCTATCAAGGAAGAGGAGGAACCCCCCTTCTTGTTGTTGCTGTTCTTGTTGTCCGACTGCTGGTCTTTTGCCTTGGCTTCCTGGACGGCCTTCATGACCACCTTGTAATCCTCCATCGGATCCATCTGCTGCATGAAGGCGCCCCTCCACTCCCCCTTGTTAGTCCTCCCGTGGACGACGGGCATCCTCTTGACGTCCCAGTAGCCCTTCTTGACGCCCGCGCCGGCGACCATCCACTCGGTCGGCTCGCGGTACGCGCCCTTTTTTCGTAGCCCCTCGAGCACGAGGGCCGCCTGCAGGAAGGTTTCCTTGTCGCCCTCGCCCGGGGCGTGCTGGGAGAGCATGGGGTAGTAGTGCGAGAGGCCGTTGTAGTTGTAGTACGAGGCGAGGAGGATGGTGTCGGCGTGGCGGCGCTTGTCGAAAAACATGATGCCGCTTTCGGAGGAAGGGCGAGCGGTCAGGGGCGGGACGGGGAGGTCGCCCACTATTTGGTAGAAGTAAGGGGAGGCGGTTGAGGTCCAAAAGTCGGGGAAGGTTATGAGTCCCGTCGAGGCGTAGGGTTCCGCATTTGGGGCGAGGAGGGGGTCCGGGTTGTGGACCGGGAGGATGTCGGCGTCGAAGTAGAGGACGTTTTGGAAGGAGGAGGCCACCATTGCGATGAACTTCCACTGGAAGCCTTTGAAGGTCGGGGTGAAGGGGTTCATCCCCGCCCACTGGTCTAGGAGGTAGACGCAGTGGGCGTCGTAGTGCTTGGGGAGGGCGTCGGCGCAGAGGGCGTCGATCCAGGGGTCGGTAGAGTCGATGATTATCTCGATGGGGAGTTTGGAGCCCGTTCGGCGGGTCGTGAGGATCGTGGAGATAACTTGGCCAAAGTTTTTCTTGCCGGCTGCTGCGACGATGCCCGTGGTGTGGGCCTTGTAGGGGAGGTGGCGGGCGAAGGAGGGGAGCTGGGAGATGAATTCTGAGTGGGATTCGCGCAGGTTGTTGAGGTCTCGGTCGGAGAGCTCGAACTTGGACTGGCGAGGTTTGTCGAAGTCGGGCTTCCAGTTTTCGCCTCCGGCGCCTTCCTTGAATCTGAGAGGCGAGGCTCGAGGGCGCGTTCGCTCGAAGCGGCTGAAGAACTCGATCCACCAGTCGCTGGGCTTGTTGGGGTGCTTGCTTGTTGGAGGGACTGGCGGGTTCTCGTGGCCGACTACGGGCGCCGGTTGCGGTCTGGTGATGGAGCCATAGTGGGCGAGGAAGTATATGAAGGTGAGGAAGGGAAGGGAGAGAACGAAGAGGACCCTCGTTTTCCCGGAGAGGAGGTAGGGTATCCTCAGCATTTTTGAACCATGTGTGAATGCGCAACGGCGGCGTGTCGCGTATATAAAGACGCCTTGTCGTCTTCGTCGTCGTCGGCGGCGACGATTGATCGATAAGGGTTCGGTTCGCGCGGTCTCTCTCGCCTATATGTTCATGGCATGGTTTTGCATATACGCAGGTTGTATACGACAATCTGGAAAGGGCAAGATAAATTACGGATATGTGCGCGCGCGCGCCAACCGTAAAAACTTGGTTGGGCGTTTTGGAGGATGACGGGACTGCCCGGAGAAAGTTTAAATGGCAGTTCCACTGTTGTCAATCTGGGGCCAAGAAATCTCTAAGGAGTGTTGGTTGCCTGGAATCGATGCGACATTGCTGGCTGCTGGGCAGGGAGATTTTCAACCTGTCGCGGCAACCAAGCCGTGGACGAGGCGCATGAACGAGCCTTGGCAAACTGGTACAGTCCTCAATCGTCATTGTGAAACATGGTCAACCGATTGAGATGTTGTTTTAGTTGGCCAAATATATACTTGGAAGCTCCCGAATCTCGAGTTTAGTGTCCGTTTGTTTATACTACACTACTGGCGGGCAGGCGTGGTTCGAATCACACTGGTTCGTGGGTTCAATAATTACATACCGTTGAAATAAAAAAAGGAAGTCGGGGCAATCCTTGCCCGGTCCCCGGTTCCTGATGGAGTGGGGGCTCAGTGGGCCAGACAAGCCTTGAAAGTGGGGTCATTCTGGTTGCCCGAGGTCTTCAAGGTTCCAGGCTCGGTTGGTCGTTTTCAGGTGTCACGGTTCACCTGTCACTGACACTACCGACACTGACAAACAAAGCTTTGTGCGTTCTCGGACAACAATCCAGTTTATTAATTATTATAGAAAGCTTATTTCTGTCCATCAGATTTACCTCTCCGCTCAGATCATCGATGCCGGCCTCATCTCGCGCATGCTCATTTCATCCACACTCATGGCATCAAAGGACGACGCCATGAAGGAACCACCGCTACTGGACCTCATGTCAACCTCGATAATCGGCGTGTCCAACTCTTGCGGTTCATTATTTATTCCCAAACCTGGCCCTGGCAACTCATGAAGGGCTATACCAGCTGTACCCATCGTTCCAGATGCCTTGGATGCGCCAGCTCCGAATGCCCCTTTTTCTTGCGGTCCCGATGATGATGGTGGTGGTGGTGAGGTATTGGCGAATGGTAATGGCATCGTCGGTGTCGACGGCATGCTCTTTACAAGCGACAGTATCCTCTTCTCTTTCCAGTTCTTCCACAACCGCGTACCCATCCACCAGAGAAGGATTAGCACCAGGATTGCAGCGATGATGGCCCCGATAATAGCGACTATCTGAGCGGTTGACTTTGCTCCTCCTGCTCCTGGCTTCCCACCGTCAATCGAACCATCCGTCTCCGTCGGACCTGACGCCGACGTCGTTTCATGTGGCAGCAGCTCGTTAGACCCGTCTGAGGTTGTTGTTCCATTATCACTGCCCGAACCTAACCGATTGGCTCCGTTGCTTGATACACTTCCGGTTGCAGACGACGTGGCAGACGACGTGGCAGACGAAGAGGACTTTGACCCCTGGCTGCCTTTGCTTGTTGACGAACCATTTGATCCTCCTTCGGTTGACGACGTGGATTGCTCTGGCGATCCTTCCGATGATGATTCCGTTGGCTTTGGCGGTTCAGCGTTAGTTGTGGTGGTTGTTGCTGTCGTCTTTACTTCCGCTTTGTTGTTCCCTTGCCCCGGTGCCGGTGCTGGTGTGGGCTCTGCGGTCGCTGTCGTGGGAACTGAACGACGAATGCATCTTCTTCTCAACGGCGTTGGGACAGGTTGGAATGATTCGGAAATGTACAGCTGTTCCCTTAAGCCCCTCTCCCCTTCACCAACCTGCACGGATGTATTTATTCCCATCTGTGCCTCGCCCCCTTTCACCCCGGACAGGGCGCTGATCCCCCTTCAATCTGCTCAACTGGTCTATCAACAGAAAACGTCAAAGGAGTGGTACAGATGATCTTTAAATCTGCTTGGGCGGCAATCTAACAGCCGCAAACGAATGGTCAGGCATATCATGCCAGCGAAAGAATGACTAAGGTGAGACTTTGGATCAAAGGGTTAGTATATGCCAGTTAGGAGTTGAGGTGTTGCCTTACAGGAACGGATTTGACGCCACCAGAATGAGTGATGGTGGGCCAAAGACTGCGGTTCAGGACAGAAGAGAGAGACGGGAGCAAGAGAGCAGGAATAAACATTCAGACTGTGGGAAGGTAAGGACGCCACTCAAATAGGATCCCCTCCCACAGAAACAACACCAACGGCACAATCCAAGGCCTACCCGAATTGAGCCTTATTCCACACCATCTTCTCGAGCTAGCATGAACCCGCCAGCGCGATTCCCTCGTGAGCACCAACAGGTGGAGACAGCGCAACTCGAATCCCGAGTATTTCCCAGATGATTTCCGCCGTGTACCTACGCTACTACGGTACACCCCAAGCTTGTGCCTCATTTTAAGCCACCCAGCTCCCCGGGAAACACCGGAAACTCGTCCCCCGCCTGCGTCCCCGACGCGTCACAGCGGGGACTCTGCAACATTTCATACACTTTGGTCGTCCAATATGCAGTATGCAGGTGCCAGCATCTCACTTTGGGGAGATCACAAATTACGGATGAGGCACGGAGCGTGCGTTGGTGGTTGGAGGTTGTTGAGGTGTTTCCCACTCAGGGTTGGCCGTACGGCGTAGAATGCACCGAGTGTGGATGTACTCGTGTAAGCTTGGGGGCTGCACCTAACCCAGGAAGCAAACCGGGAAGAGCCCGAATGCCAAATCGGGTCTGATAAGAATGTTTGGATCTGAAATCGCTAATCTCAGTCTTGGGAGCCAACAAGGTGATGAAATGCAGGAACGCACGCATATTCAATTTCAAAATGGTCAATGTTGTCATGGATCAGGTTGCGCGGGTCGACGGCAAAGCATTCACAACATCTTGATGCTGACTGATGATTTCAAGGATTACTTGGGAGCCAATATTCAATTCCGGTATTCAGTCGATCGCATATACTCTGCTGTTATAATGCCTTGGCTGGGATCAGTCGTCCCCGAACGGTCTGATTAGCAAGCACAGCAACTTCGACTTCGACTGGGAGCAGTCCATACAGCGCGCCTGAACCATATATTTGGCTGGACAATAAATAAACTCAGGGTCAATTGAGTGTAATTCACGAGGCGCTCAGATCGATGCCTTCTTTTCATTTGTCGGCACATCAGATATTCAAATGGAATCGCGTTTTGTCTGTTGGGTTTGGGGCTGCAACCCTTTTTGTCTCGGCTGCAGGTCTTGTGGGCACCGAATAGCACCATAGACCCAGCGCGGATTTACCCGATCGCTTACATTTTGTTATCCTCCATCTATCAGTCCGTTTACATTAGACAATATGCGCAAGGCTCAGCTCGGCAGAAACACCTGCCAATCTTGGATAAGGCTAGTCACCAGCAGAACCATCTCGACTTTCGGATACTCCCCGCTGCGACCAGGAGAAATACGTCTTGTCCGCTTGGAACATAACGCCTCACTGGACCAAGGCAGTCATCACCCCGCATCCGATGGCACACCTATTCGCTGCACAATCACACACCACCCCCTTTCGAGCCCACCACCGTACACGGCACTTTCGTACTGTTGGGGCGAAGGAAGTAGGAAAGGCTTGCCTCCTCTTCATATCTCCATGTTGGACCACACTGGCGGGCCTCTGCAGCAGGGAACGGTTCAAATTCGCAATAACCTCTACCAGTTTCTTCGTCGCGTCCGCCCCATCCCCAATGCGGCGGATGGGGCGTTTGGCGTGTTCTCCCACTCTTGGGTTGGGTATCTGTGGATTGATGCCCTGTGCATCGATCAGGGCGATCTCGAAGAAAAGGCTGTCCAAGTCCCTCTTATGCGACAGATTTATTCCTCGGCCCGGCGAATCGTCATGTGGCTTGGCCCCGGCTCCCAGGCAGCGGACCGCGCCATGAGTCTCTACGAGCGCTGGCAACTTGGAGACGAGCCTCTGAATCCATACCTCGCCCAGGGCCTCTCAAGGCAAGACTGCCACGACCTCGACCACCTGGAGCGTAACAGATACTGGACTCGGAGCTGGGTATACCCAGAAGCCTCAACACCTCGTGTATACCGTGAGCTATGGTGCGGCGAGAAGATAGTATGGTTTAACAAAGTCGCAAAGGTCAACAATTTCATTCGGGACCACATACTCAAGGGCAAAGGAGAAGCGTCTCGACCTCTCCCTCAGCCTAATCCTTTTGTGACGGCCATCTCGAAGCTCAATATCCTCACACAAAAGCGCGCGAATTCGGACAGATCCATGACTCTTTCGGATTTGCTTGTCATGACGTATCGGCTGCGCGCCTCAATCGAAGTCGACAAGATCTACGCGCTGCTCAGTGTTTACAACGACATACAGGGCCTTGATGAGCACGCCATTCGGATCGACTACTCCCTCCCGCCCGAGAAAGTACACAGGGCTTTGGCAAAACACGTGGTTGAGAAGGAAGCCAGTCTGGACATTTTGTTGTTGTGTTCTGCCGCGAAGGCTTCGAGCAAGGAGCAGTGGAGCTGGGTGCCCAATTTTGGTCAACTGCGGTTGGAGCGGCCGTATGATCTCCGGACGCAATTTGACGCCGGCGGATTCAAGTCTAGTCCGACAGACAACCGCCCGCATTTTCGAGTGGATTCCGAAAAGGGCGCGCTCACGGTGACTGGTGTGAGGGTTGATACCGTGACCAAAGTGCACCCGTGCATGGTTAGGCCTCTGCATCGGCTGGAAAATATGAACTGGGAGAATAAGGAGTTTTGGGGTCCGCTTGTTGGGCGGTGGATGCATTCACTGGGGAACTTTTTGTCCCCTCTGCAAGGGCCTCCGGGAGGGAGCGAGAATGGGCGGTATGTTGATGGAGGCGCCGTTTCGTCGGCTGCGGACTGGGTTTTGTCGCTGGGAGTTTCGAGCGACCTGACCATGACGCGAGATTCCTTTATTCGACACTGGCCGCTGTTTGAAGCTGGGCTTCCCTCGGTTCCGACGAAGACGCTTTCGTGGGGCAAACAAATTGTTCAGAGCGACGGGTTTCCTTACCTGATGCATCGGATGAGAAACAGGGCGATGTTTTGGACAAAACTGGGGTATTTGGGTGCGGGAGATGCAGATGTGGCCGAAGGTGATGTCGTGGTGGTGCTTCCTGGGTTGGCGATCCCTGTGGTCTTGAGGGCGGTCCGAGTTGATCATAACAAAGGGCCCACTGACGATAGAACCCACTGGCGGGTGATTGGACCGTGCTTTGTGAAGGGCATAATGGACGGCGAGGGATTACAGCTCGGAAACAGAGCAGAGTTTGTTCTCGTCTGAGGTGAGCAGCTGGTGGCTGTCATCAAGCAGAGTCGGACATGGAAACAAATAAATAAATACAAATACTAACTTGGCAATTTATTGTACTTATTTAGAATTTGCTAATAAATGGTGGCTCAAGAAACGCGGTTGCGATAACGCCCCTCATAGAAGCCTACCCCGGCCATGTCCGAGATGGTGCTGGTCAAGGGTTGGAAATGGCGCCTCTCTTTTGGTGAGGTTTAACGGGTGTTGGGGATTCGGGCTTGGCTGGTCCCTTTATTTATTTATTTTAAATATATATATATTATTTTTATACTTTTACACGACTCATTTATCAAATAAATAAATCGTAAAGACTAATTAGCAGATAAGTATTGGAAGGGTTTTTCTTTTGGTTTCTTCTTTTTTACTTTACCGATAAGAAAGTCAAATCTAGGCAAGGCTTCCAGCCACCTGGATCGATTTGCTCCATGTCTGACTCCTCTGTCACATCAAGCATCTCGGAAGAGGGAGGAAGAAAAAGAGGAATTTGGTTTTTTGTGTTTGGAAGCGCCTAGCAGGGCTGATCACCGACCCCTCCTCAAAATATAAAAATGCAAAAAAAAGGAAAGAAACCGTATACCTGTACTGTCCACCATTAGTAGCCATAATTTTCGGGGGTTTTCGAATCGTCTATAAACTGTCTATTGTTAGAAATTCTGCAAGTTACACATTTTTCCTACACCAAAAGCCACGCTTTCAACCAAAACATAACGTACCTGTAAGCAAATACACACGTCCTGCGGCTCTTGGGGGATTAATTATGCAAAAAATCATCCCGCCGCTGCGAGCATCCACCAGATGGAGTCCTCTTCTGGCTTCACCCTATCCAACCATCGTTCACCATCTTTCTTTCGTGTCCAAGGCTTAACGCTCCGGTAACTTAAGCCGCCTGCGCGGCCTTGGCACCAGCAACAGCCACGGCCTTTACCGGAATGACCAAGAGCTGAACGGCAAAAACCAAAACCATGGCCATCAGGAATCCCGAGACGTTGTCCCTGTGGAGGAGAAAATTGTTCGTAGCTTGGAGGCGGGCGGCGGCAGTGGTGGCAGCAGCACTCGCGCGATGGCGTTCCTGGCGGTCCACACGTTCGGAACCCTTATTACCTGAAACTTCCTTGTTAATACTGCTGTAGCCGCTGCTGTCGTTGTTATTGTTATTGTTGTTGTTGTTGCCAGTAGTGGCCTCCCTAATGCGGGCCACCATTTCCTTGGTCTTTTTGTCCGCCACGATTTCTTGGGAAGCGACCAGGACGGCCAGGATGTTCTGCAGGCTGTGGTCGAGCTCGCAGAGGCGGGATTCGAGGGTGTGCGACTGGGCGTAGATTTGGGTGATGCGGTAGTTGAGCAGCTGCGAGTCAGTTAGGCCGAGACCGGATTGGTAGGGGACGGAGCCGGGCGCGGAGGCGGAAGAGGAAGAAGGAGAGGAAGAAGAGTCCGGGGTCACGAACGGCGGGGGGTGTTGCATGAATGGCGTCGGCGGCGGCTGCTGCTGTTGCTGCTGCTGGGCATGGACAGCGACTGCAGCCTCGTGGCAGACTTGGTGGTAGCATTCGGGGAGGATCTCGTCGGGGATTTGATTGCCCGCGTAGTGCAGCTTGACTTGCTCATCTTCGTAGCCGAAGTAGACGCGCTCTGAGTCAGAGGCCGTGTTGGGGTTGTTGTAGGAGGGAGGAGAGTTCATTTTGGTTGAGATTTGTCTGGGGTAGGCCGGATGTTAATTTGGTGATGTTGCTGACAAGATGGAAGGGGAGGAGGGAGGCGGGGCATGTACTGACCAGTTTGACTTGGGGCTTTGGTTGATGTCGCTTGGTGCCCGTGGTGGAAGTATTTTCCTGTGAAGAAGGTAAAAGGGAAAGGAAAGAACCGTTTGGGGATTATTTAAACTGCTCGTCGGATAACTTGGGCAAAATTGGTTACCGACGACCTTCGTATCTAAGGTTACGCCGAACAAGATGATGACGACGATAATAATAATGCCAGGTTACGCGTCCACCAAGCCACGGTGCTTTCCTTTATTATTCACGGATATCCGCGGCGATGGAGATTTGAAAAGGCAAGAGGCGTTGCTACCATTTGAGGGGGAGGTAGGTAACGATCCACATTTTGCAGGCTGCGTGTGAAACTCTCTTGCTGATCACGATTGCTTACAGATTGATGAAAAATATTTCCACGCGGCGGTATCAACCCGAATTTCCTGAGTCGAGAACCGGCGGTTCGGTGCTGTATCATTCACGTGGTAACTTGAAGGGGAATAAGGAGGAGATCGAGGCGGCTTACCATAGGTGGGGGAAACCAGGGATCAGTCTCAAACAAGGTTTTTAAGAAAGGATTTTGTGACCACAAAGTTCAATTCCCACAGCGTGCCTTTCTTTCTTCCTTCCTTTCTTTCTTTCTTTGGGAAAATACCCAGTAAAAGGATCAGATCCTAACCTCCACATCAGTTCCTCACAGCGATCCTCGTGCCTGCCTCTTCCATACCCACAGCAATGAGCTCTCGGTAGGAGCCACTTGGCCCGCAAGGTTGAAGTTGCGAAGAAAATGTGGCAAGCCTCTTCCCTTCGTCCCTACTATGGGAGAGATTCGATCCTCCGGTTGGGTATTCTCCCACCACGGTATGAGGTTGGGTATCGAACGGCGAGAGGTGGTTGAGAGCCCTGCGTGGGATTGGTGTGGGTTCGGTTGTTGGAAATTTGGTGATGATGGTAGGAGAGATGGAAGCGGTTGTTGGCAGAAAGAGAGTCGCATTCAGTTATTTATAAGCTGTGAGCAGCAGCTGGGTGCAGCTGGGTGGGGTGAATTTGTAACAGAGTTTCGGGGCATCCATGGGTGGAAATTAGAATCTCAAACTGAATTTCTTGTCTTATCTGTCTAAAAGTGCGGTATCATCTGAAGCCAGGCGACTGTCAAATACGCCCCAATCGGAGTCGCCCTCAGGCTCAAAAAGGATTCCACCACAATAAATATCCTCGCAAACACGTACAAGACCAGACTCAAGCCACCCACCACACCGGCAATACCCACCGTCGTCGTAAAACCAATGGCGTTCGCAGGAGGCACCCATTCGGAAAATGAATGCGACGCGATCGAAATGAAGCCAAACAAAACCACCAGCACGTACGACATGACGCCGGCAGCAAAGATGCCAAACATGACAACAATGCACGACAGCCTCCACAGCGTTTCCTCGGCCTTGGTCGGGAAGCGAGAGTGCCAGGCAGTCAGATGCACTCCTCCGTAGAAAACGGGGAGGAGAAGAAGCCATCCCAATATTAGCATCTTCATCTTGCCCGACGTTTCTGGCGCGTTCTGCACGCTTGATTCGGAAACCGAGTTGTAACGGGCGGATTCCGGTGCGAAAACTGAGTAGCTCGACAGAAAACCCTGCATGTCGTGGATGTCGGACCAGAGCTCCAGGTTGCTGCCGGGCATCGAAAAGGCACGATGGTAGTACTGATCTGGGTATAAGCAGTCTAGAGGGCCCGTCCTACGGCCTCCGAGATCTGTTTCCAGAGTGTCGAGAAGAGATGTGATTGCTTTGAGTCTCTTGAGATGCTTGGGGCCGAGGTATTGTCCCTGCGCCGCAAGTCCCACGCCGCATATCAAGGCTTCACCTCTGCGTAGAAAAAGAACAAAGCCAATCAGCGAGTGTGATTTGAAATGCAAATAAATATGTACATGAAGCGAGTGGGTTCTGAAAAAAAAAAAAAAAAAAAAAAAAAACTGTCCACATAAACTCCTTCTATAACTGCTGCTGGCCCAAACAGCTAATTACCATACAAGGCCATAAACAATACAACCCGGTAACGACAGACAGAGTTGAAACCATAAAAACCCATCTTGCCCTTAACCCCTTAACCCCTTAACCCCTTAACCCCTTAACCCCTTAACCCCTTAACCCCTTAACCCCTTAACCCTTTACCCCCTGACCTCAAACAAACCCAGCCCTCATATTCGCATACTGACTGCTCGGATACCCCAAGCGATTTTCGCTCCTCTCGATGCCTCCCAACCCCCCAAAGCTAGCCCCAATCAAGCTTTGTCCGTCAGTCCTGTCCCCCGACGCCTCCCAAAACATGCTTCCGCCCAACCCTCTCCCCTTCAGATACCCAACCTTCCTCTGCACCATCTCGGCCGTATCGTAACTGATCAGCTCCCTCGCGCCGGCATCGTAACTGTACGTGGCCCCCGCGACCGAATCATACGCCACGGAAGAACCGGGCCTGGGCAAGGCTTTGTAGTCCCATATCCCCGCCTCCCAGCTTCCTCCCCCGGTCCCCGAGAACGGCTGGCCCAGTCCGTTGGTGTTTGAGAACGCCCGGCCGTAGATCGGCATGCCCAAAACTATCTTGGAGGCCGGAACCCCGGCGGATACGTAGTCGCTTACTGCCTTGTCGGTTGAGAATGGCGTGGAGGAAGAATTGGACAAGTACAAGTTAGCTTGATGACCCGAAGTGCCCCCCCAGGATCCGGCGTAGTCGTACGCCATCAGGTTCATAAAGTCCAGCGTGTCGGATAGGGATCGAAGCTGGAGGGTGTTGTACTGTGTTGGACCGGCCGGGCTGGCGATGGTGAGGAGGAAGTGGTGGTTGCTTGCGTGCTGGGCCGAGTAGGCGTTGAGTGCGGAACGGACGGCCTGGAGGAGGAGGACGAAGTTTGCGGACTCGGTCGGGTTGGTTGGGTATTCCCAGTCCACGTCTATGCCGTCGAAGCCTAGGTCGGCGAGGAGCCTGACGGAGGAGGAGGCGAAAAGGGCGCGGGTGGCCGGGGTGGATGCTGCGGCGGCAAAGTTGGAGGAGTAGGTCCAGCCGCCGATGGAGAGGAGGGTCTTGAGGTGGCGGTTTTGCCGTTTGAGGAGGTAGAGCTGTTTGACGCAGCCGTAGACGTTGTTGCCCGTTTCGGACCAGGCTAAAAAAAAATTAAAAGTTAACAAAAAAAGAAGGAAAAAAAAAATACAGTAAGAGTGACATACAGTCGCCCGGGTAGTGCTTATCTAGGTCCGCGTAGGTGTCGGAGAGGTAGACCTCGCCGCTGGGGCGGAGGTTGGCGAAGGAGTAGAGCACGTGGGTGAGCTTGGAGGCTGGCAGTTGGGCGGGTTGGTAGTCCCGTCCGTAGATACCCCTTGATCTGATGTCAATGATATTTACAAAAGAGAACGAAACTTGAGAAAGGGATACTGACCAGTTGGTAAAGTAAACAATGTTCTTGTAGACAGACGTCTGACGCTTGTCGACGTCATGAACCTTCTCGTCGTGAGGAAGAGGAGTTGCCTGCGTAAGGAGGGCGCAGAAGGACAGGGCAGCCAGTGCCACGCTCTTGAGAGAGAAGGGTGCCATCTTAAAGGGGTAAAGGAGTGTTTCCAGGGCACGGGATGATGGGGAGGGAGGCAGCTGCGGTGTTGTGACTCTCAACTTCTCATGATTGAGACACCAGGGTTCTTTATAATCGTGGCAAGCCGGTTCAATTTTCTCCAACACATGCCTTCCTCCGTACTCCCATCAAAAAGATTCAAGATCCAACTTCGCAACGTTGCCATCATCCCATGCAAGCTCACTGCTCCCACTGCATTTGTTCGTCCCATGCCTGAGTCTGTATCAGTCACCAATGTCCCAGCGCCTTTCCAGAGCCCAGATTCTACCCGTGATGGTAGCGTACAGCAGAGAATCCTAGTAATCCCTCAAGGTCATGGTTGTAAGTAAATGTAACACCAGTCAACCACCATCTCACTGCTTATCTGAACTATCAAGTATTTCACGGGGCCAATGAGGTGGAGAATACCACCTCCAACATTTGGACCGTCTACTGAGTATGCATGTAAAAAGAGCGGGATTAGGATCACCAGGTCCCGACCACGAGCTACTGGATGAGCTGTCCGGATTTGGAAGGTCCTTTGCTGAACTGCCGTTAAGATGATTCGTCTAAAGGATTGGCCACCGGGTTTTTGTTAGTTTCAGGGGTAATATTGGGAGCAGCTTCTAGTAAATGCTTGGCCACGTGCCTGGTCGCCTGGTTTGTCCGAAAGGGGTCATCGAGAGAAGCGCCGAGGTCATTTTGTGTGTTTTTGGTTGACCTGGATCGGAGATTTGACCCCATGAGCAACATCATCCTCCGGCGGGAACGAAATGTCAGCGCCAGAGAAGCCGGACAGAAAGAGTGACCAATAAGAAAGAAGCTCCCAAAAACTCATGATATGTTATCAAGTCATGCAGAGCCTCCAATATCAGAGCACGTTATGATCCCCATTGTCTATCTGGCAATATAATATCAACTACCGAACAAGAGCACAACAGACGGCCTGGGCCGCAACGGAAGTTTCGAACACTAGATGGACGGACAGATAGATAGATAGATAGATCGTGGGAGCTTCACATGGTTGGAGATAGATTACCCCACACCAAAAGTTCCTTAGCTCCAAATGCTACCCTGGCCGGCGGGTTGACCACCCAAGCGTGACCCAGGTTACATCACACGGACAGGTACCGGGGAAGGGGAAAAAAAAAAAGTGAGCTGCAACGTTACTAAGACATCCGGCGGGATATGGGCAGCAATCTCCGTGTTACACGGAACGGGGCGGGACCAGGTCACCGGAGATTGGTCAAGTTGTCAATCCGGGGAAGCATGCTCGCAGAGCTTGTGTCAAGTACTGTTGTGCTGGCATCAGTGTACTACATGCCGAAGATCGCTTCCTAGTTTAGAATGAGTGTGGTGCCGAGCACTGATAGAAATTTGTGCGTTTATCAAGAAAGGGGTATCGAAGATTTCGGTGCCCCTTTCTGCACCGAGAGTTGGGAGTTTGGAGATTGCGAACGTGGATGTGGGGGCAGGTACCAATATTTCTCTGGTCAAGGCGAGGGGTATGTGTGGCGAATACAAGTTTGCCATGTAGTGACAATTAAAAACCTCTGCGATACGGTTATACAACACTACATTACCACAAAGCTTGACTATTTCTTGCGCGCGCATACCTATAACTCGATAAAAAAAATACTCTTAGTTTACAAGCCGAAACTCATACGGCACGAAACCGCGCTTGGCACGATCAAATTAAAAAGAGATAACTATGTTATGAAGTATAAAAAAGAAGAAAAACAAAAAGAAGGGATCAGTTAAGCCAGAATCCCCCACACCTATTAAAAATACTAAAGATGGCTATTATAGTGGCCGCTATTTCCAAAAAAAAAAAAAAAAAAAAAAAAACCCTTGACAAATACTATGTAGTCTAGTCTGAGTTGAACATAACCGGGGATGGACTTTCAAGGAGGGCGTTGTCGCGACCATATCTCAAAACCCACCCACGCAAACACTCTGTGCCGGTAAATAAATCACTTCTTCTTCTTCCCCTCATCGCACAGAGGAACACACACGTCACTCCCCGTATCCGTCGACCTGACCGACGCACTCCAATGACAGAGGGCTTTATCTGCTCTCTTCTTTGAAGCATCGCACGCGACGGTCACTGTGTCGAGCGTCTTCTCGCAATGCTTGCACTTGTAGGTTCTGACGTCGCACATTTTGTCTTTTTTTCTTTCTTTTTTTTTTTCCCTTTTTGTCTTTTTTTTTCTTTTTTTCTTTCTTTTTTTCTTTTTCTTCTTGTTGCTGGTGGTATCAAATTTATTCTTGTTGACCTTCGAGGGCGGGGCGCCTGTTTATTTGTTGTAAAATGTTGATGATGTCGATAACGCCCTAAAAAAAAAGGTTGATGCTAACTAATGTTGTCTGCGAACCCTAGAAAAGGAAGGCCCGCCAACACGAACATATATATATATATATATATAGGCACTCGCTCTCCTCGGGAACAAGAGCCCGAGGCCTCAACAACCCTGATTCGAGTTTGAGTTTTAAGTCAAGAAACGATGGCTCATATCGGTGACACCGAGTTAGTTGAGATGAGCCCGAAATAGCCCCCAAACCACCACCCAACGGCCCGCGCAGCCACGTATACTCCAGTCAGTTTCTCCCCCTTGACATTAGGAATATTTCTTTACTCATACAGAAAGCCGAGATAACAGTCTTGCCCGAGCCTCTGTAGCGCCAGACAAGAAAACCTACACCCAAAATATACGACGTCAAGTTACAGTGCGGTGTGTGACAAAGACTCCCCCAAAAGTAAATCTCGTATAACTCTCAAAGCTGCCTATGGCTCTCTAAGAAAAGAACCTGCCAGATCTTATCTTTAGTTTATTTCCGCCTCCCACTCTCTGAAATAGAAAGATTTTCTTTTCTTTTTTGAAAAAAAAAAAAAAATGAAAAAAAAAAAACACCACTGCATACCACCCATCCCAAAATGCCCACCGATTTCAGGGTAAGCTCCCCCTCAACCCCAATCAATGAATCACCACCCCGTACCCCTTCTCAATAACCGCCCACTCCATCAACTTCCCCTGCGCCTCCTCAAATTCCTTCTCAAACCCTTTACCGCCCGGCTTCTCCCCCTCGACCTTGCGCTCAACCAGATTCGCAAACAAGTCACAGATCCCCTTCGTATACTCCGAATCGCCCCCAAACACCTCCCCAGCCCCCTTGCAAGTCTCATACATGTATCCATACGCAACGGTCTGGATGTCAATCGCGCTCGGGAATGTGGCATCCTCAATCTTGTCAGGCGCCAAGCTACCCGCCACCATCAAGACCTGAATCACATCCATCATCTCGTTCACCCACTCCGGTCCGGAACGACGACGGGACAACAGCTTGCCTCTCAGGGCATTGCGAAGCGCCGGGTCGGGTTTGCCTTGATCCAGATACAACATGGCAAGACACAAACGAGCAAGCGGGATGGGCTCAATGATATCCGGCCACTGAGTAGCAGGAAAGGTGTTGCACATGATGGTGCGGAGCTTGGTCTCAACGCCGCCGAGGTTGTCATATTTCTTGTAGATACCCGGGAACTTGGACGCCTTCACGGCCGACTTCGTGAGGTTGATGATGTCCTTTTGGGCGTTGTGGAAGGCCTCGAGGGTCCCGCGCGCCTTCTTAAGCCAGCCTGCCTCTTCCTTCTCCTCGGACTTGCAGCGGGCGCCTAGGCGACGCTATCAGAAACGGAGAATTCGCAAAGGAACTGTAAGAATGTAACTTACAACGGCACCGAAAGAAGTGCTCACGAAGGAGAATCTCCTCACGAGTCGAGACATCGATGGTAGGATCAATGTAGCAGATGGTGATCTCCTCTCCAGGAGCAATCCTCTTGAGAGAACGAACCCGCAGCTCGCCCTTTTCAAAAAAGACAAAGGCGTTGGGATCGCACGAGTGGTTGATAGTAGCCGTGACAAGGTCAAGAGCGAACCCGATCGACTCCTTCTTGGAAGCAGGACGAAGCCTGACGCAGTTGGTGCGGAGCTAAATTTCACCCTCAAGTCAGTCTCCAGTGTCACGCCCCTCTAAGTTTTCATCACAAGGAGAAACTCACCTTGGGAACCAAATTCCACATCAACCCCACATTCACCTTGCCCCCAGTCTCCTGCCTAACCGCCATGGCAATATCAAAAACCTCGGTGCTCAACTCCTCATTTTTGGTATACTCATTAAAATGGCTCTCCATCTTCTCAATTGTTCTACCTTGACTGGTAGTGATGAACCCTCTCTGCTGCCACCAGATTAGACGATGCGCCAACAGATTCTGCGCCTTCATCTTGGGCACGTTGCGCAGAGTCTTGCACTCGTCCTTGTGGAACTTGGCCCAGGCGGCCTTTTGGCATTTCTATACATTACTGTCAGTTTCATGTATGACAATTGAGCGGTTGTGTATGTGTGTGCACATATACCTTCCCACAAAACTTGACAACCAGACACCCCGAACACGCCTTCAGCTCGGCTCCATCCTGGCCACACTCTTCGCAGAAGCCGCCTTCCTTGTCGTTGTTGGTGGAATAGGTTACCCCCTCGTGATCGAGAGCCCACATGACGGGCTTGCTGCGGTAAATCTCTCTGCCGGCCTCGATGCCGCCGTCTTTGGCGTTGTAGTGATTACCGATCCCGCCGTCCTTGGGTCTGGCCGAGATGAAGAGACCGCTGCCCATGCCTACGAGGGAGGACTTGATCTCGAATTTGACGGAAGCAGTGGCGCTCGACAGGATCGAGCGGCAGAGAGCGGGGTCGGTGTGGAAGGCGTAACGAAGAGTGGGAGTGAAGTCGCCGTTGGGATCGTACTTGGATGCCATGGCTTCCATGGTAGCTGAGGTGAGCATGTCAGTCATATTTGCGGTCGCGGTTGAGTGGGTTGTTTTGGGAACGGAAAGCTGCAGAGGAGAGTGGAGGAATAGATAGTTGCAGCTACCCGAACCTCTGTTTGCAGGCAGATGGAAAGGGCGGGGTATAACGAAAGAGAAAGCGAGAAGTGGAAGATTTCGGATTGGGTGAAAAGAGGAAAAAAGGGATGGAAGGCAAGTACCGGGGCGAGTTTGCAAGGAAGGAACAATCTGATCGAGGGGTGAGCTTTTTGCTTGCAGCGGAGAGTGTTCGCACCCTACATATCAACCACCATCTGATGTTTTACGACACGAAGTTCTTATTTCCAGATATCTAACAACCAACTATTGATGTTCAGATCTCAGCAAAAACTTGAAATAAT
The DNA here is from genome assembly GCA_033297175.1 of Cladorrhinum sp. PSN332. Classification (NCBI taxonomy): domain Eukaryota; kingdom Fungi; phylum Ascomycota; class Sordariomycetes; order Sordariales; family Podosporaceae; genus Cladorrhinum; species Cladorrhinum sp. PSN332. The sequence continues at coordinate 227,191 of MU858834.1, read as the reverse complement.
ATACAGTTTATCCCTTGAATGTGTATTCAGGTAGCGACGGACCTCGGAAAACCCAAAGGCTTAATTGATTTCTGAAACTCCTATGCATTTTCATGTGTCGTAGCACGAAAGGGTTGTCTCTTGTTAGTTAGAACTAGCCTACTATATAACGTATAACGTCGACAAAACCAAAGCAAATCCCCATCCAACTTGAAGAGATTTTGCCTTCCACCATATTCTCCCAAACTCCCACTCAGTGCAGTTAGTCCTGTTGTTCCATGATATGCCCAATATCCCACGCCATCTTGCTGAAGGTTCAGTTCCATGCCCGATTCCTACCAAGATAAACTCCGACAAGCTTCCATGAAAATAAACCATTTGGAATCATTATCCTTTGATCCTATCCTTGATCCCAAGCATCATCCGTTGCACCACCAAGCAAGTGTAGTACAACAGGTATATCATATCTCATGACTCCGTAAAGACGAGAAGACGAAAAAAAAAGAAGAAAAAAAAGAAGAAAGAACCGTTACGCATCATCGGCGATGGCATACCGCACCCAAAACGCCGTCATATTAGGCGGCGCGTTATTAATCCTAAACACCTCATCCGCATGATGCTGTCCATCAAGCTTGACAAACAAGTCAAACTTTTTCCGCTTTTGCACCATATCCGCCTTGGGGCAGTCAACAACGGTAACCTCTCCCCTTGCAAAATTGATAATGGCAAAACTGGAATTTTCATCCGAGCAGAGAAGACCCATTTGTTCTGCTTCCTGAGAAACAAAAGGACAAAACTTATCCCCACAGCTCACTCCGAGTTTCTCTACGATGCGAGCCGGCCAGTCAGAGCGGCAAGTATCTGACGGTCTCGACAGTGCAGCTGCCAACTGCCCGACCGGGGTCTCAACAACTACATCCGCAACAGCATCACCCAGAATCGTCGCCATGTCCCAGTTCCTCTTGGGCGCGTGAGGGATATTTTGTTCCAAGCCTCTGCAGAGCTCGCAGATCATTACGGCTATCAACCCCTTCATCGGAGTGTAATACTCGCAACGGGCGTTGGGGCGGATGGCCGACATCGCTTCGAGAAATGCGAGAGCAGGTGCTGGGGAGAAGTGTTCCGAGTTGGTGAGGGAGGCGATAAGCTCAGCCATGGTCTCGTACTGGCCTGGCTGGTCCGTCTCCTCATCGAGACAGGGGATCAGGAAGCAGAGACGGGCGAATTCCTGCTCGAGCGATTCCATCAGGAGCGGTGGTGTAGACGCGGTGAACAAGTTGAGCGTGTTGAGTCCTGGGAAGCGGACCGCGTTCAAAACGTTGCATGGCGGCATATCGGTGCTTTCAAGAGACCCAAGCCGCTCAATGAAACCAAGCACAAGGTCATGGTGTCGAGGAGCGGTGACCTGGAACACTTTCTCAAGGACCAGAATCACACCCTTCTCAAGGTCGCCTCTTTGCGCTGTCGGCATTATCGGGACCGGGCTCTGGCCGATGATCGTTGTCTCATTTAGGGGTGTTGGATCGGGTGCCTCTGCTTTGAGGAATGGTCCCGGAGAGCCCGATGCACCTCTCAGCTCCAGGTTTGGGAGACCGCATTCCGTCTGCACCATGGTATGCGAATCAGAGACAGGTGTTGATGGCAGCGCCATAAGCCGGATGACGTGTTCGAATTCAGCAATCTGGTCTACATATTGCTGAATTTTGGTATTCTGTTCTTGGATACAGCTTTGCAGCTTGGTTTTGTCGTTTGTAAGAGCCCTGATTTCTTCCACGCTCTCCGCCTTGATTTTCTCAATCTCGTCCCTACACTCATGAACCAGATTCCTCAACTGGGCCTCCGTGCCTTGCAGCTCCTCAATTTTGACTTGTTGATGGTTGGCTTGGCTTTTCAAGTTGGCCTTCTCGGTTTTGAGAGCTTTAACTTGGGTTTTGTGATTGGCTTTGAGTCGTTCGATTTCTGCTCGAAGTTTGTCCTTATCTTCCTTGAGCGACTTGATTTGGACATTCTCGGCTTTGAGCAGATCAATGGCTATTTGATTGCCTTGCAGTATGTTCTCCCGGTTCTCCATTTCGCCCTTTAGCCGTTCAATTTCTGCTTTGTGTTCTTGAAGTCGAATTTTGAAGTTGTCTCTTTCAACTCCCCCTTGGTCATCACTCCATGCAATTTTTGCCATCTTTTTCGTGACCTTTTCCAGCACCGTTTTAGTCTTGTCCAACTCGTCCCTAGTTTTCTCCAGTTCTTCCTGATTCTCCTTCAGTTCTTTCTTGCTATTTCCGAGTTCCGTCTTGTAATGCAGCCTCAATTCTTCTAAATATTTGCTCGCCTGGCTGTTCTTGGGCTCAAGGTTCTTCATTTTCAGAGTAAGCTCTTGACATTTATCTTCGGTGCGTTGAAGATTGGCCGCGAGGTCTTGGCTCGCGCAATAGTGTTGGTTCCAGAGGACCTCCATCCTGTTGATCTGACTATGGACGGCTGACAACGGCTGCTTTGCTGCCGCACTATAGAAGGTATGAGGGGCAACAGAGTCGACCTGTTCCCGGACAATCTGAATGGCTTTTTGGACGTTTCTTGGTAAGTCGTTGATGAAACGACAGTTGGCTGCATTGCTGCTGCCATCGTTACGGTCCGATGATGGAGGAGGTGGCGAAGGATGAGCGACTCGATAAGAGCCAAGGTTGAACTCCCTGTTACTGATTGAAGAATCGGTACATGCTGATTTCGACGGTCGATGAGCAAAATGGGGCTCGTCGCCAGACCGGTTTCTCTTTTGGCCGACAATGGGTACTGGGCTTGGAGATGATGCGTCTCTGCGCGAGGGTGGGCCCCCATCGGCACGATTACCGGTATTCTGGAAAAAATCGGCGCCTGAATCGTCACTATGGGCCATCGTGATGGGGAACAGATATCCGAATCGAGTAATGACGCGGTGGGTGAGAGGCACGGGTGGTGAGGTTGAGATAAACTTTGCACCCGCCACCAGGAAAAAGTGGACCGATGCCAAGACCTAACGAGCGGGGTCGCGATGAACGGCGCATGATAACGTGACAAGGACGGCTTTCTGAAAATTAACAGGCGTTTCCGAAAATAAATATACTACGACATCTTGAAAATGAATACGCCTTTCTGAAAATGAACAGGTCTTCTTTAACAAGAAACACGCAACCCTGAAAATAAACATGCCTTCTTGAAAAATAAAAATGCGGTTCTAGGTAAATAGGCCTTTGTACGCAGAAAAAGAGAGCTCTTTGGGTCTGTTTGAAGAATCGCGCTATGCAAACAAACGGTCAGAGGCGGGCATGGCAGTCCAAAAGGGAACGATATAAACCGCTAGAATGTGCGAAACGCTTTTCTTGTTTTGTCGCAAAACCCATGCATGCTTTCTGGAATCTTTGAAACCCCCTTTTCCCCCAACCTCCCTCCCCACCCCAAACAGAAACAAAAAGCAACACAATGTTTTTGAACCCTTGGAAAATCTTTGATCCGATACTCCAGCAGTGATGTAAATAACCGTACAAAGCAGATGGCGAAAAAAAAAAATTGAGTTAGTTTTGATCATATCGAAAGAAGAAAAAAAAACATCATCCATTTATTTCATGGACGGCAAGCATACGCTGTCACCGTTTCAACAGGCAGCGTGGTTGTTGTAGTAAACACAACCGGTGGTCCGTATCCCGCCACCGCTGTGGTGACTACCAGAGAGCACCCGTTGCAGCTCAACAAGGCCGTCGTCGTTGTGGTCTTTGAGTACTTGGTTGAGACTTTCCCTGCCGACTGTTCTGGTTGGACGACGTGGGTGGTTGGGCAGACTTCCAGTTGGTTGCCCTCGCGAACCCGTAGATCGTTGGCAACCGGCAGGACACTGGGAGTTGGCAAAGCTGTGGTAACAGGATTGGAAACGGGTTCCGCCGTGGGAGCGATGCCGTGGCCGCTGGATGTTGCCGTCGCCGGAGCGTCGTTCTGAGCCTCCTCGTCACGCTGCCGGAGCCGAGCAGGGGTGGGTCGGCATATCGTGCTCCAGTAGGTGCTGGGTGTATCGACTCTCTCAGTCTTGTTGATTTGCATATTTGGGCAAAAGTACCAGTAATCCGAGATGAAGAGTGAGTCACACCCATTGCAGTTCAGTTGTTTGTACTGAATCGTCGTGGTAGGATAGATCGTCAGTGTGCCGGACCACTGACAGGCCGCAGTCCCCAGCCGTGGCGGTGAGTAAGTTGTTGTGCATCCTCTATTTGCTTCTGCCGGGACGGCAACGACTGCTTCGCTGACGGGAGATGGCGCGTTTCGGGGATTGAGGATCAAGGTTGTGGCAAAAGTTGCCGTTACCTGAGTGATCACAGGCATGATGGGCGGTCTCAGCGTCGTCGGCAACTTGGGCGGGTCATCAGTGGGCTCGTCCACATCTCGGCCTCTCTGAAGGCCATGTGAGGCAACTGGTGAGGCGGAGACGTGCGTGGAAACGGCAAATAGGAGGAGGAGGAGGCTCAGGAGGGCCATGACTGGTGGAATGGTGGTGCAGCAGGTCCCGATGCCGAGTATGCAGATGAGCCGCTTCCGATCCAGGCCATGGACGTAAAAGACCAACCATGCCCAGAGCTATATATGAGCTTGATGCACCTCTCCAAACGTCACTCGGACATGTGTTTCCGGGTCAGCAGACAGCAAAGGAGCGGACGGCGGACCGGACGGACAGGTGTCGGGTTGTCAGTTCTGGTTCTGGGCCATTGCGGGCGATGGGGAGCAAAACCGGTCCCTGGGTGCGTCGCAATCGCCTATGCAGTGCATCTCTGGTTGGGGTGGTATGTACATGTAATATTGCGCCGCTAAAGTGACGTTGAGAAAAAGGATGGTCCAAGTTCATTCTAGGGAAAGGTGAGCGAGGCAAGTCCCATGTGAAAAGGATTCAATTCCCTCCCCCAGAAAGGTCTGGCCACATAGCAATTTTTGGAAACAGACAAACAGGGGTGGGTGTGGAATTTCTCTCGGTGTATCTCGCCGAATAAACGATAGCGCCGCCCTCTTGGTGAGAAGTCGCACGTGGAAACAAAGTCACGGCATTGGGATTGCCTCATGATTGGGTGGCTAAATGAAGACAGAGTGTGGGAGACCCGGCCGGAACATGACCGAATCTGCCGGGTAATAAACGAGATATTGGACTTTGCTACCATCCAGTATCCACGGCTTACCATGGCTCTTGATTGCCACCGTTCGGGCAGCACTGACCACTTTAATGCGTCTATTCCCAGCTGAGGAAACAAATAGGTTGGCGTTTGTCCGGTTCCGTTGTCAAACAGGAAATGAGCCCTCATGGGGTCATCAATGCAGAAAAAAAAAGAAAGAGGGAACAAACACCGGAGGCATGGCCGAATGTCTAGATTGGGAAGATTGGTAATGGTTGTACTCGGCCATTTCGAAAGAGGCTGTCACTTTCGCTCTCTGAGAATGAGAAAAATTGGGAGGCGAGGTAAATTGATGGAGGGAGGAGAGATGGGTGGTTGAGTAAAAAAAGTAAAAAAAGGTTGTGAAAGATGCTTGCCAAGACGGGAGCGCATTGCGGGGCGGGACAGGGGGTTGAACGTTATTTATAGGCATCCGTCCTGCACGATTTTCAAGGCAATTTGTTCTTGCCCTTGTTGCATCCAAATCAGGCCGAACCTTTTCCACCGATGGTCAAAATGATCTTCACTTTTCGGGCAATAAACTGAATCTTCAAAGTCACCTTCCACTCCCGTCAACGGGGGCTTTCAACCACGATGACGACCTGGAAAACCTAGATTGAACCGATCGGAATCCCCCCTGCCGGTCCTTCCTTCGGGGACTTTCCAACATTTAAACTTTTTTTGGAACCTGCCCCAGAAATGCAACTCGTCCCAAAAAGATCATGTTCCGCCTTGTCTATCTGCAATGTTACTGTCAACCTGACATGGTACGGTGACACTGACTGGGCAAATGGATCGACACTTTCGGGCCTTGAACCCCTATTCGCCGTGTTACTTGATTGGTCGGTTTGCAGATGTCAACATCCCAGGCCGTGATGTCTTAGGGAACATTTTCATCAACCATAGATCCCAAAAATACTTTCAGAGCCTGGTAAGCTACCACTAACCTGTTATTTATTCTTCGCCCCATCTCAGCTCCTTCCGGCATCGAATCGCTCCGGCACTTGACTCTGTCCCTTCACTTTCCATCACACATGCGGACCCCACTCAAGCGTCAGCACGCAGTCGGAGGATTTACACAATGCTGATGCAGAATAGGAAAACTCTTGCTTCAGAACTTGTCAATATCCAGGAATTTGTTATTTACTCCTCACCATCGCATCCAGTACTTTTTAAACCTCAGCCCGCTCTGATACATCACCAGGCCTCCTTCAAGAAAACAAACAAAACTTCCTCAAATTACACCAAGATAAATAAAACTGGCCTTTCTCAGGGTAAAGACAAACCGGTCTTTCTGCACACGTATTAATGCGTAGAAGACCCGGCCTCCTTCCAAACTTCACATAGATGACAAACCGTTGGATTTCCACTCGCAAACCATCGACAACAAACGCTCTCCAAAGATTAGAACTAAAGCTCATTGCCATGGGACAACTAGATAGCATATTACCTAACAGCAAAAAAAATATACTTCCCTTCCAAAATCGAAGAAAGAAATACACTCAACATCCACCACCCGTCCCAACCCGCCTACGCCCCAAACCCAACACCTCAACACCCCAAAACATCAACACATCAACACATCAACACATCATTCCCTCCCCTCCTCCTCCCCACTACTATAACCAACCACAGTCCCAGTCTCCCTACAGCCCCACACCGTCCTCGTCCCCGTCATCCCCTCCAGAACCTCCGTAGTCTTGGGTTCCAACAGTATCCCCGGCCCGCCAACCTGCAAGATGATGATATTCGGGCAGTCCCCGCACGCGAACCTCTTGGTGGTGGTGACGGTCTCCGCATAGACGGTAGAAGTGTAAAAATCTGTCACCTTTTCAAATTTTGACACCGTCTGCGTGCAGCCGCCCCCCGGGGGGGAAGCCGACCTGAAGTATGAGATGGACGGGTATGCTTGGAGGCCCTTGAATTGGCGGGCGTGGGTTGGTGTTGGGAGTGGTTTTGGTTTTGGTTCTGGTTCTGGTTCTAATTCGGGATCAGGTTCATACTCGAGCTCAGGATCAGGTTCTGGCTCGATCTCAAACTCAGGCTCAAACTCGGGCTCAAGCTCCGGTTCAGAAGCCCGTTGCTTGTCCCGATAGGGCCTTAACACTGGCTCAAATTGCGGCTCAGGTTGAGCATCAAGTTCAGGCTGCTCGTTCTCCGGTTCTTCACGACCGACTTCGTATTTCGCCTCCAACTCCCGAATTCTTTCCTGTATGTGGGGAGGAACAACCCCATTCGTAGGTCTAGGAAACAAATTCGGCCCCTTTAATGGAGCAGGCAGCGGCCCATGATCCGGCGAGTCGCCGCCGCCGTCGTCGTCTTCTTTTTGATCATGTAATGGGTAACTGTCGGAATGAACAACACCACCACCGCTAGGCACTGGGATTGCAGTAGCCCCTGCCTGTTGCCATCCGCTGCGAGGAAAGGTCAAGATGGGCCCAGAAACAGTGACGATTGTCGGTATGGGGAGATGGTGGTAAATAGTAATTACACTGCACAGAATCGACGTCTCGTCGCTGTATGGACAATCCAACGGCTCAGTAACTGGTGCCGAGATGTGTTCTCCGTAGATCGACTGCGTAACTGTGATTGCCACCTTGGTGACCGTATGCGTTGGGGTCGTTGTCTTTGTCCGAATCCGTGTGATTCGTGTGACGGGCTTAATAGTCACAGGCGCAATGTCTTCTGCTCGTGTTGCACCTTTCGGTCTTTCTCCCTTTGAGAGCTTCGAAAATGTGTACGGCTTTTCCACCAAGGGTGACGAAGGAATGACGAGGCTCGTTGTCTTGGGACGACTTGTCGGCGATGGAGCACTCGTCGATGCCGGACTTGGCGGTGGGGGAAGTCTAGACGACTGGACACTTGGTGACGATAATACGGTTGGAGACCGCCGTGTTGAAGAAATAAACGTCGAAGGTGCCGTCTCTTTGGCCACAGTCATCCAGGACGCCGTGACAGTAGTTGGCAAATATATCGAGCTAATCACCGTTGTGGAGTGGTATATCGCATTGGTGACAGTTGTAGGGAGAGTCTCGATGGTTGTTTCCGTCAACGGCCAGTAGCCCGGATCGTTAAGGTGGTCGCATATCTCAGGATACAGAGTAGCATATGGTCCTGCGCAAAGTTCTCGGAGCTTTTCCAAAACCTTTGGAACATCCTTTTCTTCGGCCGCCAGCACGTCGATCTTGTTGGAGTTGACGGTGATAACGGTTCTTATTGGGTCTTTCGTCCCAACAGCGTTGATATGGAGATTCGGCGCGCGGGTGATCGCGTTTGGGATCGTGATTACATATGGAACGGTGATTGAGCTGCTGGCGGCAGTAGCAGTAGCCGCCAGAGCAATGACTCCAAAAACACGCCGGATCATGAAAAACGAGGTTTCATTGGTGGCATAAAGAGGGATTCGGCGGTCTGGCATACATTTTCGCAAGTCCGAGAATCGCCAGTGGGGCTCACGATTGGCAGGCAGATTGTCATACAAAAAATTTTGAGACGGGAACTTGGTTTGTGGGAATATCGTGACGTCGAAGGTCACAAGATGTAAGCAAATCCCCCTGAATACGGTCAAGCTACTTCCACCACGCTGATCGAAACCTGCATGCGAGGTCACTTGATGGGGATATGGGCATTGCGCATCTCTGGGTGAACCGAATTAACTTCAACTGTAGGTGTCAGTCATGACACACCAATAATCCCCAGTCAGCTACAAGCTTACCAAGCTGTTTTTATCATCAAGAGCTCGTATATATATCACTGAGAGCCTCCAGGCTCTCCTTTGACTATCTCGCTCAAGGTGCCATGCTCGGGGCGTTGAGCTTCGAGCGAAGCAGAGAGTTATTTGGGATGTTGAAGAGCCAAATTCTACAGATGTCAAGTGCCGATAAAGAAGTCGGCATCATGGAAATTGAAGATGGAGCTAAGTCCCAAGTGGCAGAACTGTAAAGTGTCAGTCACCCCGCAGGCTCGTGTCAAGAAGTCCCAACTTACCGAATCCTCCGATTTCCAGTCCTCATGCCATCCCAACTTTTCGTCCTCAAACCCTGGTCGCCCTCCATTCAGTGCTCCTGCAATTGCAGTGAGCGAAAGACTACCGCCCGCAACCTCTTTCAAAAGATGACGACACTCGCCAAGTATCTCAACGATGGTTGCAAGTACATGCTGCTCGGCCTCCGCGTCCGAAGCCCCGCGCTGGATGGCCTGGACCTGGCCGAGAAGTGCAGAGTAAATCAGATAGCCTTTGATGTTAGTCTCACCCAGTTTGATGCGTCGTATACTCCATCCAATGGAGTATTTCACAGCCTCAAGTAGGTCCTGGCGAGGTGCAGCCCCGCTGCCAATGCTGATGCCAACGGATGCGCTTACGTCAGGATCGCTAACAGAACCTGATCGTTCGTGCGGGTTATCGATATTCATGCTTTGTCGAAAAGATCGGTCTTCTTGTACCTGCCACAGCAACTCGAGGCAGATTGTCAGAACCGCCAAGGTCGGAACAGACCGGAAGGCGCCATAGCCACAAGTTGACAGCCTCGTGAAGTCGTCAGTTGGGCTTGCTGTCCCAGAGTCACCAGCTGGTGACCCAGTGGCAAAAGCTCGGTATAGCTTCAAGGAAGTCTCGACACACATCTTGCGAGCAAAGTAGTATGCCGGATTGTTCTGTGCTGACCCGAGCCAGGGGTGGTTAAGTGCCAAAAAGAAGCGATGCACCAGGTGTTCCGCCAACCGGAGCTGGAATAAGGAGAGACGCCTTGGCAGAATGCCGGCGGGGTCATAGGACTGCTGGATCGTGGCAGAGAGTGCCCTGCATGCTGCTGTCAGCTCGGAATTCCACTTGAGCGTCTCCTCATAACTGGTCGGAGACTTGAAGTGGTTAATGTACTGCGCAATACCCAGACGGATGGGAAATGACCGAAGAAGTGCCAGCTGAACGGTTGTTTGAGTGAAAGCCCCTGGGGACCTCGGAGCGGGTGTAGGCTTGCCATCCTCGCTCAGTTGATCATCGTCATAGTTGTTCGGCTGGCGTGTGTCAAAGTCCGACTGCAGAATAAGCGGTGGCCCGCCAGAATCTAGACTCGACTGCAGAGATATTTCCAAGACAGTCGCCCATAATCTCCTTCTCATCTCTGCATGGAACACCGACATTCCAGGCAGCCCAAGACTATCGGGATCACGGTGGAGACCCATGTACATTGCCGTCCGCAGCAGCGACCCGGCACCAATCCACGTCAGGTCAGAGTTCACGCCACAGGTTTCCCTGGCCAAATGCAACAAGCACATGATCTGGAGGAGGGCCAGGTCGATTCGAGCCTTGTCACAGGGCGCCACGAGCCAAGCCTGAGCCTCGTAGATCCACTGAACTGCAGAGCGCCGCAGGGACGTGACATCGTCCTGGAAGCACGTTCCAATTGCCATGCAGAGCTGAAGCTGCACGACAAACGCGGGGCTGGCGGCACTGGGGTTCTCCCAGTATGTGCGGTACTCCTTCCAGAAGGTGGGTTGATGCAGGATCCTGTACACACCTTCGAATGTCCTAAAGTACGCCTCGACCAGGCGGCGCGCAACTCCCTCTGCGGGTATATCGCTGCCAACCTGCGGTCGTAGATAGCTGGGAATGGTTTGTGATTTTAGGGCTCTGCATAGATCTTTGCATTCTTTCAAGAGGTGGTAGATCTCAGAAGTACGATCTGATGCGATCTTCTTGGCGATGCTGATGATCAGGGGAAACTGTGGGACCGTCAGCGCGTCCAAAGTCTCCGACAAAGGCCCATGCAGATGGACAGTTGCACAGGTATTCCGCGTTCCGCGTATAAGTACGAGGTATACAACGTATATACTTATCCTTCGGAAGAGCACATTACAGGAATGACTGCATAAGGCGGGGCCCGCCAGTCCAGAAGAGGAGAAAAAAGGATCATGTAAGTGGAGATGGGGAGTTGACCTACGAGCTTATCCCCGTCCACCAAGCCGCCTGCACCAAGAACGTTGGACACAACACCTGCACCCTGGGACGAAGCCGGTGTCGGGAGATATAGGTGAGCACTGTGGGGGCCATGATCTGGGCGCTTTAGGGCATCGGCAAGCTGCTGTTCGAGTTGCTGTACTCGCTCGGCCAGTGCGGCGGTGCTGTTGGCGTTATGGGCATGGTTATGGATATGGACGTAGCTAAGACCGTTGCCATGGCCAGGTAATGCCGAGTTGCCGGGTCCTAGATCAACAATGTTAACCCGCGGGGGTGCCGGGCTGGGAGCGGATGCCGGCTCCCCGGACGAGGTGGATGTGGCCGCGGGGCCGGTCGCATACGGAGGATTTGACGCAGCAGCAGCAGCGACAGCACACTGTCCAGGGGCTGGAGCCAGTGACACCTCTCTGAAGGTGTAACCAGAGCCGACGGCTAAGCGCTGCTCCTCGGCAGTTGGGGAGCTGTCGGACTGGTGGGTTGCGGCTGCAGACGTTGGCGCCGGCGAAAGCCTCCAGAGACGCGGCTTCGGACGACGGGCCTCCTCATACGTGCAATTGACAATTTTGGACTTGAGGCAACTCGCACACGGCTCATTGCGGTCGCATCGGATCTTGCGGGTCCTGCATTGTATGCACGACAGTGCCGGGCGATTGCGCCGTCTGGGCTCTGTGTGCTTATTGACACCACCCGTGCTCGTGGGCGTGGTTGGCGCAGGCCCAGGCGTTGCGGCGGCGTCCAAGTCCATGTCATTAGACATTTCCACGTCCATGACCATGGCCGGTCCGGTCCGAGGAGGGACCGGGCGATGCGATGCTCTGGCGTTGAAAAGATGTCCGGCCGACAGGTGCTGCTTTGGTCTCAAGTCCAGTCCAGTGCGAGGTAGGTAGGTAGGTGTGTAGGTATGGGAGACGCAAACGGGTGGGTGGGTGTCAGGGAGGGGAGGGAATGGGTATCGGCGTCGGGCTTGGTGAACAATTGGCACGGCAATGGTCGGCTTGACACATGTGAAAAAAAAAAAAAAAAAAAAGAACAAGACAAGACAAGAAAAGACAAGACAATTTTCAGGCACGTTGCCGCCTGGGAAAACAAGCCGGAATCTTTCTCGGGGAGACACAGGACGATCGCGTCAAAATGTCCCAAGATTTCCCTCGACCGCCACACGCCCGCGGGCAGCAGAGAGGCAGACACCACTTCACCTGCAACCTGAAAGCCAGGTGCCACAGGCAGGTCCGAGGTTTTTCGTTGCAGAAGCTTGGCTGCTGCCGCGTGCTCTGCGTGCCCGCCGCCCACGAGGATAACTGGCGTCAGATCGGCATCCCGGACAGAATGCGGGGGCTGGGAGCTAATCACCGATACTTGCCTCTTCTGGGCTAACGTCGGGCACGAAATTCCGGGTATTGGGGGGAGGTGGACTGGTAATGGACTGGGAGACCGGGGGACTGGGGGGGGAATGGGGTGTGGGTGAATGGGGTGAATGGGGAGACTGGGGGAGGGTCTTCTGTTTTGTCCCTCTTGTCCGATTTAACCAAATTCGCGGGGGTTAAGAGTCATTTGATAAAATGGAAAGGAAAGCACGCTGTTGGGAAACAGAATCGTCCCATCCGATGCATCCCACCTTCCCCGAGGAACTTCACTCATGTTCACTGGCAATCTCTCATCCCGGATGTTCCATGCAACCCGCGCATGTGAGGTGAGTCTCCCAATTTCAGCGCTCGAAATACTTTGGATGACCTCCTACCCTCCATGTCAGCGGGATAAAATTCCTGCCGATTTTATCATCTCCCTGAAAGAAAGAACAAAGTCGCTATTTTTCAGGGCGTAACGGAAACACCCGCTATCGTGCCTCCCCTAAAACGGTAGACGGGGGGAAAGCGTGGGGCCACTATTATCTCCGCTGCCGACCGGCTGGGTGGGACGGGGACAGGGGGGAACCGAGCCGAATCGGCAGGTTGGATGGGTGATTGGTCCCTGGACCCATCTTTATTCTGTTTGTCCCTCTTGTCATCTGTGCTTTCGAAACCCCGAAACTCCCATCCCCATTCCCCGAATATTTCCAAGGTCGATGCATACTTGCCGTCAGGTATTTAGGACATCCTAGAACTTTGGAGGCCCCAAAATGCATTCCGTTGCATTTCCATAGGTCGATGAGCAAAAAGAAAGTTTTTTTTTCTTCTTTGCTCACATAAGCGTTCCATCCAAACCGGTTGTGATATCGATTCCTTCTCCTTGTCTATCGGACTTTGGGATCTCTGATTACATTGCACACCGCCATCCTCCGGTCGGGGACGGGAGGGTTTCCTGCAAGGTACAAAATTTGGTTGTGTGTGCATTCCATCCACCGGGCAGCATCCTGACGTAAAATCCAGCACACATGCACACACACACACACACACATCCATTGCGCGTCCTCCATCCTCTTCCAGTAACCAAACCGTCCACGGCCCTGCTTGATAATCATCCCGCGCTGATAGGGCGGTGATAAAACCTCGACACGATATTTCTCATTTTCGTTACTGGATCTCGATCCCCCACATCTAGTGCAATCTCCGACAGGCCGATACCGTTCATTGGATATTTGGTCGGAAAAGTGATAATCTATCTCGGCACTTTTCGGTCTTAATTGTCTTTTGATACATCTATGTACAGACTTGGTGAAATAAATGAGGGAATTTACGGTGGAACTTTCGTATTCCCCACTCTGAACTTTCCTGATGTCCGGAGTTACAGTTATCAACCATCCGAAATATCCCCCTTCTGCTTGTCTTTCAACAGAAGAAAAGAAGAAAGAAGGAAAGATGCCGACGAGGCTCCAGACGAAAATCCTTTCCTTTTCTTCCATCTGCTTTTAACTTTACACCTCAGCCTTTGACATCCCAAGCTATCATCACAAAATTTCTCACTCGCCCCATCATTCCTCTCAAAGTCAACATCCATCCGGCTTCAACACCCGGACTCCATACCCAGGTATCGGAACAATCGGACTGAAAGTGGGGAAATACATTTTACGCGGCACCAGATGTTGTATACATATACATACACCTGGCGGAAGTACGGATGTACTGTACGAAGTACATACAACCGGGGAATCAATCAGCTTATTCTTTTGTTCCCTCCCTAGGTAAGGTAGTTCTTGTCTCTCGGCGGGCCCGAAAATGTTCAAATGGAAAAAATTAATCGCATCGTTATCTCCGGAATCCCGTTTCCCCGTTTCATTTTCCTTTTTTCAACTTATTGTTCTGTGGCTTGGCTTATACCTGGTATATGGTTCGCTTCCTCACCATGTAAAAGAAGTTCTTTTCTGTATGTAAGCCGGAGGGTAAGACAAAAGCAGACGGACAGACGGCCAGACAGACAGACAAATCTCAGCCGGACACGCACACACACGATCCATGAATCGGATCTCACGGTAACAAATTATTTTTCTTGCTGTTTTTTCTACTCGACTTCTCTCTTTGCAGCTTCCGAATCTGCATATACGACAGTGCAAAAATTGGGAAAAGTTGGGAAGCACAAAAAAAAAAAAAAAAAAAAATTACACAGAGAACAGTGTGTAAGCCGGAAAGTTACACAAAGCCTCGGTACGCACACACAAGCATTTGTGAGAAGAAAAAAAAGACGATGATGACTGCTGACACTACATTTTCTGGGATAAAAGAAAAAAAGACAAGTACTTCTTTTTTTTTTCTGCTTACGCATTACATTCCATGTCCGTTGGCCGTGCAACATACAGCCACCCGGGACCCGGGACCCGGGGGGGTTCTCCTTTCGGTGATGACTTTTTCTTTTCCGATATTATTGCTTGTTGTTTCTGAAGCCAATCGGTAATTAACAGGAACGGCATTATCCGTTACTTCTTCTTCTTGTTCTTCTCCTTTGGTTTGGGCTGTGGCTGGCCTTGATGTGTTGGTCACTAACTGCACCGACGGTGTGTCACATTTCTCTTTCCGTTTCCTGCCCCTCAACCACACCTTCTCTATCATCTTGAATATATAAGCATTTGTAGCTCGAATCACACAATACGGCACAACAGATGTCGCTGATATGTTATTTAACATGCAAAGCAGTAGTAACATCTTGTCCATATACACAAAAAAATAGAGAGGAGAAAATGGCGAGCCTGCGTTTATGCATCCTTGCCCAGGAAACACCTCAGACCACACACTTTTCTTGGGATGATATGCTATGTTTACACGATGCTTCTTGTTGAATTTTTGAGTTTTGACGCTGAGTTTGATCCTCGCTTCTTCTGCATAAACACCCAAGCACTGGTGGGCCCAACTCCATGCTCGATTTAAACGACAAGTACGCAATCATCGTAGATCCATGTGCGAAAAAAGGCACCAAGACAAAACAAAAGAAAGCCGTTGTTTTTCCCGCACCAAGTGTAGCATTGACTTTTAGGTGTTTTGGTCATTATACACGTGTTGTCGCGTCGTGTTCGAGTGTCCCTTGATGATGTTTATTCCCCCAATCCCAAGGGGGCAGCTATTGGCTACTGATTTGCCCCTGCCATCCCCTGAAGCGTCGAGAGTAGTATCTAGGAGGAGATCCCGTTTCCCCTATTGCCCCAATCCCCCGTGTCCCTCTATACTGATTCTGGTCCACCTTCTAGATTATCATCTCCTATCGTACCACCCATATCCCATAACGCCCCCGCCCCCTTTTCAATCCGATTAAATGCACAGTCCACGTTTAAAGGAGGAGCTTGAGAGGGTTCTCGACGACAGTCTTGAGCTCACGGATCCATTCAGCGCCAACAGCGCCGTCAACAACCTTGTGGTCGAAGCTGGCAGTTACGGTGATCTGGTCGTCCCACTCAAAGCTGGCGGAGCCATCCTCGGTCTCAACTGGAATGGGAGCCTTCTGGGTGGTGCCAACGGCGAGGATAGCAGCCTGAGGGGGGTTGATGATGGCAGTGAAGCGCTCGACGGCGGCGTTCATGCCCATGTTGGAAATGCTGATGGTGCCACCCTGGTACTCCTCAGGCTTGAGCTTGCCCTCGCGACCCTTCTTGGCGAGATCCTTAACAGCGTTTGAGATGGCCTCAAGACCCAAGCCCTCGACACCCTTGACGATGGGGGTGATAAGTCCGTTGGGGGTGGCGACAGCAACTGAAACATCTACACCGTTGTACTGGCGGATGACGCCATCCTGCCACGAGCTGTTGACAGCGGGAACCTTCTTGGAGGCAACGCCGATAGCCTTGATAAGGAAATCGTTGACGGAAAGCTTGTACTTGCCGTTGCCATCGGCATTCAGAGCTTGGCGAAGCTTGAGAAGCTTGGAGACGGAGAGAGTCGCGGAAACAAAGTAGTGTGGGTTCTCGGCGACGGACTCCTTGAGGCGGTTGGCAATGACCTTGCGCATGCCGCTGATGGGAATATCCTCGTAAGCGGCACCGGCAGCGGCGGAAGCGGCGGCAGGGCTGGACTTGGCCTTGTTAACATCCTCCTCAGTGATCTTGCCGTTAGGGCCGGTGCCCTTAAGGCCCTTCAGAGGAATGCCGTTCTCAATGGCCAGTCTCTTGGCAGCGGCGGTGATGTTAAGCTCGCGGTCGAGGGAAGTCTCAAGTCTGCCGCTAGGTCCGGTCTCTTCGGGCTCGGGTGCGGAGGTGGGTGCTGGTGCAGGGGCGGAAGACTCGGACTTTTCCTCGGGCTTGGGAGCGGAGGCGGAGGCGTCACCACCGGCATCCTTGAGGGTGAAGTTCTCAAAGGCACCGATGTCAGTTCCCTCCTCGACCAAAACGGCAATTGGCTACAGTGGAGAGAGCACGAGTTAGTCTTTGCTGTCAGGTGGATTCCTGTCTCGGGACGGTGGGGAAGGCATGATATAGCTTACGTTGCCGACTGCGACATCCTTCTCACCAGTCTCCCTGAGGATCTTGGCGACAACACCCTCCTCCTGGAACTCAAAGTCCATCTGGGCCTTGTCGGTCTCGATCTCGACGAGGACCTCACCGGGGGCGATGGTGTCGCCGGGCTTCTTCTGCCACCCACCAATGTTACCCGCCGTCATCGTCGGGGATAGAGCGGGCATCTTGACGACGGTATGCGGCGGAAATGATGCGTACCATCTTGTAAGGCTGGGGAGGGCGACGCGCGCGAGGCGGGCATGCTGGATAGCTTGCCTTCTGAGGACGGGGACGATCATCTTGAAGAATTAAAAAAAATGACTCTCGAAAACAAGGGCGGGAATTTGGTTGGGGTAGCTGCGGTAGCTGAGGGGAATTAAATGGACAATGCCCGATGCCCCGATGCGCTGCGGATGGTGCGTCCAATTGATGCCCGGAGAGGGGGGATAGGACGGAAGGTTTGTCGAGAAGGTTGGAGAGGGAAAAATCCAAGGCCGGGCCTGAATCGGAGGTGAGTGAGGGTGGTGATGGCCGTCGGGTTGTGATTGCTGGGAACCAGTTTTTTTTTGACGTGGGACGTGGGATTGAACTCGTTGGGAAGCTTAGCTCGCGCGCTCACCAAAAAACGGGACGGCCAGTCCTGACGTGCCCAGGCCCAGCGCCAGATAGCTGCTCCGCTAAACCCTTTTGGCGGCCAAGGTAACTCCGAGAAAGCCACACTTTTTGGCTTGGCGCATCTTTTTTGTCTTCTTTTTTCTTTGGGGGAAATTCCCAACTTTATATCGATTTATAGAGCTCCAAGAACACTCGAACCTCTCCATTTGCATTGGATTCTGAAATTGTCAGTGTATGACATCCATAGATCCCGCCTCATCCTTGACAACCACACCGAAGCCTCACCGAACCCCCCATCGGCTTCCGTTGTACAGCCACACACCGAGAGACACATTTCATCCCACTTCAAGGTTCCAACAGATCCAATTCTCAGGTTCGCAAGGTTCCGTCGTCGGTGGAGTTGCGGCTGGAATTTCTCTCGATTGACAACTCTGACAGTGGAGGCACGCTACGAAAGGCTGCCGGGATAAGCCCGACAAGGGCCCTTTGGTATCCGCTTGGGTTCTCTTGGGAATTCTGCGACGGACTGGCAGCTGGCGAACCCTGTCTAATTGATATTCTTACCTGCTGTTTTGGATATTTCCACTGTGTCGTTTCCAACATTTACTACAGTGAAGCTACATCGCCGACAGACTGTTCAAGCCTCCTTTACTTGGTTTGGGCGTTAGTCTGTTCCTATGCATTCACTTCAACTGTATCTCTATACTCAAATCAACTTTACATGAATACCAGGAGAGAAATTCAATATATCTCATTGCTGCCGATTAGACAAGGATCAAATGTGGATCCCTGCGAATTGGACGCGCAGCCCACGGCTGCAGTTTGCTGTCATCTTCGATTGGGACTTGGGGTCAACCTTAAACTGTAAAGTAATTTCCATGCTTGTATCAGCAGCATCTCAGCAACGCAATCCCAGCGCAGGCAGCCAGAATTGATTTTGTAGATGTGTTTTTTTATTTCTGCCAAAGCCAAAAGTATTGCATCCATTTCTCATCCATTCCGCGACTACCCGATCGGCGACAGAGAGAGATAGAGCTGCCGAGCGAGCAAAAAAAGTTACCCCCTCCCCTGACAAAGCCGGCCGAATCCACGACCCCCGAATCCACCCCTTTACCACACAACACCATCCAACGGCCGCACTCGGAAACAGCCTTCTACCCTCGAGCCTCGACCACCAAACGCCAGCCCCTATGCGCTAGCCGACCCTCGCGAATGGCCATCTAATAATTCCCATACACCCCACGCCGGCGCGCTATGAGCTCCCTCAAATTCGTGGTGTCCTCTTTGGACATCATCGCTGCACAAGCCGGTAGAAACAAGCAGCTCGCCGAACTTGCCGAAAAGGCCCTCGCCGCCATCAAAGAGAACGACCAGCAGCTCCCTGATCCCGAAGTTGTCTTTGCGCCATTACAGCTGGCCACCAAGACCGGCACGATCCCCCTTGCTACCACAGCCCTCGACTGCATCGGAAAGCTCATCTCCTACTCCTATTTCACGGCGCCCTCGTCCCGAGCCCCGACCCAAGATGACGCCGAACAACCAGCGCCCCTCATCGAGAGGGCCATCGATACCATCTGCGACTGTTTCCAGGGCGAAGGCACAGCGGTTGAGATCCAATTGCAGATCGTCAAGTCGCTGTTGGCTGCGGTGCTGAACGACAAAATCATCGTACACGGCGCAGGCTTGCTTAAGGCGGTGCGACAGGTTTACAACATCTTCCTGCTGTCCCGTAGCACGGCGAACCAGCAGGTGGCCCAGGGCACCCTCACACAGATGGTCGGAACCGTCTTCGAAAGAGTAAAAACAAGGATACACATGAGGGAAGCACGGGCGCAGTTGGGAAAGCTGGGTCGGGATGAAAGTCAGAGCAGCGTCACCGTTGACCGGAGTGACGACCAAGAATCTCAGGCCGAAAACGCTGATAGTGAAGAGGGCAATGAGGGCGCATCTGATGCTGCCCCTTCAGAGCCAGTAAATGAGGGCGAGACAGGTGCCAAGCTTACACTCCAGGATTTGGAACGAAAGAGCTTCGACGACTCACACATGGGCGACGGTCCTACCATGGTCACGCAGGTTAACCCCGCAAAAAGGGGCTCTAGGTCGGTATCAGAGCAAAGCCTTACCGAGACGGCGCACGAGGAGACACCAGAGTCTTTGGACCAGGAGGATGAGGCATACATACGGGATGCGTACCTGGTCTTCCGGTCGTTTTGTAACCTTTCAACCAAGGTTCTCTCGCCAGATCAGCTCTACGATCTTCGCGGACAAGGGATGCGGTCGAAGCTCATCTCGCTCCACATCGTCCACACTCTGCTCAATAATAACATCAGCGTCTTCACCTCGCCGCTATGTACCATCACCAACACCAAAAGCAACGAGCCCACAAGCTTTCTGCAGGCTATCAAATATTATCTCTGTCTGAGCATCACTCGAAATGGTGCCAGCTCCGTGGATAGGGTATTCGAAGTCTGCTGTGAAATCTTTTGGTTAATGATTAAATTCCTCAGAGCCCCTTTCAAGGTAGGTAGCCAAAATGTGTCTTTTGGGGAGGTATATGCTAACATCAGCCACAGAAAGAAATCGAGGTCTTTCTGAATGAGATTTACCTCGCCCTTCTGGCTCGAAAAAATGCACCAGTTTCTCAGAAGTTGACCTTCGTCGGCATTCTGAGGAGATTGTGTGATGATCCGAGGGCTTTGGTCGAGATATATCTGAATTATGACTGCGATAGGAACGTAGACAATATTCTTCAGAAGATAGTCGAAGACCTGTCAAAATTCGCGACGGCGCAGATCGCCGTGACGCCCATCCAAGAGCAACAATTCGAAGACAGCCACGCTAAGTCCGCTGGCAACGAATGGCAACTCAAAAGTGTGCTTCCTCCACCATTATCGGTTGCCATGATCGCTACGCAGCATGATGCCGATCACGAAATCCCGAAAGAATACGCGATCAAGCGGGTCGCCATCGACTCTCTTGTCGAGACGCTGAGGTCTTTGGTCCACTGGTCGCAACCTGGGAGGCCAGAGGTCAACAGCGCCGGAGGAGAGGTTGAGAGAAGGGCATCGAGTGACGAGATAAGAGACTCGATCGATCCATCAATGAGTGAAAATGCATCCCGACTGGACACGCCGATTCCGCCCTCCACGCCGGTGCTTCACGATGACCCGGACCAGCTGGAAAAAGAAAAGGCCAGAAAAACTGCGCTTGCAAATTGCGTCAGAGTGTTCAACTACAAGCCCAAGAACGGCATCAAGCTTCTGATCAAAGAAGGGTTCATCCCGAGCGATAAGCCTGAGGATATCGCCAAGTTTCTTTTGGCCGAGGACAGGTTGGATAAAGCCCAGATCGGCGAGTACCTCGGCGAAGGCGACCAGAAGAACATCGACGTGATGCACGCCTTTGTGGATCAGATGGATTTCACCAGGAAACGCTTCGTCGAGTCATTGCGTGAATTCTTGCAAGCCTTCCGCCTGCCAGGAGAAGCCCAAAAGATTGATCGGTTCATGTTGAAGTTTGCTAACCGCTACATGACCGGCAACCCAAACGCATTTGCCAACGCCGATACCCCTTACGTGCTTGCATACTCAGTAATCATGTTGAACACGGATCAACACAGCGCACAAGTCGTAAAAAGGATGACCAAGCAAGATTTCATCAAGAACAACCGCGGCATCAACGACAATGCTGATTTGCCTGATGACTATCTTATTGGCATTTATGAAGACATTGCAAGCAATGAGATTGTCCTTTACAGTGAACGGCAGGCCGCGGCTATGGCAGGGAGACTTCCTGCGCAGCCAAGCGGGCTTGCTGCTGGGTTTGGGCAGGCGTTTTCCAATGTTGGCCGCGATCTCCAACGGGAGGCATATGTTCAACAGTCCGAAGAGATTGCCTTGCGATCGGAGCAGCTCTTCAAGGACCTCTACCGCAGTCAGAGGAAGAGCGCGTCAAAAACCGGCATCAAGTTCATTCCGGCAACCTCATTCAAGCATGTTGGTTACATCTTCGATGTCACATGGATGTCATTCTTCTCTGCTCTTTCCAGCCTGACGCAAAAGACACACAACCTGGATGTCAACAAGCTTTGCCTGGAAGGTATGAAGCTGGCTACCAGGATTGCCTGCTTTTTCGATCTTGCAACGCCCCGGGAGGCCTTCATCTCAGTTCTGAAGAACACTGCCAACCTCAACAACCCACGGGAAATGCAGGCCAAGAATGTGGAGGCCCTCAAGGTGATTTTGGATCTTGCCCAGACAGAGGGTGACCTGTTGAAGGAATCATGGAAGGATGTTTTGCTGTGCATCAGCCAGCTGGACCGGTTGCAGCTCATCTCTGGAGGCGTGGACGAAAGCGCCGTTCCCGACGTCTCAAAGGCCCGTTTTGTGCCCCCATCACTAGCACAGAGGGATAACATTGATCCTCGGAAGTCGACATCATCTGCAAGGAAAAATCGGCCACGGGCCCAAACAGGTCCACAGGGTGTGTCTTTGGAGATTGCCCTCGAAAGCAGGTCGGATGAGGTGATCAAGAGCGTCGACAGGATATTTACCAACAGTGCCAACCTTTCGAGGGAAGCGATTGTGCACTTTGCTCGCGCTCTTTGCGAAGTCAGCTGGGACGAGATCAAGGTTTCCGGTTCGAACGAGTCTCCGCGTACCTACAGTCTCCAAAAGATTGTCGAGATCAGCTACTACAACATGACGCGTGTCAGATTCGAGTGGAGCCATATATGGGATGTCCTCGGAGAGCACTTCAACCGAGTTGGATGCAGCGCGAACACGGCCATTGTCTTTTTCGCCCTGGATTCGCTTCGTCAGCTTTCGATGCGGTTCATGGAGATTGAGGAGCTTCCGGGTTTCAAGTTCCAGAAGGACTTCCTCAAGCCATTTGAGCACGTCATGTCAAACTCGAGCATCATCTCGGTCAAAGACATGATTCTCAGCTGTCTTGACCAGATGATCCAAGCCAGAGGCGAAAACATTCGATCTGGTTGGAGGACAATGTTTGGTGTTTTCACCGTTGCCGCTAGGGAACCGGACGAGGGCATTGTCAAACTGGCATACCAGAATGTCATCCAAGTCTACAAGACGAGATTTGGCGTGGTCATTTCTCAGGGCGCTTTTACTGACCTGATTGTGTGCCTGACGGAGTTCTCAAAGAACATGATGTTCCAAAAGAAGAGCTTACAGGCCATGGAGACGCTCAAGTCGATTATTCCAACGATGCTCAGAACGCCCGAGTGCCCGCTATCCCAGAAGATCAACAAGCAGCCCGGCCAAGCCGATGCCGTCGCCGTCAAGTCTCCCGGTACATCCGTCGAAGAGGGATTCTGGTTCCCAGTCCTTTTTGCGTTCCATGACGTTCTGATGACCGGAGAAGACCTCGAGGTGCGGTCAAACGCCCTGAACTACTTCTTCGAGACACTCCTGCGGTACGGAGGGGACTTCCCTTCGGAGTTCTGGGACATTCTCTGGAGACAGCAGTTGTACCCCATCTTCTTGGTCCTCCGTTCAAGGCCCGAGATGAACAATGCTCTGAATCACGAGGAACTCTCTGTCTGGCTCTCAACCACCATGATCCAGGCTCTCCGAAACATGATCACCCTGTTCACGCACTACTTTGACGCCCTGGAGTATATGCTGGATAGGTTCCTCGAGCTTCTTGCGCTCTGTATCTGCCAGGAGAATGACACGATCGCGCGGATAGGTAGCAACTGTCTACAACAGCTCATCCTCCAGAACGTGACCAAGTTTAATCCCGAGCACTGGGCCAAGATTGTTGGAGCATTCTGCGAGTTGTTCGAGAGGACGACGGCTTATCAACTCTTTTCGGCTACCACGATCAATTCCACTGCGTCCTTGTCGCCTCCCCCCAGCGGCTTGGAGTTTGGTCCAGCGCTCAGCCCAACCACTGAGGCGCCTCCAGATGAGAAGTCGCTCAAGATCAACGGCAGCGATACCAACGGGTATGCCTCAGATGCTGAAGGTTCCTCCGCCACCGAGGTTGGCGAGCACCACGAAGCGCAAGCCGCCATGGCTTCTGCTCCTCCTACGCCCGCCACTCCCCAGCTCGAAGAATTCAAGCCCAACAGCTCCCTCCAACAACAGCCTGTGGTCGTTACTGCCGCCCGCAGGCGCTTCTTCAACCGCATCATCAGCCGTTGCGTGCTGCAATTGCTCATGATCGAGACAGTCAACGAGCTGTTCAGCAACGACACCGTTTATGCACAAATCCCGTCGTCTGAGCTCCTCCGCTTGATGGCTCTGCTCAAGAAATCCTTCATCTTTGCAAAGCGTTTCAATGCCGATAAGGAACTGCGCATGCGCCTGTGGAGGGAAGGGTTCATGAAGCAGCCGCCCAATTTGCTTAAGCAGGAGTCTGGGAGCGCGGCCACGTACGTCGCCATCCTGTTCAGAATGTTTGGGGATACCTCCCCCGAGAGGCAAGGAAGCAAAGCGGACGTGGAAGCCGCGCTTGTGCCGCTGTGCCAGGATATCATTCGGGGGTATATTGTTCTTGATCAGGAAAGTCAGCACAGGAACATTGTGGCCTGGAGACCGGTTGTGGTTGATGTGTTGGAAGGGTTTGCTGGGTTCCCTGTTGAGGCGTTCAAGAAGCATATCGAGAGTTTCTATCCGCTGATTGTTGAGTTGCTCGGTAAGGAGCTTGGGCCGGATTTGAGAGGGGCGTTGTTGTTGGCTTTGAGGAGGGTTGGTGAGGTTGGGCTTGGGATTAAGGATATGAATGCTGTTTTAGTTAACGGCGGGGACTCGGGGGCGAGGCACGGGAGGAGTAACAGTGTGTTGACTATCAGTGGTGGTCCGAGACCACCGCCGAGTGTTGATAGTTTGAGCGACGATCCGAGTCGGTTAGTTATGGGGAGGGGTTGAAGAATAGTGCAGCGCAGTGTAGTGTAATGTGGGGGAAGGGAGGAGAGATATAAAAACTCTCATTATTTTTTCCTTGCGTCTGCTCGAAACTAAAAATCTGGCATATAGATAAAGGAACGGGGACTTTGGGTTGTGGAGGATTGAGAGACAGATGGACTTGCATGGCGTGGGATTGCATGACATGCATGGTGTATTATTGCAGCAGCTTTTTGTGTCGTCTTTTTGTTTGTTATTACTTGTTTATTGTAGCTTCGCTTCATCTTCTTGAGAGGGGATTTTTCTTGCATTAGCGTTCCCTTTCTGTGTCATGGCTTGGGTGACTTGTGGAAACTCCTGTATCTATTTGTGGTTAAACTTGGTTAACGTTTTTCCTTGCCTCGCGATGTCGTGTAACTGCTCTCTATTAGTGTGAACCGTCTACCTATGCTAAAGACTTGTGTGCAAATGGTTGTGGAATATCATGCATCCACACAATGCAACATCTCATCAAGCCGACTTCCGACCTAACGAATCACCACATCCCTCACCACTCCCTCAGGCAAAACCTCCACCAACCACCTCCTCAACCCCTCCGCCTCCTCCTCGACCGTCCGATCCGGTAACGTAACCAACGCCTCCTTCAAAACCTCATCATTCCTCAACGCCTCCCGCAGCAACCTCTTCGTGACCTCGACTTTATAAGCCGAATACTCAGTCAACCTCATCAAGCTGACAAACGCTTCAAAGAAGTCAACCAGACTCAAATGCATCAACACGTCCTGCTTGTCGATCATGTGCAACGCCGCAAACTGTAACAGTCCCTCGCCCGGTGTTGGCCTCGATACTTCGGGCTCCTCTTTCTTCTCTTCCTCCTCCTCCTCTCCCTCCACAGAATGATGACCATTCGGAACCCTCACAGGCAAAGCCGGAATCACCCCCAACCCAGACCGGCTGATCCCCTCCAGGTTCAAACACGCCAGCCTAGGCAAGATCCTCAACGCCCTCCCCTGCGCAAGCGATAACTGATGCGAGTTCCCAGCAGCCGTGGCAGGATGCCTTCCCGAGATGAGGTCCAAAAGAAGAGAGTATACCTCTTCAGAATTGAAGAGCAGGTTCCATAATAAGCCCTTTCCTGGTGCTTTGTGCAGTACAAGTTCCGAATAGGTCGGTGTAATCCCAGACGAGATGGGAGGAGGAGGCGGAGGAGGAGGCAGAGGACAGTCGACATCCAGCAAGTCGCCTAGCACCTTGAGTCCCTTCTGGGCTACTTCGACCTGCGGTGAGGCAAGCCAGGTCGTGATGAGCGCTGAGAAGAGGGAAGGCATGACGGAGAGTATGGCTGCGTCCCCGGGAGAAGACGCGGCTTTGTGGAGGATTGTGAGGGCGAGCAGGTTGACTTGTGGCGAAGGAGAGCCCAAAGCGGTGATTAGTGACTCTTCCGAAGCGAGTTGCAGGATTTGGGTGAAGGGTATGGGGCCGAGGAGCTTGATGGTGAGGGTGACGATGGGCGCTGGGTCCCCTTTTGTGTATGACTGGAGTAGGGTGGTGAGCTTGGGGAGGAAAAGAGGGATCAAGGGCGGGATGTTTGTTTCTGTTAGTTGGAGTTCTACGTCGTCGAAGAGTTTTGGGGTGAGGGTGAGGTTGTGGGTGTTGGTGGTGACATCTTGGAAGAGGTCGTCTAGGTGTTTGTCGAATTCGGCGAGGCCTGTGATTGGGTTTGGGGCGTCCATTTTTGGGGATGTGAGTCTGCTCTGGGTTTGGTTTGATCAAGTATTGATGAAAGAGTGAGTGAGATTGGAAGGTTTCGTAGAGTGATGAAGTGAAGGCTTCAAATAATTAGATTTCGTGATCTGAGACGAACAAGGCAGCAATGACATTCGTAGGCACCGTAGGCTGATGAAGCTTTGGAAGCTCAAGGAGGGGCCCAGATCTCCGGCGACCAGCCGTTGGGTTGCGGGGCAATTCAAGCTCCAATTGGACAGGGATCTCCGTACGGTATTGAGACGGTAATTTCACCGAGTATCCGCATGGCATGAAACTTCACTGAAAACTTCGACGAAACTGAAAGGCGAACAACTAATTACACACGAGTACTCTGTATATGAATCCATATATGTGCTTGGGTATTCAAGATGGTCCTAACAACAATCTTTTGTTTTTGTACAAGACAAATTCCATCACCCCCTTCCTAATATCTCAAAAGAAAGGTGTGCCCATTTACGCCAGTCCATGCCTATCCACTGAAAAATCAACAAGAAAAAACAACAGCTCTTCCCCGGCCCCTTTTTTCTCCTCCGCACGCTCATTAATGTCCATGTCCCATGAAATCCTTCAGCTGCAATTCTGTAATGCCCTCCTTCACACCGCCCACAACACCAGCAACCTTGAGAATGCTCTCTTCAAAGTCTCTCAATACAGCCGCCAACTCGACAACTCTCTCGTCTACGCCAGTCTGACTACCGTTCTTGGATTGCGCAGCCACTCGCTGGAGCTGCTCCATCATATTACCCTGGACACCGTGCAAGTGAACCTCAATCTCTCCCAAATTCCTCTCAAATTTGTGCATCATGTCGTCCATCTCCTCGGCAGTCTTGGAGAAAAAGGTGATGAGGTCAGAGTTGCTCTCGGCATCAGCGTCGGCAGACCCAGCAGCAGCACCTGGTTTAGACCACAAGCCAGCCTGATGATACTGCATGGGTAGCTTAAGATTGTCGATAGCCTTGAACGAAAGACGGGCGTTATCGGCATCGCGCTTGATAATTTCGCGGAGTTGGTTGATGGCCTCAACGTCGCTACCCAGCGCACGGTGGGCGCCCTCAGATTTGCGCGTGACGAAGCTGACGTCGGTAGGGATGGCAGAGAGCTGGTCGCCGTGGGATGGGAGGAAAGCCTCGACGGCCTCGTAGTCTCTGATGCACTTTTGGATGCCTTCATCAATCAAGGAGATTTCTTTTTGGAGGTCTTCGTTAAGGTCGTTATAGCGAGTCGTCGAGCGGATGTTGCTGAGGTCAATGCGCACGCCGGGGACTACCTGCTGCTGCTTGTTTGCCGCGCCCATCGTTAGGCCTACTTGCTGCTGAGTCTGCTGTTGCTGGGGTTGTTGCTGTCCCATCGTGGAGGTTGAGCCCAGGCCGCTGGGAGAAACACAAGTTAGCGCCTTTCTCTTCCTAAGGGAAGATTCTGAGGGAAAAGAAAACATACTAAAAGCTACCCCCGGGCGCCGTACTCTTAGTACCAAACATGCCGCCGGTATTTGCTGTCGAAGCCCCAAACATTCCCCCTCCGGCCGCCGGTTGCTGCTGGGCCCCAAAAAAGCCACCGCCTCCTTGCGCTGGTGTTTGTGCCGAGGCGCCAAAGAGACCGCCCCCAGTTTGTTGCGCGGGTGTTGTTGCTGTAGCCCCAAAGAGACCGCCTGTCTGCTGCGCTGGCTGTGTAGTTGTTGCTCCGAATAGACCGCCTGGCTTGGCTGCTCCTGGGGTAGTTGCGCCTCCAAATAACCCTCCCGTCTGTTGGGGTTGATTCGTCGCAGCTTGACCAAATAATCCACCCGTTTGTTGCTGTTGAGGTTGTGCTGCTGGCTGGGCTGCTGCGTTCCTGAAAAGACCTCCGCTCTGCTGGGGCTGCGAAGTTGCTGCGGCGCCAGTTCCAAACAGCGAACTGCCCGTCTGAGCGGGCTGGGTTGTCGTTTGTCCAAAGAGCCCACCGGCTGCTGGGGGTTGGGTTGTTGTGTTGCCACTGTGCGGGACGAGTCAGCGCATGCGTGTCTCAATGGGATTCTCCCTGCGGACGATTTGTTCCATAATCCAGATTGCTGCTTACAACAAATTAGCACCGCCGGTATTGATGCTTAGGCCGCCAGGGCCGCTCGCTGATCGTGCAAGCATGGCGTCAACGTCTTTATGCGACAAGCGACTTTGAACAGCAATGCGGTACAAGGTCGGTAGTTTTGGGTTCGGGGTTTTGACAATTGTTGGGAATTGGGAACCTTGGAATGTTCAAGGCAGAGTGGAGTTTGGTCGCAAGGTTGTTGGCGTGTGTTTTGGTTGCCGGACGTTTTTTCTGCCCATTTCGCACTGGACAACTGCAGGTTCACGAGGTTCCTGCGACGCACGGTGTGGGTCTCCGGCTTGGAGCTTGGGCCATGTCGCGCAAAGATCGTGGAGACGCGACTGACCGCCTGCCAAAAGAGACTGTTTCAGCGGCTAGGTAATCGTCCCAATCCATCCATTGTCATTCCTTCCAACTTTGTGAACCTTGGCCCAATCGCATTTGCATCGACAAATTGCAATTGTTACAATTCAAAACTCCAACATCTACCTTCACCATGGATATTGACGACGACGACGATTTCTACTCTCCCGATGAGCCTGACACCCCCGCTGCCCCTGCGCAACCCGCAACAGCTGCCACAACCCAAGTCGCTGCCCCAAAGAACGATGCGAACGAGGAGCTAGAGGAAGGCGAGGAGGAGGATGAGGGGGGTGAGATGGATGAGGATGACGATTCAGTAGGTCACATTCAATCAGTGTTGGAATTTATGCACATCTGCTAATACCCATTCCAGGATATCGACATCATCACCGAGAGAAAAGACAACTCCAAACCTGTCCCTCCACCGTAAGCACCGTCTCAGCACCTCACCTCCTCTGAACCCTCAACTAACACTCCCTCTCCCCATACTCAGACAATCCAAATACTCAGAGATCCGTAACATTCCTCAACGAACCACCACCAACGAGGCCTTGAAGCCCGATTCTGTGAAACGCGAGGAACCTTCCAGACAACAGCAACAGCAGAACCAACAACCACAACAATCTGAACTTCCACCAGCCCACTCATCCTCCAAAATCAATGTGCACGCCATCCCCATCCACAAAGGCACAGGCAAACCCCTCACCCAGCTCAACATCGACGAGGACCTCCCCGAAAACGACAAGCCCTGGCGAAAGCCCGGAACCGACCTGTCGGACTACTTCAACTACGGCTTTGACGAGTTCACCTGGGCCTTGTATGCTCAAAAACAGGAAGCTATGCGTGGGGAGTACAATCAGGAGGCCATTGCTCAAAACAACAAGAAGATGATGGAGGAGATGACCAACATGATGATGATGGGTGGCATGATGCCAGGTATGGGAGGACCCGGTGGGCCGGCTCAAGGAGGCCCCGGTGGTCCTGGAGCTGGTCCAGGAGGTGCTGTTGAAGGGATGCCGCCCGAGATGCAAGCTATGATGCAGCAGATGATGGCCAATGGCATGGATCCGAGCCAGATGGATATGAGTGCTATGGCGGGAATGTTTGGTGGACAAGGTGGCGGCCCAGGGCCAGGACAGGTACCCGGGCCCGGAGGCCCGGGCGGTCCGGGACAGCCAGGGTTTGGTGGTCCGGGAGGATACGGTCAAGCTCAGGGTTATGGAGGGTATGATCAGATGGGTGGTGGTGGAAGGGGGAGAGGACGGGGGAGAAGATGGTGAGCGGAAAGAGACAGTGTTTCTGTATGATAGATACCCTTAAAATGAATAGGCAGTGTAAAAATGAATTGGGATTTGGTTACTCCGTCGAGGGAGATCATTGCCGCAGCAACTTGTGTGGTCACGTCACATAACGTCCAAGATGCATCCTTGGACCTCGTTTTACAATTTGATGACGATGGAGAGTGCATTATTCCAGATTATCTCGGACATTTCGCCGGGTTGAGTGCTCAACATATCGCCTCAACCCCTTATATCGTTCAAACATGTCTCCATCAAGCTGGTTGGTTACAAACCTTCAATCCTTCAGTTTATCCCAATAAATGGTATATAAAAATAAAAAAAGAAGGCGTCTCTCCGGCGTTACTGACTATTAGCGGGAACTGCTCGTATGGCGCAGACCGCTTTCAAGAGCTATTTTATGCGTTGGTATTATAGCTATGGATCGTCCCATTATACATAGGTACATGTAGGAAAAGAAAATCCCAGAAAATCGTTCAAGTAGACATTTTCAGAGCGAAAAAATAAAAATTATGCGAAAGAGAAAGTAATTAATCCAGTTTTTTTTTTTTTTTTAAAAAAAAAAAAAAAAAAAAAAAAAAAAAGTAAAAACTTTTATTTTTGAGCCAAAAAATTTTATTCATGATTGAAAATTTAATTTATGGAAAGGGAAATGGAAAGAGTACATGTATGTACATGTGCATACCTAGAAAGGTAACTTCACCAACAAGGAAATTCATCAACTTTGACTGTGATGGCTTTATGGACACGCCTACAGTCTATATATACTGCTTCCAGATTTTACAGGTTAGTATGGAACCTTGCAATTCTGGTATTCCTTTTATGTGCCTTAAGAGGTAAATTGGCTACATGTAAGATGGTGAAGTGGTCAAGGCAGTGGTGTCCGGTGCCCCCGGGGTCTTCCGTCACATTTAACCAAGACGATTTTGTTTTAGA
This sequence comes from Cladorrhinum sp. PSN332, assembly GCA_033297175.1. NCBI lineage: Eukaryota > Fungi > Ascomycota > Sordariomycetes > Sordariales > Podosporaceae > Cladorrhinum > Cladorrhinum sp. PSN332. The sequence continues at coordinate 196,334 of MU858834.1, read as the reverse complement.
CCTTCCAACAATCAGATTATATCTACAATTTTTTTTAATTTTTTTTTTTTTGAAAAAAAAAAACATAAAAAAAACCAAAAACTGTGAGTGTTGTCCATAGATCAATTTGAAGATAAAAGTATTTCAGTTCATGGGGTCATTTTTGGGGGTTTTGTAGGGTTTCCAGGAAAGCGGCCCCCCGCGCCCTACTCATGGTAGGAGGAATTTGACGATTTTTTGATGATAATGATGATGATGATCAAAAACCTCGGAAGAGACATCCGGTTTGAATTTATCAACCAGATACGATATATATATTATCTCCACATTTTCCCTTTTTGGCTTCCCTCCCCTCGCTTTCTTTTCCCCGTCCCAGAGCCTGCATAATATCCATTTTCAAGACTGGTCAAAATAAACGCAATCTCCATAATCCATCAACTGCTGCCCGACCATGACCAGATTCGCAATCGAGGCAGCCGGTGGTATGCAGGCAATTACATAACCCAAAAACCGTGAAAGATAATAGAGCCTAGTATCGCTCGGTGTCCAGAGCTGCATTGTCCGTATTGTCGGTGTGAATATCAAGAAGGCCGCCACGATGTTCAGAACTAGCCACGCGATCGCGGTTGCCCTCCAAATCGGCGTGCTTGAAGTCCCCCATTGGAACTTGGAGAGGACGCCGGTGATGGCCAGAAACACCAGCCCGAGGATTGTTGGCATCACGCGCCTGGATGTTAGGAACTTGGCTAGCCGCCGGGGTGTGGTCGGGCTTTTGCTCTCTTTCTTGCTCTGGCTCTTGAAGAGGTTTGCGGGACGACGGCGGACCGGTCCTGTTGGTTCCGATTCCAGTTGTTCGACAGCAACATCACTTGAAGAATTGGGTTCTGAAATCAATTCACCCACGACACCGAATGGTAGTGAGGACTTTCCACCAGAGAGCTTCAAAGCTTCGTCAAGAATGTCAGAGCGAACAATGTACATTACGGTGTATTTCGGCGATGATATCCTTTTTTTTTTTTTTTCCCTATGTCAGCACTGATCTAAGATACTTGGTAAAATATAGGGTGGGAGGTTGTCTTACTGTGCAAAGAAATTGACGATACTCATCAGTAAGTAAGGGACTACAGTCAGGCCGAAAGCGGTGAAGCCGTATCTGTCAATCTGATCGCCCCGTGCCCTGTACAGAGTTGTGCCGGCCGAGATGGCTTGGATGACGGCCGCAATAGGTCCAATCAGGTTCTGTGAAGCTCCCAGTTCTATTTCGCTCCTTCCTTCGCTGGCCTTTGTCTGATTCTGCGAAGATGCCAGTGCATTCTCAAGTCGCTTGACAGACCTGTGGCGAGGGACCTTGACCCAACAATAGTCCTCTGGCAGCTTAAAGTTGCACAGTATGGCAGTATCACTACCGATCTCCTCGCTATCCGGTGATCGGGAATTGATTCTTTCTGCCATGACGAGAGCACCTGCGCGGTGTGCGGTTTTGAGTGCGTCGCTTTTGCGGAGGCTGAAGCTCCAATGTCTGAGCGAATTCATTGCAGAAGCCATACCCAACATGGGGTAAAGGAAGGCCCTGAACATTTGAAAGCCTATATCAAATGCCGAGGCGCCATGGGCAGCTCTGACAGAGGCCGCGTGGGCGACATAGTTGATGAAGAAGAAGATGACAATGTCTCTCTTCTTTGTAGGAAAACAGACAAGATTCGGTAAGCCGTGGTCCGAGACGCCAGGACCCGACACGGTTACCGTCTCTGCCGACGGTATCGGGGCCGATACGGCGAGTGGCGCGAATATCAAAGTGATGATTGTGAGGATCATGATAGCACTGTTGCCTGTATTGGGGCCTGAATAAGGGGACATGGAAGGCGGGATCTTAACCAAACTTGGGCTTCCACGCTCTAAATACTTCGCCTTACTTGTTCCGAGACGCGTCATTTGGTAGGTTCGAGGGCTGCCGCCAGTGGTTTCAAGCTCAGCTGGCAATAGTTGCCGCAGCCACACAGCAAGGCTCTGTGGACATTGAAGTATTGATTGGCCGGAGGCTTCTCATGGTGATTGTCTGCTGCCGTAACCCAAGGGAAAGTTCCGGTCCTATCAGAATGATTAGCAAGATTGTGGCGGGGAAATAATCATCTCTCAGTGCCCAAGCTGAAGTAGGAAGGAAGAGGAAGAGAGAAATGATAAAGGCGATGCCGAGCATCGGCGCTCGAGCCAATTGCCGTCAAGGGTTCATCAGCTATTAATGTCAGCTTATGGGCTATTCCTATAGGAGAGAATATGATGCCTCAAGGTGTTTTAAAATACACGCAATCCCCATAGTCAATCATTTGCTGCGCGACCATAACAAGCATCGCGATCCAGGCCCCTAGCGTCGCCAGAATTGCAAGCACTAATAAAACACTGTCATAGACATGAGTCCGAGAAGCGATGGACACAACAATCCCTGTCAGCCCCGAACCTGGTTTCGTGCTCTCTCGGTGTGTCGATAGTCCCTTCAGAGCAATGGATAGTGTGCTACTGAGGCCCTCGAGCACGGAAAACCCAATTGAGAAGACCAACCACAGAATGAAAATAGCTCTCCAAGTAGTCGAACTATGCGTTCCGGATCGAAATTTTGATATTGCCCCTATCGCTGCCAGCGATATGGACCAGAAAATTACAGATAGCACGATTTGGGGTACTGTCTGTCTGGCTAGCGATACTAGCTTGACTTGGGTCGCGCTCGAGGCTGGGTTTTTCTGAGTAATTGGCCACCGAGGGATAATCACAGTGTCTGTCGATGTGCTCGGCCTGGAGTTATCCTCGAGAAGCAACGTAATTTCTTTGGTAGCGGTAGAGTCTGCGTCTTGCCGCCGAAGAATGGCGGTGCCACTTCGCCAACCTCGTTCGACAGAGACATCGAAGGAGTCAGAAGCAGCAGGGGCCGTCTTTGGGATGAGCTCGCCAACCACGCCAATGAGCGGGCGCGTAATTCCAGCCCTGGACATGGCCTCATCGAGTATGTCGGAATGGATGATATGCAATGTATTGTACTTTGGGATCGCAATTCTTTTGACTTTTTTGTCAGCGGCCAGCTTGGAGGGGAGGTGAAGCTGTGCAGCAACAGGGAGATAGCTTACTGGGCAACGAAGTTGACCATGCTCATGATGAGATAAGGAACAACGGTGAGTCCAAAACTACTGAAGCCATATCGGTCCAGCTGATCGCCCCGTGTTTTATATATTGTAAACCCAGCAGAGATCGCCTGGGCAACGGCGGCAAGTGGCTGAATCAGGCTGAACGTACCCCCCAACTGCATAGTACTCGACTTCCCCCATGGGCGAATAGCCGCATGATGCGGGACCACAGCCCAACAGTAGCCAGGCGGTAAATCGAGGTGATCACCCTGTATCTGAGCATCATTATCCACATTTCTCAGCTGCACCGACCCTTCCCCATCGCTGCTCCCTGACATCCCATAACGGTAGGCACTGACGAGTGAGGTGTCTTCTTCTTCTCTATCGCCCTGGGAAATCCTGACGCTTCTGTACACGGTATCAACTTCGGGGTTGGGGGTCCATCCGTAGGTTCTTGTCGCCATTATCAAGGCGCCAGCCCTGTGGGCAGCCTCAAGATTATCACTCGGGAGTTTCAGAAAGGGGAATGTGCCAGTGAATTCCCAACCCCACCGGGCGATGCTCTCCAGAACTTCCGTGACCCCAATCATGGGCATCACGAGGCACATGGATTTTCGAAAGACCATGTCAACCGCTGAGGCGCCGTGGTCGTCCCTAACAGAGGCAACGTGGACAACGTAGTTTACGAAGAAGAAGAGGGCGACATCCGTCCACTCTGTGGGGAGGCAGACGAGGTTTGGCAGGCCGTGGTCCGAGACGCCGGGACCTGACACGGTTACTGATTCTGGCCATGGTATGGGGGCCGATTCGACAAGCGACGAAAGAAATAAAGCAATTATGGTGATGACGAACATAAAGATAGGTGAACAAATAATTTGGAGATAAAACGCTATTTCATAACCGTGATTTTGAAGCGAGGAGGAAGTGGGGGAAGGGAATCACTTAATATGTTGGCCAGCAGTACCGCAAGGCTCTGATGATGTGAAGCGCGCGAAGCGCCCAGATTGAGGGTAGGCTTGGCATTTGTTCATTCATTGGCCAGATTGGTGAGGGTGCCGCCGCCATGCAGTGGGCGTGTTTTGGAAGCTACAGGATGGATTGGCTTGGCTGGCTGGATTGGCTGGAATCTTGCCGCGACAAGCTGACAGCGAGAACTGTGTAGCAGGTACAGGCCATCAAGTGACAACAAAACTGGGGGTTTCTATCCTTTCAACTTGGACCTATCAAATTCAATACCACTTAGGCGCCCACCTAGTCTCTAAAAGGAACAAAATTCTCAGTAGAAATTTGGTATCGAGGCGCCCTTCCTGGCCGAAATTCTACCACTCTCCTTTGTCATTTCAAGTTCCGCCTTACTCTGCCTCAAGCTCTGCCAAAACCCTGTCCAAGACGCCATGATCCTCCCAGGTCGCCACAGCCCTTTCACACAACATATTCACCCTCTCCTTGCTCTGCAAATCATGCGGACAAATCATCCAGACCACATTGGTCATCATGCTCCTCCTATACTCCCTCATCACCTCTTCATCACCTCGATCAAACTTGGGTCCTCCACATTCCCTCAACTTTGCCAGATAGCGATCCAAAATCTCCATCTCATGCCTTCTCCTGTCCTCCACAGCCATCATTGCTGTCATGAAGTAAACCACATCATGGAAGCAGCTTCCGAAATGAAACACCGACCAATCCAAAAACCCCAACTTTCCTTCCTTGGTGAAATAAACATTCCCAATATGCGTATCACCATGCAGGAGAGTCCTGAACCGCGGATTCCTACCCTCAAAATACTGTTTCAGCGCCCTGTTCGCTCTCTCACCATCACTCGCAGACTCGGGCAGCTTCATTCTTCCCGGCTGCCCAACAACCTGATCCCAGGCAGAGACCATGAACGACACAGCCGGATCGTAATTATTCCAGATCCCTGCTTTCAGTTAGCACTTACTCCCTCTGATGTTTTCTTTCACTGGTCGACTCACACTCATACCGCTCATCCTCCTGTCCCTTGCCCCAAAACAACGCATGATACGCCGCCAACTGTTCCACCCCATCAATCACCGCTTCCACCCCGTAACCAGCCACCTCAGGCGCAAAGGTACACCCCGACTGCGTCAAATCCTCCATGACGCATATCCCTTGATTTTCTGAAGTCCCACTCCAGTAGCCCTTGGGAAACCGTATATCAACATCCTTCAGCAACGGCGCCAGCTTGCCAAAAAACTCGGCTTCCCTCTGAGCTAAGGAAACAGTCCACGGCTGAGCAGCGACCATGGCAGGGTCGAAAACTCCCTTGATGCACAGATGCTCGGGACGGTCTGTTCCTTCCGACTCGGAAGAGTAAGCGACCGTGTAAAACAACTTGCTTTCCGTTCCCCAGATTGATCTCGTGTGTTCCACTCTCGCAACTTCATGTCCAAGCTTAGAACTGAGCCATTCAGGGGTGATGTTCGACGGGCTGGCGGGGAGGGTTTCAACCTCAGCGGCTGGTGGGGGTGGTGGTGATTCTGAAGCCATGGTATGTTGCGAGTAAAACTTTGGGAAAATGAGAAAAAATAATAGACGAAAAGAAGACGGCTATCAGGCTTCCTTTATATCCAAAGAAAAATAAAAGAAGAAAAAAAGCCACTAAGCCAGATTTTACTCATATCTTTTTTTTTTTTTTTTTTTTTTTTTTTGCTTACTAAATCTAAGAAATCAATACGCTCCATATACGTCCATGCGTAAGCCATACATCACCAACAACAACCAACGGCATCACAAGTGCTGACTTGCAGTTTACCGCAAACCCAAAGAAACTCATTTATTTTCCCATTACGCATCAAGATATGTATCAAAAATACCTACGCTTTATGATTCATCGCCTTTACACTCTCATTTCTCATTCGCAACTCCGTTATGCATTGCATGCATGTCGTTTTTTGTTACACCTTTTTTTACTCCTTATCAGTCATCAGAACCTCTGAACCACTGTCACGTCATTGTTTTTTTTTTTTTTTACCCCCTTCCATGCATACTTAATACCTTTTTACGTGTCCTTTTTTTTTTTTTTTTTTTTTTCAACCTACTCTTACGCGTTTTTAGCACCCTTTATGCATTCTAGGCCCAATTCATTTGTCTTTTTTCTTTCTTTCTTCAATACCAGTTCTCACGTATGGCAACTATGTACCTATATTTTCTAGAGACCTCTCAATTTTCAGGTTCCCAAAAGACCGAACGCCCGTCACTCACCGTAGGAGTCACTGGCAGCCTGGCGGAAATCACGGATGCAGTGTAACCACCACACACGAGCTACACAGCAGCGAAATGCACCTAGCTTTACCAAATTTGGTTGAGATCGACGACACCCTGCTGCCTGTTTGGTTGATGACTGAGCACCCACACCACCACCAGCAACCACACACATTCATACTTCCCTACATCTGTCTTCAAAAAAGCCTCTCGAGTTTATCATCAGAGAGAGACAGAAAGAACCCATCCTTTGCGTCAGGAAGGTCATGTCTATCTCCATACTCCTAGCAAGACCACCACCTCTAACCACCCGAGATAGATTATGAATCATGAAATGCTGTGTGGCTACTAGTATCTCTGTGTGATTAACAGAAACAAAAATCCAGAAATAGTTGTTGTATCGAGTATATAAACCCAAGCAAATATACTTCACGGCTCATCACACTCCTTCTTCACCTCCTCGACGACCCTTTTCTTTCCAACCACCGCCCACAACATCCTCATCCTGCCCACCAACAGGCTCCCTCCCATTCAATCCGGCCCCCTCAATAACAGTCTGGTCATCCACAAATACCGAAGACGCCTCAGACTCACCCCCATCATCATCATCATCATCATCAAACCTCCTCCCCAGATGTTCCGGTCCCAACACCGTCAACACAATAACATACACATAAACACAACCCATAAAAATACAAATAACCTTTCCATATTCATACCTCGCCGTCCCCGTTCCAGGCACAGGGAACCTCTCCCCAATGGTACTCTCAATAGTCGACGAAGCTGAAGACACCAGGTTACCCAACTGATAACTCGTCCCAATCACAAAAGTCCTAAACGTCCCCGGTGACAGCTCCATCAAATGCACCGGTACTACTCCCCACGCGCCCTGAACGCAAAACTGCTCAAAGAAGGCGGCAGCCACGATCCCCCACGACGAGACAAAGGTATAAGGGTACAACAACGCCCCGCCAACCACACACATGACAATAATGCTTAACCGACGCCCAAACACCTGACTACAAAACCCCACAACCGTCCCGCCCAACATGGCGCCCAAATTGGCAACAACCTGAATGATCGTCACCTCATTCCTCTCAAACCCGAACTGATTCTGCAACATGGCCGGATACAAATCCTGAGACCCGTGGCTCATAAAGTTGAACCCAGCCATCAACAGAACCAGGTAAGCCAGCAGCAGCCAGTGATTCTTCAGTGCCTCCTTCCCCTCCCTCACAAAACTCTTCGACGCGCTCTCATGATCATTCTCTCGACGGCTTCTTCGCGCTTCCCGCTGCTGTATATACGCATCCGTCTCCGGCAGAGCAAGCCGAAACAAAATGAACAAAACAGGCGGACAAGCACCGAACCAAAACAGCGGTCTCCAGCCGTGAGGCGTCGTATTAACCAGAGCGCGCGCAAATGCCGTCGCAAGTAGATATCCAAACGCATGCCCTTGCTGCAACAACCCACTCATCAACCCTCTCGCCTCCTGTGGTATGTCCTCAAGAGCCGTAGCAGCCGCGTTGCCGTACAGCCCTCCCATCGCCACGCCGAAAAGCGCTCGAGATATCAGGAACTCGGTATACGTGCTGCAGAATCCGGTACCCTGAATGACAGATACAAAGTCAGCACATTCCATTTCAACTCATGCCCCCCCTTGAACCCCAGATTTTCTTGGCGCAAAAAGCTTGTTTTCTTATCTTCTCTGAAATCACTTGCACCCCCTCAGAGTTTTTTACTCACAAGTTCCAAAACAACAAACAAAGCATTATTAACCACAAAAGGCCACTTCCTCCCCCACCTATCCGCCGCGATACCAAAAATCACGGATCCGACGCTCCGAAACATCAAGACCAGCGTGATCCCCCACGTTATATCCGTATTCGTCTTTCCAAAAGTCTTTGCCAGGTCCGAGACCGTCAGAGAGACAGTAAAAAAATCAAAGGCGTCCCACGTCCACGCCGCAAAAGCAACCAAGAAAAACGCCCATTGTTTCCCGGTGAGCTGTTTGACGAGTTTGATTGGGTTTGGTAAATGTTTCCTATTATCATTGCGAGGAGGGACGAGAGAGGAAAAACGGGTGGCGAGGTAGGTCGTGGGCGTCATGCCGTGGTGGTGAGGAGGGAGGACGGATTCGTTCGTTGCCATTGATGTCGGTTTTGTTCATGGAGTAGTTCGAATTTGGAGCAAAGCAAAAAAGATAAAACAGCACAAAAGATGATCACGAGAAACGAAAGAATAAGGAATATATCATCAAGCAGTAGGTAGGTAGGTAAACAAAAAGTTGAGGTCCAGAGTTTAGTTTTCTCAACCCATTGTAAAACGGGACCGAGAGGGGAAAAAACTTGTTGAGAAGTTGCCGGTGAGTGAGTAAGTGAGTGAGATGGAGAAAGAAAGGATGAAGAAAGGGAAGGGGCCGTCAATCAATGCAAGAGCCCGGAGGCAGCAGGAGGGGGCACACCCACCCTCCCCTTCTTTCCCTTCTCTTCCATCAATCTCTCAAAATGAGATCGGCATCCCAAAAAAGCGAAACTCCCTCAAATATAACGTATCACATTACTCACGTCACGCGGTTCACATAAAAACACACCCTTCACCAAAACCTAATTCAGCAAAGTGAGCGAAATACCCCACCTACTTTCAAAAAACTTTAGGTCCTTGCACAGCATACCTACTGTCTTATGCACAAGCCGCATGATGGACAGGCTTCCGGTCGGGAACCTACCTCCGTAGCTTGGGTATGGTTGGGTTGGGGTATGACAGCACATATACCTTACGTACAGTACCTCAAAGTACCTTCTCCCGAACCACCTACCTACCTAGGAACCGTTGAAGTGGATGCCTGCCTCCTGGCGTCAAAAATACCGGCCACGTCCCCTTACCTGGTTTAAACTTTTGGATGATGGATCTAGATGGATGGCGGGTGGATGGAATAAACACCAGACAAAACCCGGACAAGACCCGGCCCACCCCCTTCCCTCTTGGACCCGAGTCAGCAAGGGAAAAAAGACTCTCATCATCATTCATCGCCATGTTATTTCCCTTACTTTCTCGTAATTCAGGGAAACCGCTTCATGCTCGGGATTGGTTTTAGTGTGGCTCAGTTTGGCTGCCGGATCTCGGATCTCTATCTGCATCTCCATCCTCGGAACTACAAACACGGAAGGTGGCCTTTTTCTTTTTTCTTTTTTCTTTTCTTTTTTCTACTTCTTCTTTTTTTTTTTTTTTTTTTTTTTTTTTTTTTTTAAAAAATAAAAATAAAAAAAAAAAAAAAAAACGCCACAAACAAAAAAAAAAAATAAAAAAGTGGACCGGGGCAAAAAAAAAAAACCCAACCCCCAAACACAAAAAAACAAGAAAAT
>MU858834.1:0-186642 GCA_033297175.1 Cladorrhinum sp. PSN332 | reverse complement strand
TTTTAATTTTTTGCACGCAAATAACCATTTGTGTCTTTAATATTAATTACAATTTTTTTATTTTATTTTTAATTAAAATTTTTTTTTTATTTTTTTTTTTTTAATTTTTATTTTTTTTTTTTTTTTTTTTTTTTTTTTTTTTGAAGATATATATATATATATATATCCTTCTCTCATTCCATAGCATTGGCGCTGCCCGTGTTTCGGCAAAACTTTTCCCGTCCTTCCATTCAGGACATAATCTCATCGTATATAATCCATTTGAAGCAGAAGAGACCGACCAAAGTCTCGGGCACAGTAATTAATGTGTGTCAAAGGTACATACATGTACAATATACACACCTCTTCCTTACTCCCTTCAAGGTGCCTTCCCAATATTTGGGGCATGGACCTGATGTGATCCCCAAAGGTGTAAAATGAGAACAATTTTTATTCATGCAATCGATTAATTCCAACTATACTCCACTTCTGCTATAGTGAAATGCTTTTGTTTCTCTTCTTCGTACACGGCACAAAACTATCCCGACAAGACCAACAACAGGAAAAAAGAAATCCCATCCACCCTCCATCCATCCATTACACCCGCCCAAAGGAACGCCATAAGAAAAAAAAAACCTAAACCTTGACAATAATACCCTCACACATGATACATAGTGTTCCATTTCCCTCAAGAAAACCCATCCACCCATAAAACTACCAGTAACAGAAAATTAATTTCCCCACCAAAGCCTTCCTGATATTCCCCCATTGAAATAAAATGCCACGCACACACACGCACATAAAAAAAAAAGGAAGCTCCAACAAAACGTTCCCGTCCGCTTCGTATCGTGGTTATCATCGAAAGTTGGAAAAGTGGGAAAAGTTCGAAAAGTTCGAAAATGTCGCGCCAAAGAGTAGCCGGTGACGTTCACGATCACTATCCGCGAATCGAATCAATAATGCACGCGGGAGTGAGGAGTGAGGAGGAGGAGAAAATGTGATGAAGCTCTGAAACTCTAGCTGGGAGCGCTTTTTTAGGAAAACATTTAGCCGGACGATTCCAATGGCCAATCATCCGAAACAAAGGGGGGGAGAAAAGTGGGAATAAGTACTCACACCCCGCCCCCCATGAAGGCTGCCAGATCATCCAACTCGAGAAGTTGCCGTTCGAAAGCTTGACAAAGCTCGTGCGCTGTCATATCGACGTCCGGGCCGCCAGCGTTGGACTGGGCGACATTTGCACCAGAAACAGAAACCGATGATGGCTCGGGTGAATCGATCTTTTGTTGGACCACCGGGGGAGGGCTGGCTGTGGCTGTGGCTGGTGTAGCGGTGCCGACGGAACCACCATTGATAGTTGTAAAGCCTGGCCGCCTTGGAACTGGGGGCTCGCTTTCCCGCCCTTCAACCGAAGGATGCTGCTGGTTCTGGGGCTCAACAACGGTAGGAGTCTGATCATAGTCCATGACATCCGGGCTGGCATCGGCTTGGCTGAGGCCGTCGTCTCTGAACGAGGGTGATCGAATGGGAAGCTTGCTGTCTTCACGGACCTCTCTAGGAGGAACGGGAGGTCCGGTATTCACATCGCGAAGGACCTTGGACATGACAGAGAGGTGGCGCTGCCAAGGGATCACCAATGGCCAGGACTCAGAACCGTCCTGGCAGAGACGCAAACTATCCCTGACGATATTGGCAGCCGTCTCTGTGGCATTGGCAGGAGCTAGACCCTTGAGAGCGAGATAAGCCACCGTCGAGCCGGCAGTGAAGGCTGAGAAGAGCATGAAGATGGGGAAGCACAGAATAGCATCCTTGTCGGCACCATGCTCGAGAGACAAAAGAGAGTGAATGATGCTGTGGGAGGCAGCAAAGATGGCATCAACGGATGCATTGGCGTGCGGGTTGCTGCTCCAAGTTTCCATGGTAAACTGCTCATCCGTGACAAGCTGAAGGATGCGACGGCGGTTGACAAAGATGGTACCGCAGTTGAGCAAAGAGTGAATCATGGCATAGGTGTAGCCGCTACCCATGGTGATGTGGAGGAGGATCTGGCCGGGCTTGTCTGCGAAATGTGGGGGCAGAGACTGACGAATGGCATCGATATCTTGCTCGAGTCTCAAGCACTGCTCCTCAGAGAATGTCTCGAGGGTGGTGGTGGTCATCATCTCGACGACGTTGCGCCAGGCCTTGGTCGCCAGCACAATGTGACCAAACTCGCCGACGTCGCCGAGGGCCGTGTTTGCTGGCAAGGTCGTCGGCGCATCTCCGCTAAGGGTGCGAACATGGACGGGATTGCCAAAGTGAAAGTTGGTATCTGTGCAAGGAAGCGAGACCCCCTGGACGTCGTGTGACGAGAGAGCTGGGTGGCGGCCGGGGCTGCTTGTGAGGAAGCAATCGAGGATATAGATTAGCCAAAGAGTGCGGCGGAAAGACTCATCCTGCAGGAACTGCTCCGGGTCATTTTGGTGAATCTGGGTGTGGACAACCCGGTACATCTGAGCCATCCTAGCAGCCTGACCGAGATAGACGTAGGCCCGCACGGCGTTTCGACAGCCCCACTCGTGAACAACGAGCAAGCACAGCGCCTGAATGTCGGCCAGGCTGGGTTGATCCAGAGTAGACATGATCAGGGTAATGGTCTTTGCAGCGAAGTGTTCAGCGGCACTGGTGCCACCACCGTGAGCTCCATACCGGCGAATCATGGGTGGGGAGTGCCTGTCATCGAGCGGTTAGTGTGATTCGACCTATCAACGGATGAGGATGAGGTCCGCTTACCGGGCTGCCGTGGTCAGGAGTGCATTGACCATGGTGGGGTCCATGGATGTATTCTTGAGCTGTTGAAGAAACGAAGGCTTGTGAAATGCGACGCAAGCCGGGAGAGTCTTGGAGACGACTCTCTCACATTCCGACATCAACTCTGGGGTAAGTCTGCATCGAAGAGGCGCCATCTTGTTAGTCTGTGCGGGATAAAATGAAAGACCGTCGGAAAAAAAACAGAATAGAAGGAAACTGGTAAAAGAGTGTGGTATGCCGTCGAGCACTTGCCGACAGTTAATGAACGAACGAAAAAAAAAAATTGAGTGAGGCTGTCGACAACCACGTTGTCGCTATTTCCATGCCAAGCAACTGTCGACAGTCATGAAAGTAAGTGGTGTTGGGGGGTGGGTGTCCTCGAGGCCATGGCGGGGCGCAATGTGGGGCACAAGACCTCGGAGTGACGAACGGAAACGCGAAAATTTGGGTTTGGCCGTTTAGGAAATGGCGGCCGGGCGCGGGAAAAATGGGGCCATTTTTTGGTGTCCGAAAAGAGGAAGAAGCATACGGAACGTTTCGGAGCGGAGGGCCAAAAAAAAAATGAAGACATGTTGCGAAAACAAGACCAGAGATAAACAAACGAGACAAAGAGAAAAGGGATGATAACATACTTTTCCGTTGTCGCCGATACATGACGCGACACTCCTGACACAGCGGGTGCCTGGCTTGCCGTGCTGGATGATACAGCCCGGTCGGGTAGGCTCTCGCGTACTCGTTGCTGGACTCTGGCTGGCGAGACTCCGTGGCCCCCGTGAGCCATCGATTCCGAAGGAAGATAGCATTCGTGGAAGCCCTTTGCGCAATTCTTGCAGGGAGCGCGCCCATTCTCGTAGACACACTTGGTCTTGCCTTTACGGCATCGGACACAGGCACCACCGGCTCTGAGAGCGGTGGAACGCACTGCGGTAGCCATGGCAGACGTGTCGGCTGTCTCGAGTAGATGGAGTGGTGTGTGGGACCAAACAGAGATGGAGAAGATAACAAAAGTTGATGATACTAGTAAATCGACGCCCAGTCCGCAATTGAAGATGCGCGATGGGGTTTGATGCTGGCGACGGTGAAGTCGGTTGGAAGAACGCTGGGAACAAGAAAACCAGGAAAGAGGGAGGAGTCTTCCGGACACGGGGGGAGGGACGCTCGCCCTTTTGGATGGGGCGGCGGCACCGGCTGAAGAAGCGGGCCCCGGGCTCGAGGGCCTACTAGCACTCCACTCTCCGCAGGTCGCCCGCTACACCGGATTGTCGGCTGGGAACTCATGAGGCTTTTTCACTGTTTGTAATCGGACAAGACAGCTTGTCCACTTTTTTTCCTTTTCCTTTTCTTTTTTTTTTTTTTTTTCACGCAATGATGTGCAGCAGCCCGCCGGCCGCAACAGCCGAGAAGAAGCGCCCATCCCGGGAATTTTTGCATTTTGAGGATGGGGGATGAAAATCAGTTTGATGGTGGACGACGCACCCCGCGATCGCAACAAACGATATTTGAAGGGCCCTCGTCGCACGCCAAGCCCGCGCACTCAAAAGATGAGGACGTCTTGTGCGATGCAACTTGGGGCCCCTTGGATTATCCGTAATGATGAGGTGCATGGCGGGAAGGCAGGATGTGTGTGTCAGTTCGGCTCAGGCATTCTCGGGCAATGACCCGTGTTTGAGGTACCTCAGCTGCTGCTACGCCGCCCGACAGGCGCAAGACGGAGTGGTGCAAAACGATCCAACCACATCGGCCTTTTCACGCGCCGGACTTGGCCCTCTTGAGTTCTCCGGGAAAATTAGAGCTCGGACCTTCGGGCGCCACTTGAACCAACAAAAGGCAACAACAGTCATCGTCATCGATCATCAGTTCAAACAAAATGGAAATCCTGCTGTAAGATTTTGGCCCTTCCCGACGTCAGATCTGCGTGAGTAAAAATTGCTAAATGGAAATCGAAATGCGGGTGGGCTCAAACGTGAAAAATGATGGATGGAAGGAAAGAATGAAAGGGGAGAACAGAGACGGCTTCGGGAAGGGGCTTCCGTGATAAGTGGGGAAACTCCCCCCTTCATCGCCGGCGGCGGCCCAGGCTAATAATAATAAGGTACCTTGGACCTTTTCTCTTTTTATCGTGGAATAAACGAGAGTTGGCCAACCGCCAGCCATCTACCAGAGTGAGTGTTAAAAACCCCCCAAAAACCAAGCATTCAATTCGACGAATAGCCCACTCGGGACGGCAATTGGATTTCCCCCCGTTTTCTTTATCCTGAGTGGCAATCAGGAGAGACCTAGAGAAACACAGGCAACCAAGACGCGTCGCCCTCCCTCTCTCCCTCTACTGTCTCCTGTCTCGTCGCGTGTCCAACCGGGCAGTGCGACCATGTCTTTCCGAGACTTCCGTGCTTTCGTTTTTGGGGGCGGGCGGCATGGCGTGCCACAAAAAAAACACCCCCGAAAACGCAAATGGGCTGTTTGAAAAAAAAAAAAAAAAAAAAAAAAAAAAGGTGAGAGAGTGTGTTCATCAGGCCGCGACGTCAACTACGGGAGCCCGAGGAAACAGGAACAGGAACGCTGGACTGCACTGGACTGCACCGGACTGCTGGACACAACACAGAACCAAGAATAGCCCACCCATGTCAGAGTAAAAAATAAAAAATAAAAAAACGCCCCCATGAGGGGGGCGGCACAGCACAGCAGCGAGTCTCAAGATATTACTTGGTCCATAGTATCCAGGACCCAAGGCGAGCTGAAAAAGATCTGTCGTCGTCGGCGCCTACTGCTAGCATCTCACCATTCAGTGATCAATGTTATTTTTGGGGCGATCACACCCTCACTCAGCCATTCCCATTCAATGCGATGTGTGATTTTCACACTGTGCGCGTGCATGTGCATGTGCGTGTCTGTCTGCCTGTCTGTCTGCCTGTCTGTCTGTCTGTCTGTCTTCCTTTGTCGGGCATGGGACGGACGGACGGCTTCATCCCGAGCGTTTCGCCCTGGAATGCCAACTGCATCCGAGAAACGCACCGATCCAACTTGCACACCGGTCTCCAATTCAATCGGCCGAAAACGTTCCACACACACACACACACACACGCTGCTGCTCAACTCCTCAAAAACTCGTATAGCACATTTTTGTCATTTATTAGGTGCTCCCATTGACCCATGGATCTTGAGGATGGATTGGATGGTTCGCCCGTTTGTTCGGGACATTAAAAGTACCAGTGCGTTGTGGGGATACACACGCACATATGCACACACACTACCTTAGGAACCGGCACACCTCCCGCGCGTCCGCCGGGACCCAACAAAACTCATCATTCCGATCGGCACCCTCGGCCTCCTTCTTGCTCACCGCCGCCAAAAGCATGTCTCTGTTTTTATCAGTTTCTTCCGATTTCTGACAGGGGCGACGGACGGACCGGGCTCATCTTAACGCCGGACATCCTCCTCGGTTTTCACGTGTTATTATTTCTCTCTCTGCGTGCGTAGTGATCAGTCATGTCGACAGGTCCATTGAAACAACCAAATTGAGCCATGATGCTAACGTGATTGTGTCTGACATCCACACCAGTTAAGAAACATGATTCCATCAGAAGCTCTCCATTTACCAACGCCACCCAAGAATGCTTGCTGATTTTGCAGTAAGCCCAAACCCAACCCAGAGTAATTGAGAAACATTTAAGAAGCCAAAACCACATTAAACATTAATTCCCTTCGGCAGTCCCACTTCCACTCCCCTCACCCTCCTCCTCCTCCTCAGCAGTGAACTTCTTCCCTTTTCCTTGCTGTCCATCAGCAATAAGCCCGACCAACCCCTCAACGAGCTTAGTCAATCTCTCGACCTCATCCCTGAGCTTCTTGACCTCAGCAACAGCAGGCTCCTCTTCCAGATTACTCTTCGCCGTCGCAACGGTCTTTGCCCAACCATCAGCTTCAAAGTCAACACTTCCGTCCATCTGCTCCCACTCCTCGATCGTGTCGTCGTCTTCCTCGCCCCTGGCTCGATTACCCCTGATCTCCTGTGCGGTGCGCATCTCAAAGTATGCCGATACCAACAGCAGCGGCGAGTAAATGACAGCCATTACGTAGTCATTCAGGCGCTCGTACGCCTTCTTACCCATCCACCACTCAAATGGGAGAGCCAAGAAGAATATTTCAATGAGGTTAAACGGAGGAATAAACACATTCTCATCTGGCGCGCGAACGAAAGTCATGGCCTTTTGCGCAAACATGGCGAGGTACTCGTCGTTTGCATTGTCGTAGATGTCTTCGTAGGCCGAATTATACAGTGCAATGAGGATGTTGAGGAGGACGACCTGAAAGTTTAAAGTCAGAACCAGCGAGAATAGACGGGGAAAGGGACAAATGAACTTACCATCACAGTAAATGCAAAAATATAATACAAGATCAACCCAAACGGAGGCTGAAACCTGTCAAACCCATCAAAATCGGGTGCTCCCATAATCGCATTAGCCATGGACTGGATAATGAACCGAACATCGCCAGCGACCCGATCATCGGCATAATCCAAGCCAATAAACGCCTGCAAAAAGCCCACAATGATGACTCCCAGCAGCGCGAAAAAGATGATCGACTCCTTCATCATCACCTTCACCACAACCAGCATGGCGCCAAAGAACCTGAAGCTATCCAAGTACAACAGCAGCCTACACCAAAACATGGGCGCGCTCACAGCCAAAAAGTTGTAGCTCAGCGTGTTGTACCTCTGCCGATTCGGATCATCCGTCCCCTGGCTCAGGGCCATGAACCTCAACACCAGACTCGTCGTCATCAACCCGTACAGGATCGAGTTAAACGCGTGCCAGAAGCTCAAGATCTGGTATCCAACCTTCCAAGTCTTGCTCAGCTCGTCGCAAATGAACCCCAGCGTAAAGACGTACAAGAACCCCTCCACCACATCAATATCCACCTCGGGATTAACCGTATTCATCGCAAAGGTATACAGCGCCAGATACGAGAACGAAATCAGCATCTGCGTCACGTTCTGGTACATGGGCGCCCTCATCCTGTCCGGATCCAAATGCGCAATGTACGAGGTATCGTCCCTCCCCTTGTAATCCACAAAAGTAGCCGGATCGTCCTCATCCTGCACCAGCCATCCCCTCCACAAGAAGTTAATACACTTCTGATATCCGCTCGACCCAATAACCCTGAGCGCGTGCAAATCAACCGCCTTTTCCACCACATTGCAAGGCGGCGTCTGATGCCCGTCAATAATGATCGAGTACCGCTTCAGCAGCACCGAGTGAAGGAGGTAACTAGCGTCGTCCTCCGTCTCGATGATCTGCTTGGCGATCACCTCGCACGCCGTCGCGCGTAAATTGTGCAAGTCCGCATCCCACAGTTCAACGAGGGACTGGTGTTTCCACCAGCGCTTGTTGACGAGGAGGCAAAAGACAACGCATGCCTTGTGGGCTTCGCCGCCTGCTTCCTTGGCTGCTTTGATCACTTTGGTGGTGATGACTTTGCTGTGAGGGCGAGTGACGAGGTCGGGGTTTAGCTCGCAGGGGACGCATTCTTCGATTAGGTGCCGGAGACGGAGAGCGACCTCGGTGACTGCTTGTGCGGGTATCGCGGATTCAATGGGATCATTGTGGTAGCTAGGGAGGACTGGGATTGGCGTGGTTAGTACGGAGCGGGGAAGAGTAATTAGAGGGAGAAGAGGGAGGAAAAAAACTGACGTCGTCGTCGACTCTCGCTCCACCAGTTGTCGTAGTCATCCCCGCTGTGTCCGTGGCCTGGGTGTCTATCCCAGCCGAGTAGCTTTTGCCAACTGAGGCGTGGAGCCATTCTGGCGTTGCAAATCAATGGAGTTTGCAAAAGTGTGATGTCAATGACGAGGGGAGGCTGGGAATTTCCGGGGAGCCGAATGGCGGGGAAGGGGCTTTTGAAAGGGAGGGGGGGTGGACAGCACCTCGGATGAAGCTCGATTTTGCGCTCGTCAATATCACAGCCGCATTCGAGGGTTGTGTAAAAGAAAGAAGAGGAAACAAAAACAAGTCAAGCAGTAAAAGTCCCTCTCCAGTGTATCAAAATTTCTATCTAGCAGGCCCCTCTCACCTTCCTCCGCCCGCTTTCCCTGTTTCTCTTTTTTTCATGGATAACAACCTGGAAGGACTGCACCACACACACCAACACAAAGTCCACCATTCTCGTGATACGCTTGCGCTTCCTCCAATTGGGATGGATGGCGGGCGGGCGCACCTTGGCGGCCAACAAGGAATGGGAAGTTTCAGCGCAGCACCTTTCACAAATGACGTAAAACACTTTGATAGCGGGGAGAACCCCTTCTAGCAACCACACCCTCTCAGATCTCTCCTTATCATTTTCTCACCAAACTGTTGCTATCATTCCGTTACGGCCTTATGCTTTTGGAGGGCATTCCCCCTCCTCCCCACCCCGGCCAAGACAAGGGGTCCCAAATCTTGGATCAAAGAAACCAGGGTGCCAGGGTAGGGTAGCTGACGATCGTCGGCGGTCTAGAACCCGTGCCCCTCAACCGCAGATTGCTTGTTCCCGTCGTCTTGTCGTCTTGTCGGCGTTCACGCCCACCTCACGATATGCCCAAGGTTGTATGCAAAATGCATCACAAGATACATACATACCTCAAGTCTCAGTCAAGCTGAAAACCTCACGCCCACAATGTAGAGCCTCCATCACCACCAATCTCAAGCTGCTGAGATCCGAGTTGTCGGAACAGGAACCCTCCATTCCTACCCCTCCTCACGGTCAACACACTAGAGGCCTCCCCGCGCCACCCTCATATCAATTCCAGAAACACACTTGTCCCATCAACAACAACAATAACAACATCAAACAAATGAGCCATAAAAAAGACCATACAGAAAAGCTATTGTTAGATTCTGCTCAGCACTGCACACACAAAAGTGAATGTCGTTGTCGCAATTTCCGAAAGTGCCATCTTGCCCTTCATGCAGATTTGTAACCTGAACAGGTCCTTACGGAGACAGGACCATCAAGCAATGAAGGAAGGGGTGCTTCAAAAAAAAAAAAAAAAAAAAAAAAACCCCGACGTAAAATGTGCAGAAATACATCTACCAAAACAGAATACAAGAACTCATAAAATATAAAACAAGCGCTGCTGCTGTGCTGCTCCATATCCGCTGCATACAATAACGCGAACCCAAGCCAAAGAACTACGAGATGCAAACAAACACCCGGGGTTCTGTCCTAATTGGCAATCCCTCCCCGTGATTAAGCTACCACATCTCCCTTCCTATCGGCCAAACTCGTCTCCAATTCCCTTCCCAGTCCGATCCTCTGTACTCGGAGAAAAATTAAAAGTAGCTCCGCATGGCATCGGTGTACCCAGGCCCGCCCTTCAAATCCCGCTCAAAGTTCGCCTGAACCTCCAGCACCTGTCTGATGTGGCTCATGGCCAACGGTTCGCCCTTATTAACCGCAAGGGCCTGAGCGGTCCGAACCGTATTCTTGATCTGCCGCCCGTTGAGTTCATGGCGAGCAAGCGTGTTGTAATCCTCATCGGTAAATGGCATCAGCTTGGTCTTCTCAAGAATCCTGACGCGCTCGATGAAGATCTTGAAGATAGCCCGCTTGGCCTTGTGATCGAGGTTATCGTATCGTAACGCGATATGGATACGGGATTGGAAGGCATCGTCGAATGTCTGGGAAAAGCACGTTAGCCGCCTTAAGGTTTCATCATGCTGTTTAAGGGAAAAGGGCCAAACACTGACCTCAACACGGTTGGTAGTCAAGAACAAAATGCCTTGGAAGTACTCAAGCTGACGCAAAAAGATGCTGACTAGAGCGTTGCGGTGTATGTCGTGCATGTTGCGCTTCTCCAGGAACACATCGGCCTCGTCCAAAAGCAGAATCGCACCCCAAGCGTGGCAAATATCCAGTATCTTCTGCAGCTCGCTCTCGAGGAATCTTGAATCTGTGCCCAGCTCTCCTGCCGAGACCATATACAGAGGGCACTTGAGCAGCTCAGAGATGCCTTCGGCTGTAAGCGTCTTGCCGGTGCCAGGGGGTCCATGAAGGACGGCTATCTTACGGTTAGCTGTGCTGAGTAACAATAATGCCGATAAAGGTGAACCTACCAACGAGACCCTTGCCCTTGCCCTGAATCACGTCGTCAATGCTTTCAGCAGCATGATACTTGTGCGACTCGACAAGTGCCTTGACAATGTCTTTGGTCTTGCTCTCGAGGACCAAGGACTGGTATGCCGTCTCGTTCCATTGGATCTCCCGAACTCCAGAAACGGTAAACTCAAGCCAGAGCTTTTCGGCAAACGCGAACCCAAGGACCACCGGGGAGGCGATCAGATACTCTTCATCGCTGAATTCGGGAATCTTCTTGGCGTCATCTCCGCCAGCGTTCTGCCCCTTTTCAGCTGCATTTTCGTCCTCCTCAGACTGAACCTTGTCAAATTTCTCCTTGCTCCCGTCATCATCAGCCGGTTTGCGCAAGCGAATCGAGGCTATCTTTCCCTTGTCGTCCTTGAAGAGCTTGGTGACGAACTTGACATCGACGGAACCTGTAGCGTCCTCGTCGCTATCATGGCCGCAGCAGTAACCCGACTCATCCCCTGACTCCTCATCATCCGAAATAATATCGTGGTCCTTGGGTCTAACAAGGGAGATGGGGTAGTTCGGGTTGATGCGCCGGTGAATGCTAGGGTCTACCATGATGCGCCCGTTGATGTTCACCTTGATGACTGACTTCTTCTTCTTATAGTAAGCCATTCCCTGGTGACTCTTGTAGTGAACCCCGCCCAACGAGACGAACTTCTTGCCGCGCTCAATTAGGTCTTTGCGGACTTGGGCCTCATTCTTGTGGTACTTGAGCGGGTAACATCCCAAGCTCGTGATCTTGCGGGCGCCGCGAAACTCTCCAATCTCCTCCGACATGCTGCCATAGCCAAACTGCTTCCCGTCGTATTCGAAGTACTTGCCCTCGATGTAATAGTAGTCGCCCTTCATGATACTATAGTGCTTCTCGGCTACATCGACCTTGAAGACACGGGGCTGATCAGGAGACCCATATGTAGTCGTGAACGCGAGCGTGTTGGGTTTCCAAAGGGCCCATAGCAGGTCGAAGCTAATCAGCCCATTGTCCAACAGGGGATACAGGGTCTTTTTGACCTCGGCATAGTCCTTATCGATGTACTTGATGAGAACCTTGAGTTGCTGACGCTTGTTTTTGATCCGCTTCTGTTCCTTCTTCCGGTCACTTTTACTGCCCTTGGAAGGTGCCTTGCGCTTGAGGTCCTTCAAGTGCTTCCGAAGATCTTCGAGATATCTATGATTCCAAAGTCAGCCTATACTCGACCAGGGAGGAAGAAAGATACTCACAAGAAAAGCAGGTTGGGGTCCATCTTCGGAGTCTCCTCAACCAAACTAACACCCTTGACATTGCCGATCACATCTTGTAGACACTCACGCAGCAGCTTGCTCTTGATGTCAAGATAGGTAGTTTTATATTTACCCTCCCAGTCAAAAGCCCGGCGAACGTGGAAAAGAAATTCGTCATACTGTGCATCGATTGATCCCTGGGCGGTATCCTGGAGCTTGTAATTGTGTATGGTGTTGTCCCAGACTTGATCGACACGCTTGAAGTCAAGCTTAGTGGCTTTTTGCTTTCGTTTCTTATCCTTGGCGAGCCTTGGGTCTAGGAGGGCAGGGTCGACCTGTGATGACGATGATGATGATGGATGAGGCGCACCACGAGTCCGTCTAAATGCCTGAGTCATGCGAGAAGTATCCATCACTGCAGGTAGCGACGCAGGAGGATTGTAATATCCGAGGCCCTTATTGATAATATCACCAGGAAACGCGTACGCCCCTCCCTGTGAGTACGACCCGGTCTGCTGATAGGATGGCCCGCCCTGGCCCTGTTGCTGTAGGACCAATTGCTGCAACTGCTTGATCATCTTGTCCTGTTCTTTGAGCTTGGACTGAACATCCCCAGTCTCATCGTCAGAAGTCTCAGCATCGCTATCTGAGGAATCGGTACCAGAAGACGAAGACTCCGAGGATGACGATGTAAATGTGACTTTGGCAGACTTTTTTTGCTTCTTAGCAGTTGGTCCCTTTTTCCTAGACTTGGTGGCATCCTGGCGCTTCTTGGTCACTCGCTTCCTCTTGGTGTCCTCCGAGTCGGAACCGCTGTCGTCCGAATCCAAGTCGTCTTGAAAGGCGTCCGCACCATCGTCGCTATCAAAGTTGTCGGATGATTCCGGAGGAGGCGTGATTTTCTTGCTCTTCTTCTTCTGGTTGGCCTTCTTCTTGGAGCCCTCCTTGCTGACCTTCTCATTCCCATCAGCTGGGTCGCTGGGCTTGGCATCGGTAGAAACGGTGCTCTGGGTAGTTGCGGCGCTCTCGGCAGCCTTGGGTTCCTCGCTCTTGGTGGGCACCGAAGGATCTCCTTCGCGAACCTCGACCGACTTCTTGCCCTCTGGATCCATGATGATGATGGTGACGATGACAGACAGAACAAATGATGGGAGGAAAAAAATAAGAAATGGGGATCTGGAAAGTAGTAATTATTTGTAAGCTGTCGTGGCCTCATTCACTTTGCAAATAATGGCGGGGCACTCTGTGAGTTTGACCAGTAGGTGATGTTGTGTAAATGATGAACGGGGGAACAAAAAAGGCAAAGCCACAAATCTGCTGACCTTCAAGCGTCTGATGGATTGTGTGCGGGGACACTTTCCTTGAAAAATTCCTGCACTGCAGGTATTTCGTTAGTCGGACACCCTCACTGGTAGCGGCAACCGAGAGGGTATGCGTGTGATGCAGGGTGAGGTGTCCGGCAGGATACTATGCACCTTCTGCAAGACCTGAAAGCCTGAAGTCGGTGTAATGTGTAATGTAATGTACCTTTGAGAGGGTCTTTCCCCTTCGTGGCCTGGGGGTCTTGAGAATGTACAATGCCAAGCCCACCTGAAGCTACAAGGGACAAAGTAATTAACCTGTACGTACCTTTTTCGGTCCTGTCACTGCCCGAGCTGAGTGGGCGAGCTCCTTTCCCAATCCGTCACTCAATCCACGCCGAGAAGATTGGAAGAACTTTTAAGGAAGCTGCAGGTCTGTCTTATCGATAAACGGCCCGGAGATGATATATCTCAAAATTGGGGGCAAGAAGGAAGCGCGGTTGCGGTTGTGGAATGCGAGAGGCGACAGGGGCAGCACACGGGGAGCGTGGGGTGCCCAGGCAGTCGCAGGTGGGAGGTTTGCCAGCAGCAGCTTCCCTCTTCCAAGGCCGAAGCTGGAGATGTCCTGAGGCGGAGCAGGGTGAAACTTAAAGATGGCCGGATGATGATTTGATGGAGATGGGCGAGTATCCGGTGTAAATGAGATTTTGAGACGAAGCAAGAGAAGAGTGCGGGGACGACTCGGAGCGGAGCGGAGCGGAGCAAAAAAGAATCATCAAGATTCGAGACTGAAAAGCAGGGACCTCTGCCTACCTTAAATACCCAGAGAGGGTATACAGACATTGCCATCAACCATGCACCCATCTGTGGACGCCGCAGAGACATAAGCAGCCTCGCCCATTCACTGGCTCTGGGCCCTGCCGGTGCCGTTTGCACGTCACTATGAAGTGGTGGCATGAACCACACGCTTGGTTCCCTCCTGGCAACACCACCACCTCACCAAGAGGAGATGATGTGACATTTGGATGAGGCCAGTGCTGAACGCTGGGCATCGTGGACCCAAACAGCAAGGATCAGGGGACCATAGTTCTTTGACACAACACCCCACAGTGGAGCATCACCACGAACTGTGGGGATTCATGAGCCCTGTCGTTCAGCCCAGAGTTCCTGTTCCCCGTCCCGTCTGCCCCACATCCAAGAACAACCGTACAAGTCAGATATACCACGGACCGGAAAGAGGTGAGATATTGCCAATGATGATTTGAGGTTTCAGGTCTTGGAGAAAATGGTCCACGATCATTGGTTACATTCCCCATACTTGCCCAAAAGTAGAGAGAAGCTCTCGTGGCTGTCTACCTGTCACAACGAACCCCTCCTCCTCGGATTCCACATTGGGGGCCGGGGGCGCTTCGAACACGATGAACCTTGTTGATGAGTCCGAATGAGGTTGACAGGGGCTCAACGCCCCGCGCTTAGCCGCATCCCAGGCACCCCAAGCGAGAAGAGTCAGGAATGAGGCTCTTAGCACAGCCTAGTCTTGAATGTTCCATCCGGGACAGCAGGCAGCCAGCGAGGCTGAGGTTCATCTCTGTATCCAATGGATTTCCAGGATCGATATCAGTTTAGACAAGACGCTTGCGTAAACATCACGACAGAAAGGCACAAGAGTCTCGGGTTACACAAGCACCAAAGTTCTTGATCGTAATTGTTCCACACGTTCGCAGCGGATCCCTTGGCTGCCACATCCGGGGACAGAGATTTGTTGGGGCCAGTCCACCACAATTTGAGGAGAAGAGGGGGGTGGGACGGAAAGGTCACCGTTTCCATTCCCAACACAAAATTCCCGCTTTTCAGGTGAACCGAGACACCACGTTTCCGGGCTGTCTCTGAACAGGCGACCAAGGTAAGTGTCATGCAGGAAGCCGCAACGATATCGGGTAGTATACTCAGAACAGGGCAGGGGAGGTGCATGTTGATATTCCGGGCAAATGCTTGCATGTGTGTCCCAAATCACAGGCACGACGTTGAAGGGCATATGGACCAAACGTTGCTTGAACTGGAAATGTCCGCCCACAAGGCAACCAAGGCCTCTTAGCCGGATTGCCTCCGCAGCTAGAGTTGATCGTCTCCAATTTGCCCAATACACGACACACACCAACTTGTGCTCATGGTGGCCAAGTCCTTTTGTGGTTGATGCTCCGGTTGATGCTCCGGTTTCGCCAGATGATTGGCCGAAAGGGGTTGCTCCTCGGTGTCAGCTGAGCCGAAGTATCCGAACTCGGGATTCATGTCCATGATTGGCAGCAATAGACAGAAATG
This sequence comes from Cladorrhinum sp. PSN332, assembly GCA_033297175.1. Taxonomy (NCBI): domain Eukaryota; kingdom Fungi; phylum Ascomycota; class Sordariomycetes; order Sordariales; family Podosporaceae; genus Cladorrhinum; species Cladorrhinum sp. PSN332. The sequence goes on along the minus strand of MU858834.1, from coordinate 170,908 downwards.
TTGGCGACTTTGTTTTCTCGAGGGGAACCACGCCTAGCTCGCCTCAGTCACCTCAGCGAGGTCATACAGAAGACGCCTCAGAGGTGGCAATTGGTGAAAAAAGTGTATAGTACCGCGTTACCAAGAGCCTGTGTCTACTATCCACGGGGTACTGTATGTACATGTACATGTCGCATCCGGAAGAAGTCGAAGGCAGCCAAGGCAACCGAACACCAGGGCGGGGTGCGGGTGATGATGATTGCAGCCATCACCACCGACTCCAGAAAGGATTGCGCATCAGATCGCACCGCATACCGCAACATCGTAGACCGCCTGTTGGGTGTCGTAATTGAGAAACTGCTGGCCAGCCACGTTAATCCTTCACAGTCCCAACCAGAACGGAAGAGGTTGCTTCATTGAGACGGGAGGACAGCTTCGGACTGCCGATGCCATGAGTTTGAAGGGTGGGGGACGAGGGGTTGTCAATAATGCGACGTTGTTCCAACTGCAGTCGAGAGATTGGACCATTGATCGGAGTAACTTAGAAAAATCGTGGGTAAACCTGAATGTTGTGCATCTTTGCGAAGATGCCCGAGGAGGAGATGAAAACTAGATCTTAGAAGGCGTGGAAAGGAAAAATGGAACCTATGGAGGGGTCCAACTTTTACTCTTTAGTGATATTACCCACTAAAAACAGCTCCAACAGCACGTGATTATAGCGTCTTGACACCTGAATTTCCAATTTCCCAATTGAACAACCTAGATCAAAAACACGTTTGGATTTGGCCAATTTTGTGAATGCAGATCAGACATCTAAACAATGCAGCAGTCTCAAGCTCATGATGGCCAGCAAAAAGAGAAAGCTGCCGGATGATTCCACTGACCACAACCTGGACGCCAATGCCGGAGCCAATACATCTCACCACCGACATCATCACCGCCGCCGCCTGCAAACGGACGCTTTTGGTGACAACTACTTTAGACACTTGTATGCCAAGGAGCCAGACTTTAAACAACTGGCCAAGCAACATGTCGACTTTGCTGCCGTGTATGCCATATCTTCCTCCTCGGTTCATCCCCCTTATCGATGCTGACCATTAGCCCAACTTCAGTCTTCAAGGAAATGGCCAACTCGACTTTGCAAACCCAGCAGCAGTCATGCAGTTGACCAAGACGCTCCTGAGAGCAGACTTTGGTCTAAAACTAGAACTACCAAACGATAGACTCTGTCCTCCTGTCCCCAACCGGCACAACTACATCCTCTGGCTCAAGGACCTGCTAGATACCGCTTCTTACTCCCCACCCGGCAGTCAGCCTGTCTGTGGTCTAGACATCGGCACAGGAGCAAGTTGTATCTATCCACTCCTGGGCGCCGTCCAACGTTCTTCGTGGCATTTTGTGGCAACGGATATTGATGCCAAGAGCCTCGACCACGCCAAACGCAATGTCCAACTCAACAACCTTTCCGATCGCATTCAGCTATGTTTACGATCTCCAGATGATACGCTCATCCCATCAGAATCCGACTTACCCATGTCTCCTCTGGCATTCGTAATGATGAACCCACCATTCTACACCTCAGCAGACGAGATGCTCTCCTCGGCAGCTAAGAAATCACGTCCACCGCATTCAGCATGTACCGGCGCACCAGTTGAGATGGTCTGCGAAGGAGGGGAAGTGGCTCATGTTTGTCGGCTGCTGAAGGAGTCTCTGATATTAAAGGAAGGGGGAGCACAGTGGTACACTTCGATGCTTGGAAAGGTCACCAGTCTTGAAGTTTTGGTACCGCAGCTGAGGGAGAACGGGATCGATAATTACGCTGTGACGGAGTTTATTCAGGGAAACAAGACTAAAAGGTGGGCTATTGGATGGAGCTTTGGGGCTATGAGACCTGCTGAGCGTGTGGCGAGGGGTATGAGCGCTGGTGGGGTGTGGAAGAAGCTGTTGCCTCCGGCTTTGAGGATGGATTTGGCGAGTTTGCCTGCGGGTAGGGAGGTTGCCCCGGTGGTTGAGAGGATTAGAGTGGTTGTGGGTGGGTTGGAACTTCTTTCGTGGACTTGGGAGGCAGAAGGATTGAAAGGAGTGGGAAGGGCCGGAGAGAATGTTTGGGGCAGGGCTTGGAGGAGGAAGAAGGCTAGAGAGCAACAGCAGCATCAGCAGCCCGGGGGGCAAGATGGAGGTGCTAGCGGGCAGGGTAAAGTTGAAGAAGAATGTCGACTTGGTTTTACTGTTACTGTCGAAGTTGCGACAGCTGAGACCAGAGTTGCCTTGCATTGGAGGGAGGGACATGACCCGCTCCTATTTGAGAGTTTTGGCGGTTTCTTGCAGGGGAAACTCAAAGACTTGGTGTCTGGGAAGTGACGGGGGGAAATGACTTGTCAGACTCTCCGATGACAATTGACATGAGATCATGGCATTTAGGAAATACAATATCTTTATTATCCGAAAGAATAAGTAATCTGTTTACGTCCACTCTACTTCACTTTCCTCTCCAAACCAGAGCATTCCCTCTTGATCCTAGATCCTGCCACTTCGTCCCCTGAAGGCAGTAGGTAGGTACCAAAGGGGTCAACCCCCCAAGCGCACCGTGCGAACGTATCATCACAGTGCCAATAATTATGTAAGTGGGCCCAACCCCAAAAGTCCAGCGCAACATGCATGCATGTTTCCAAGAATTCCATGTTGCGACATCGACAACAGAATCCCAATCTCCTTTCTCTCTGTCTCTGTCTCCAAACCCACCCCTTTTTTTTCCTCTTCAAAAATGTCAGATCAAGCCTCCCGATTTGCCCCTCAAAACAAAACAACCCACGAGCGCCTCTCCACAACCACGGTCGGCCTCGTAGCGCTCTCCGACTTCCGTAAGCGACGCGCCGAGGTCCTCGAGCAACAGGAGCGCGAAGCTCGCGAAGGCGCCACAGCTATATCTACATCTACCCCTCCAGACCGGTCGCAGACTTCTACTCCAAACAATAACAACGGCAACGACAGCAATGCCGCAGCGAGCGACTCCAACCCTAAAGATGAGCAACACGCGCACAAGAAGAAGAAAAAGCGCCCCGCGAAAGCATTGGTCTCTTTCGGCGGGGATGAGGAAGAGGATGGGGAGGGGCCGGCATTGTCTATCAAACCAGTAAAGACCAAGAAGAACGAGGAAAAGAAAAAAGAAGATACATCTCCCGATTACCCTACAAATACAAAATCCGAGAGCGAAGAACCACCCTCGGCGAAGAAAAAAATCGTCAACCCCTCCGCGGCCGTCATACCCCGCGCCCTGACCAAATCCGCCCTGCGCAAGGAGGCAGCAGAGAAGGAAGCGCTCCGAAAGGAGTTTCTCGCCATCCAGACGGCAGTGAAAGCGACCGAAATCGCCATACCATTCGTGTTTTACGACGGAACCAACACCCCCGGCGGGATCGTCAGAGTCAAAAAGGGCGATCACGTCTGGTTGTTCCTCGACAAGTCTCGCAAAGTGGGCGCCCAACTGGGCGTGGGCTCAGAAAAGAGCATTAACTTCCGACGGGACTGGGCGAGAGTCTCGGTGGACGATTTGATACTCGTCAGGGGGAGTATCATAATTCCTCATGTGAGTTTCTGTTCTCCACGCACTAAAGATTTTTGACGAGAAAATCAAGTCTGATTAAAATGTCATCTAATTATTTTGTGCATACAGCATTATGAATTCTATTACTTCATCATCAACCAGACCGCAGGTCCAGATAACAAACTATTATTTGACTACAGCGCCGAGGCGCCACGGAGTGCCATCGATGCCACTGCTCCTCCGGCTACTTTAGAGGAGCAGGAGGAAGCGAACACGCCAGTGGTAACGGCCGGACTTTCACAACCGAAAAAGGGCGGGAACGGCGCTGGTGGCGGCGTCCGTGTTTTGACGGATATTTCGCTTCTTGAAGGCTGCAGGGACGACCCGACCTTCACAAAGGTTATCGATAGGAGGTGGTATCAGCGCAACAAGCACATCTACCCGGCGAGCACCTGGCAGGACTTTGATCCCGAAAAGGATTACCAGAGCGAGATTAAGCGCGACACGGGCGGGAATGCATTTTTCTTTTCGGCAAAGTAAATTTTATCGAAATCGGTATGCGGCTGCTAGGTGGTGGTGATTGATGGATGGTGGCCCTGGAATATGGGAAGCGATCAGATGGTGAGGTGAATGCCTCTCGAAACGGTGATTGCAGTTGATCATCTTGATCAAGGTGGTTACAAATCTGTATGTTTTGTTAGAGTCATCTCGGCCTTTTTTGCGTCCGGGTTGTCTGGTCTTACTTACCCCTTCAACTAGAAACCCTGCACCACGCCCAAATTCCCAACCCCGACATGATGACCCAACCCGGCCAGAAAAGCAAGAGTAACATCATGTTCCCTAGCGGGCCCAATATCAAGACGAAAAACTCAAACTCGAGTCGCTTGCGGAACCGTCTAGACCGTTTCGAGTCCCAGGCCATCCACATCAGCTGCAGTGCCGTTACGGCGACTAGCTTGGAAGAGGTTAGCGTCCGCCAAGCGACGGTAGTGCCGACGAGGTAGACCGCCATGCAGGTGTTTATTAGGAGGTGAAAAGCGGTTGTGAGAACGAGTTTTTGGAAGTCGAGGGCGTTGTAGAATAGCGGGTAGACCGTTGAGAGTATTTCTGAAGATGAAGGGGGGAAGTGATTTTGTTGGTGTTGTTGGTTTTTGCGGGAGATGGATGTGGATGAGAGTGAGGAAGTGGCGGTGGGTCTTGGAGGTGATGCCGCCGTTGACACCGCTCCAGGGGCGGTGAGTAGGGCCATGTCGGCGAACATTATAAAAAAATTTGTTCTCCTGGAGAGTTTGTTTTGGGATGTCGATTGGGTTGGTTGGCGATGGTGGTGTGTTGATTTTGTATGTGTTTAGCGTGTGCGGGAGATGGTGAGACGGCACAGAAAGAGGGGGCGTTGTTTTTTTCTTGTTTCCCGCCGTGCACTTTGAAGGGGCGTGGGATTGTTGCAGTAGCGAGACTGGATAATGTGTTTGAAGATTGTTGGATTGGGTAATGGATAATGCAAATTATTCACGCAAAATAGAGAAGAGGAGAGAGGAAAAGCGTGGGCAAACCAATATAATAAATAAATAATGACTTTTTGAAGTTACATCCACTGACTTGACCAACGTTTGTGTTGACGGCAATTCGGGAAGTGGGAAAGGGTTCCTTTTTGTAGTGTAAACCATAAAATCCAATGATGGCATCGTGGGGTCCAGGGCGTTTTTAGGGGTCTCCATCCGCTTATTCCGTACAATGGACTCCGCCGAACTACCTGGAATGTCTTGGCCGGGGGGGGGGGGGGGGAATAGAAGTTTGCTGCTGACTGAAACGTTTTCGTCTCGAACATTGTATCTTCTATCTCCAGCCTTCGAGTTTATGTGTTTGATAATTGGATTTTTTGGAGAAGCTTTTGCATGCAGATATAAAGGTCAAGATAAACATTTCTGCCACCGCCCGCCTGTCAATGGAAACACGGTTGTGCAGCAAAACAGGGAAGTTTCTCCTTCCGTAGGGGGTTCCACATTCAAGCAGAAAAGAAATGCCCCACAATGACGGCTGGGCAGGGGACCTCCCGACCGACCGACCGATGCCGGGAGGGAAGAGGGTGGGGTCACGGGGTTCAACGGCTGTACTGGACCCGTAGACAATAAATGGGCATCATCGACCCCGCGGTCCACGTGGGGGGATTGGTTTGTAGGGAATTGATCGGATTCGTTAGAGATACCTTGGAATGTGTTGAGATATCACATTTTGGATGTGCACGTTTTGTCTTGTTTGGTGCGTATCTGATCGGTGTGGTGGTGGTGGCTGCATCGGGTGCATGGGAATGTGTGTAAGTGGCAGATCACTGGGTTGGGTGAGACACTTCAGGTGGTTCAATGGCGCCCTTGTGGCATGCAATTGACTTTGGCTTTCCCCTTTGGCCGTTTCTACTCTACGTTGAACCGTGTGACATTTCAAAACAGACAAAGGAAATGCTTTCCGGAATATACTTGGGCCTTCTGAGGATAATCAGGTCTTGTTCGAAATAGTTGAGCACCTGTGAGAATGCACCTTCCTGCATCCGATGTGGGTGTTCCATATGGTGGTAATTCAGGGTGTGGTATTGAGGGCCCACCTTCTCTTTCCGGAAACATGTTGTGATGATGTCATGGCTGTTTGACAGCACCTTCAGTTCAGATTGAGTTCGGATAATGACGTGCTGACCAACGGGCGTTTTACATCTTCCTGGACAGCAGTGCATCTCCTTTTTCTTCTGCAGACACAGATATTTTAACAACGAGAATGTTCAAAGAATCCTTCACTAATAAATCGGCCAACAAGGCTAAGCAGTGCCCGTGGCCCAGGAGCCAGGCAGAGGACGCCGCCAACGACATCATGGCCCGCAATCAACAAAGTATTGAGGGTTTGGGCCGCTTAGACTATCTCCGCCCCGATGTCAGCAATCGAGGAATCCCCTGGTCATCTCTTCCACCTCTCCACCCACAAAATGCTCAAGCGCCTACTAAACAACCATCACCGCCCATCATGTGGTTCTCCAACGAGCCAGCACAACCGGCAAGAGCCGTGATGAGAGATTGTCAACCTGTTGTTGATCCCTTCAGAGAAGCCATACGCCGGATTAATTCGCGACTGGGAAGATGCGCAACTTTACATAACCGAATACCGATATGGACCAAAGCCTGATCCTTGTATTCTGCCTGAATTGAGCAGGGCCGCTCAGAGGGACCATGTGGAGGAGATCTGTGAGGCAATGTTTGATTTCACCAATGTAGCAGTAAACTCCCTGAGGCACTATGGAATCCGCCGCATGAAGAATATCGAGAGGGAAATGCTGGCGTGGCGACTCCTTCACATGATCTACCACGCTCAGCTTCATCAGAAACCAACTGCCAATGCAAGGAAGCCCTGGCCAGGGGAGACCTTGGGAGGCCAACTCGTATATATGGTCCCCATCGAGTTCTTCAGAACCTTCCGGGGGAGGTTAGATGCCGTGCTTGGCGCCCTCAGAGTAAGTTTGACACAACGATTGTGTTTTGCTGCATAGGAATAGACGCTAATTGCATAATTTCCTGCCAGAGATGCAAAGAGTATGTTGGCCGTTTTAGACTGTTCAACGACAGAGAAATGATTGGTCTGGTTACTCAGCCTACTTACACATCAAATTTGCGGGCAAACATGGCTGCTGCTTCTAACCGCCCAGGTAGATTGGTGCGACACCGACAAAATCAGATGGCTTTTAGACACTAGTAGCGAATAACAGACAGCGCTTTTGGAACTTTATTTGAGGTTGTATACTGATTGTGATATATACCTTGTGCTTTTCAAGGGAGTGATCTGTCGCCAATTCTTTTTTAATTTCTTTTAATTTTCTTTACATGTAGCAAAGATGAGTGAACAGTTTTACCTAGGATAGAGTTTTTGAAAAAGCTAGGATCAACGAATTCTGTGTAAAACTGGAATAAAAAAGGAAAACTCAAGACAGACCTTAGGGGGGGTAGTCTAGGTAGGTACATGTACATACATGTACACCTATAATTCTTGAAGATAACCAAGACCTTACTAACTGAAAATACCTTTTAAGCAGGCCCTGCCTGCCTGCCTGAAGATAAACAGGTAGATCTTCCTGAAGATAAAAAAATTCTTTCGTTTTCTTTTTCTTCCTTTTTGAGATATCAGAAGCTTGAGTCATGCCAGCAACCGATGAAGATTTTGGAAGGTTTGTAGGTAGAAAGAAAGGTCACAGGCGTCTGAACTTTAAGGGGGTAAAAGAGGTGCGTTGAAAGGCCAAGGTAAGTAGGTAGGTAGGTACTTAATATCATAATCTTCAAGTTTATCGGTATTTTCTTTTACCTCACTTCTTTTTTAAAACGTCGTTTTTATATAGCTTATAGCGGATTAGGGATGATATGTTGGTTTTTTTTTTTATCTCCTCCCAGCATTTCCTATGGTAGGTATTGCGTTGCAAGTTGAGTCGGTCCGGTCGTTCATGAATGGGAACAAAAAAGCTTGAAGACCCAAAAATTGTAGGTGAGAATTTTGATTGTTTCTGTTTTCAACTAATGCCGTTGGGAAGATGGAAGAGCGGATCACTTATTTTCTGATTGCAATGAGAAAAACAAGATAGAGAGGATCATCCAGATATATATACCAATAAAATATTTTAGAGGTTGAAAAGGGAGTCCTTGTGATGAGCTGAGCTGTGCGAACGGTCTTGGCTAAAGTTTGTTGTTTATGTGTTACACGGCGAATGTAAAAGTACATGTACATTATCATATCCTACCGGACTTTGGCTGGCAAGCAATTTCAGATCCCCTCCAAGGTGTATTCTTTTTTCAGAAAGGCCTCCTGTAAAGCCTCCAAAGACGCCACACCACGACACTTATCAAGCAAACCTATCCAACCTATTCTTCCTCAACACATCCTCAACCAACCTCAACACCTCCTCGTTATTCAAATCCGCAAACGGGATATGCGTGTTTCCCTTCAGCCCGGCATCCTCATTCAACATCAGCACCTGCGCGTTGCCCCCAAACCTATTAATCAACTCCGCACACTTCCTACTCTGCGCCACCATCGTGTGATCCGCCGCTCTGTGATCCCCCCAAATAAACTGCACAAATTTCAACCCCCTCGCCAGCCTCTTGAAGCTTTCCAGCGGGACAACCGCAGGCCCAAATCCGCCGACGGTATCCGTCGTCAGATTCAAGCCCTCAATATCAGGAAACACGTATCCAAAACTCTCATAAGCCACTATGCCCTTGATGTTACTCGAGTTGGACAATGTGGAAGCCAGCTGCGCCCTGAACCCGCCAGCCGAATTGGTAAGATAAACAATCTCCCTCCCCAACTTTCCGGAATCAGCAGCAGTCGCCATGGCCTCGGCATGAAATTTGACATTCTCAAAGGTATCAAACTCCAAGTATCTCGCACTCGTGGCCTGCTTCCAAGCCTCTTTATCTCCCGTGGGGAACTGCAACCCCGAGAACCACTCCATAAACCTGGCACCAAAATTCCAATTCACAAAATTGGCCTGATCAAGTCCAAAGGCAGGCGTGTAAGTGTGCGGCTCACATCCCCAGTTTGCTCGGCCGACGCGGGGCCCATCCCAGAGATAAACAGGGTATCGTCGTCGAAGGAGGAGGTCCTTGAAGCCTGGACCGCCGTCCCATCTGTTTTGCCAGACTTGCGTGCTGGAGGAGTGCCAGAGGACTATGCTTGTTTTCCGGGGCTGGTGGGGGAGAAAGTACTCGACATAGGCGTGGTCGCAGCTAAGTGTTTCGGAAAGGTTGTTTGTAGCTGGGTTGGGAAGTGTTTTGCCTGCGATTTGGAAGCCGCCTGTTTTGGTGAGGATTATTTGTTGGCTATGGAGGGATGGGTTGTGGGCGGTGGTAGGGCCGTAGAGAAGCAAGAGGAGACTGAGAAGGAGGCCCAACCAACTGGTAGATTTCGACACGGCCATTCTGTGCGGATGCTTGCAAAGGGATATCGATGATTCATACTTGAATATGAGGACGATAGCTGATATATATTTTTGATGTTCCGCTCCTTAAAGCCTCCAAGTAAGTGCCGGTTCGGATATTGGTACGGCTTCCGATACTGGTGACACTCCTTCCGATCTTGCATTCTTATAGGGCCTGACTAAACCAATGATCGTCGTTTGTCAGCCACCATAAATCGAGCTCTTCTTGCATGTCCGCGGTTCCGTACTCTTTTATTGGGTAGACTTGCCGACACGATTCTTGCAGCCAAGAAATGCCCAGAACTGATCATTGAGGTGTTTTGGTAACGGCCAAGGAGCAGCCCCTTGATCGTTTGCGAAGAACCTGAACACAGGCTGACCATTCTTGACTTTATGCATAACAATGAGCGTCTTGGATTCAGCTGGCTCGGCTCTCCTACGGAGCTCCGAAAGCAGTGCCACCATCTACTTTGCAAGGGTATTCACCTTTGAGAAGAGGCATAAAAGAAAATGCACAAGGTAAGGCATTCAATGTAGCACGTGGGGATGCAGCTTAATCTTATTGAAAATTAAATTGGAGAGCGGTCAATTCGCCCCCGCTCACAGAAGTGCGTCACCCGCGGTCCTTCCATTCTGAGCTCGCCGATTGCACCGCCTAGACCGCGACCAGTGACCACCTCTCAATTCCACTTTCCCTTAGTGATCAAACCGGAAATCCAATCTCTTGTTACCTTCGTCTGTGGTATTGGCCAGATAATCCAACCTCTGCTCCTCGGTCATGGCATTCCACTTCTTATCCCTCGACTTGTTGCGCCAGACATAGTACCCCTTGACGAGCGCATAGATGACCAAGTTCATGCAGCAAATTCCCAGCAGCTGCCGGTTTCCGCGTCGGTAGAGCGGAGCGTCGTCCTTTCGGTAGATGTTGGACGAAATGATTGCCGAGGTCTGCACCATCATGTTGTACGCTGCCGCAGAGACCGTCCGGGATCGAACCGCATTCGAATTTCGCGAGTTCCACGCCACTTGGATTGGATGGGGGTTGGGATACGAGAGCAGAACGGTGATGACGGCAAAAATGACCCATCTGCTCACTTGGGACGTGTCGACAGCGTTGAGGTAAATCAAGAATGGCAATATCCACACCTGCGCCGAGGCGGAAAGAAGCGTCAGGTTGTGGAAGATTTCGGCCAGGTACGCGACAGCAACCATGGTAATGATGTGGCCGACTGTGTAGGGGATCAAGAGAAGATTTGTCTGGAACGTGTCGAAGCCCAGCCCTCTGAGCGTCAAAGCCAAATACTGTGCGAAAGGGATGGCGGGGATTTGGAATGTCAAGCCCAAGATGTACAATGGCCACAGATCCCAGTCGTACAGGCTCTGGAACAACAGCTTGAAGGTGATCGGCTCCCTGTTGTGCATGCCGGACTTTGTGGGATCTTCTCGAAGCACTCTGTTGACCATGATGACTTCTTCTCTGCAGCCGAAAGAATCAGTACAGGGGCTTTACGCAACGCTTGGAAAGACAAACGACTTACCGTTCTGAGAACCAACCCTTTTTACCACGGAACCAGTTGGCTGTTTCGCAAGGCCCAGGCGGCATCAGCCCAAAGGCAAGCAGGCCAATTATCAAAGTCATCAACCCTTCCACCAAAAATAGCCAACGCCAGCCCTCATAGCCATGAACTCCTCGCATACGAAGAAGCCCAAAGCCCAACAAAGCGCTGATGATGTCGGCGATTGACATGGCGGTCCAGAAGAAGCCCAAGCGGATGGTCAACTCGGCATGCTTGTAGAAATAGCTCAGATACAGAATGATATCCGGGATGAAGCCACCCTGAATCATTCCAAGGAGAGCGCGGCAGGCGAGGAAAGACCCACGACCCGACAGCCAGAACTGAGATGCTGCCACAATCGACCACATTGTCATCTGCGCGGGAATCCAACGATCTGGGCCCACCCACTTGGAGACCAGCTGCGAGGGAAGTTCGGCGAGGAGGAAAGATAGTCTGAAGACGGAGTTTCCCAGGTTGTAATCTACGATGAAGCGCTCGTCAGCAATTACATCCAAGAAAATATGTTACGAAGAACTCTTACCATTTGTCGTCATATTCAAATCCGTCAAGAAGTTGTCCGTCAAGGCCTGGCCAATGTTGGCACGATCGAGCTCGAGGGCCATGAACATGACACACGCCCAGACCATGATTTTAAAGTCAATCTTACGGATGAGTTTGTTCTCTTCTCTCCAGGTCCAGCGAGCCAAGCGGTCGAATCGATGTGCATTTTCCCTATCGAGCCAACGTCAGAATTGCCTGCCCAACAAACCTTGGAGGGAAGGTGCACCGGTGCGGCAATCAGACTCACCACTCAGGATTTGGTTGGTATTTCTCACAAGTTTCCGGGTCATCAAATACGCTGGGGAGAGTTGCAATGGCGTCAGGATCATAGGGCTTGCCGCGCTTGAACAACGAGGTCCTTCGTTCGATCGGCTCCCCAAGAGGAGGGATATCGGAGTTGATGGAGGTTGTTGATCCAGAACGGCCACCCTTCTTCTCATCATCTGAGTCGACAGGAGGAGGTCTTTCAGCCCTCACAGGCTTGCCGCGAGTTAGAACTGTGGCCATGTTGATGGTGTTTGCGAGGGTATGCTTTGGCTTGGGTCCTTGTCTCTTCTAATTCACAAGACACAGACGGCGCTGACGCCTTTATACGATTTACAGATACCCGGATCACATACTGGCGACAAGAAAGCCTCCTACGGCTGCCGATGCGGTAGCAATTCCCATGGCGAACACCATGCAAAGAATCACGTCTTCTATGAGCTCGACCACATTTTCCCGGATAGATAGGGGTGGCAGATAGCTGGGTTGCGCATCTTCCCACTGAACGCACGTCAATCATTGCAGAATGGGTGCGTGCCCCGACTCCCCGGGGTGCCAACAAGAGCAACTGTACCGCGTTGCGGTTCTTGTTTCCCCAAAACGGGATATTTGCCCCCACCAAAACTGCAACATGCACAGGGTGGGTGATTGGGGGGGTTAGCTTAGAGTGTGTGATCCTTCGCTTGTTCCCGGGGGACTTGTCCAACCAGATCCCATCTCAACACTACATACAAGGTACTGAAAGGAGGAGGACAAAACGGGGGTTCTAGACCGTGCTACCCGCGATCAGCAAACAACGCCACAAAATCACAACGTGGTCTATCCAGCCAGCTGGGACTCGGCTCGAGATAAGTCCATCATGCATCGGCCTAACCCGGTATCTGGTTCCAGACCATGGAGAGGATCTTGTTCACCCAACCAGCCCTACGGATATGAAGTCCCCGACTTTCAGAACGACGGCACAACTTGATGGTGTGTAAGAAACCAGCTTGTTCTGAGGTCATGCGTGGCACACATCTGTGGCGATCACGGCATGATACCCATAGCCAGGCAAGATTTCCGGAAATGTGGCAATGAGCTGGACATGGCATGCAGGATAGATGCAGGGAATGGCGAGCTCAGGTGATGAATATTGAATTTTTTTTCTTTGTCTTCCAAGTTCCGACTCCGGAGACCGCTCATGAAAAGCAGAAATGACCCCTGTTTGTTGACAGGTTAAGCTATCACCGTCTCATCAGCGTTATCATACCTAAGGACCTTGAACTGTGCTAGGTATCCAGGATCGGCATCTCGGCAGCACCAACGGCCGACAGACACTGAATTGACAACTGAGTGTGGGAGCGGGAGTTGGGCCGAGGAAGTTGTGAGTGGCGGGTTGAGGCGTGATTGTCGGGGTGGTTGATGTGATTTCTGGAGGTTTGGTGCCAAGCTCACAAGCGGACCCCAGGTCGAGACATGATTGGTCGGCTCCCCCTTTCATTCCAGGAGAGGTATATGGCGACATTTAACAAGTTGGCCGTTGTGGCATTTTATCTCCGCGACCAGCGCCAGCGTCAGCGGCATTTGAAAAGGAATCCCGAGATAAGGGCCCCGGGTAGAAAGAATTGGCCAATCAAATTGCCGGCATTTCAACAAGCAATGCCATTTCACGGCACCGTGTCGGGCGCCAGAACGTGGGGGGAGAAGACCACTTGGCTCGGCGGGATGGCGTCTTCCTGACGAACCGTTAAGTCCGGCATTGGTAGCATATCTGGTGTCTCCGGACACTGCTTTATGATCATCGCGGCATAGACCGGTGCGAGCTCGTCATCCATCTCTGTCGACATTGATTCGAAGGATGGCAGTTAGGTTATGGATAGCTGTCAATCAGATGCCATCTTGATGCAACATCGAAACAACTAGCCACGGGGTCCTCATATTCTCACCCAATAGAGGCGGGGTTGATGATGAAAACTGATATGTCAAGAGTTGGGAAGGGCGGATATGAACAAAGATGTTGAAAGCTGTATAAAGGTCGAGCAAGACGAGCATCACAACATCTTTCGGACATCGTCATCATCACTCATCTTCTCCTCTTATCCCCTCACAGAAATCTATCAGCACATCGACAGAGAAACATAAAATGGCTCCCTCAGCTGTTGAGACTCAGACCGCCGAGGTCATTGTCCCTATCGTCACCAAGGGCGCCGCAGCAGCCACCACCGGCCCCGCCTACCCTCAACCACTCAAGCTCTCTGGCGCTCTTGATGCCTTTGAGTCCTTCGAGGTCACTCCCGTGATCGGAAAAGAGTTCCCCAAGGCCAATCTCGTTGAGTGGCTCAACGCTCCCAACTCTGATGAGCTTCTCCGGGACTTGGCAATTACCATCTCCCAGCGTGGCGTCGTCTTCTTCCGTGGCCAAGACGATCTCGACAATGAGCTGCAGAAGAAGTTGATTCTTCGCCTGGGCGAGTTGACCGGCAGGCCCGCCACTTCTGGCCTTCACATTCACCCGCTTCTGAACAACGAGAGAGAGCTTGGCGGTGAGGATCCGGAGATCAGCACCATCTCTTCCATTCAGAACAAGCAGTTCTACAAGCGCCAGGGCCTCCCCGAGGAGCTGAGCACCAAGAAGCAGAGCAGCGGCCAGTGGCACAGCGACATTGCTTTCGAGCCCGTCCCTGCCGATTTCACCTCTCTCAGGCTCGTTGAGCTCCCAAGCACCGGTGGCGACACTTTGTGGGCATCGGGTTATGAAATCTACGACAGAATTAGCGAGCCCTACCAAAAGTTCTTGGAGACCCTCTCCGTTACCTTTGAGCAGCCCGGTTTCAAGAAGGTCGCCGAGGCTGCCGGCTTCAAGCTCTACGACAAGCCCCGCGGCGCGCCCGAGAACATTGGTGACGAGCTCAAGGCCGTTCACCCCGTTGTCCGCACCAACCCCGTTACTGGGTGGAAGAGCATCTTCCCGGTCGGTGGCCACGTCAAGCACATTAACGGTGTTACCGAGGAGGAGAGCAAGCACCTGCTGACCTGGTTCTTGGACCTGGTTTACAAGAACCACGACTTGACCGTGCGGTTCAAGTGGCAGAACAAGAACGACATTGCCATCTGGGACAACAGGTCCGTCTTCCACACGGCCACGTTTGATTACCTTGAAGGAAACTATGGTGAGAGGTTCGGCAACAGAGCTGTTGGGCTTGGCGAGAGGCCTTATCTTGATCCCAACAGCACCGGTCGCAGAGAGGCGCTCAGCAAGCAGGCTTAGTTAATTTCTTTTTTTTTTTTTTTTTTAATTCCCTTGGTGTATTTTAATAGCGATTTGAATTGAATATTTTGTTATGACCATGTTTTGTTTTGAGATGAAAAAAGTGACAAAGTTCTTCTTCAGTTGACTCCAAATTAACAATCAATTCCTTCCACTCATCCTGCCTGCATCACCCACTCTTTCAATCTTTTCCGACTCAAACTCAAACTCAACCTCGTCAATTTCTCAGCGAGTCATTAATAAGAATCAAATCGCATACCAGTTAAACATCACTAAACGGGCCGTTTGGCGCAATGGTAGCGCGTTACTTTCCGGTTTCTCACAGTTATAAACTCTGATTGGTAAAGGTTCTGGGTTCGAATCCCAGGATGGTCGTTTACTTTTGTATCTTTTTTTGCTCATTCGATATGAAGAGTTAGTTAGGTATGTAGAGAGACATATGTATTTTTTTATAAGAAAATTGGTGTTGTTGGTATTAGTGTGGAAGAGGGGGTTTGAATTGTGAGGCAGGAGTTGAGTGGAAATTGGTGGATTGGTGGATTGGGGGGGTTTTTTGATACGCCCATGAATTGGATTGAGTTATTAATTATGGGTTGTCGCAGTCTGTGCATAATCAGATGGAGGATGTGAGAGAAACGAGGGGAAAAAAAAAAAAAAAAAAAAAAGGAAGTGATGATGGCTTAGAAATAAAGGGGTTAGGTTTGAAAAGGGGGTGGATTTTTTTGGATTTTTTTTTTAAAAAAAAACAGAAAGAAAGAAAAAGAAAGAAAAAGAAAACCGAGAATGGAATGCATGTGAAAGATGGAATGGTGCAATATACCTCTTGCTGGTGAATTTTTTTTTTTTTTTTTTTTTTTTTTTTTTTTTTTTTTTCATTTCTCTTTTTCGGTACTGAATTCGACAGATGACCAGGCCATCTTTATAGACATAAGTAGGCACTCCTAAAAATACCTCGGACAGACAGACAAGACAAGTTTCATTGAAAATTGACTGGCCTTACTGGGAAATAATTTTGGCGTAGCTAAGAGTGTGGAGGCCTTGTTTCGAAACTCCACGGGCAGTCGTAGAAATAGATAGGCCTTGCGCAAAGTAAACAGGCCCTCTTTGAAATACCGAGGCATTAACGAATGCCAACAGGCCTTGCGAGAACAACATATTTTCTTTAGAATACACAAGTCTTGCTAAAGCTGAAGTAGGGCTTCTTGGACATATGAAATTCCACCGCAAACAAGTTATCAAAGGGTATATACTCTATTAACTAGATAAATGTTTACCTATTCCTCCCAAGCCCGATATTCAAAAAATCCTTCTCCAACATCTAAGCTCAAAACAAGAACACCTGATCAGTTGCCTGTGACATCGCGCCAGGCTGCTTGAACCCCAACGACAACAAGTTCTTGGTCATTGCATTCACCATTGGCGGCGGCCCGCACAGCAGCACCTTGGTGTCATCAGAGGCCACCGGCAAATACTCCTTGATCATCTCGGCATTGACAAAGCCGGACAGTCCTGTCCACTCCCCTCCGGATGCGCCAACACATATCTAACCTGGAACTTCTGAGGGCAGAGTGCGGCAAAACCATCGAGCTCCTCACAAAGGAGGATGTCTTGTCCGAATTGCTGGCGTATAAAAGGCTCATGGTTGTGCTGTCGCTCTCGTCCTCGCAAATAGCACGAATCATCTGGAACATGGGTGCGATGCCAGTGCCGCCGGCGATCATGCCGATGTGTTTAGCGTAGCTGTTGGCCTCGCACCGAACGGAACCCTTGGGACCACGGATGTCGATGGCATCACCGATGAACATTGGCTCCAGGTGCTTGGCATGGCGTCCTTGTCGTAAACCTTGATGAGCAGCTCGATGCGGCCGAGGTCGCTGTTGTTGGACACTGGGGTGTAAGAGCGGGCGACTGGCTTGCCGTCGATCACGGCGCGTAGGGCGATGTGTTAGCCAGTGGGTAAGGCGAAGATTGAGTCGGACTTGGGAAGTGCAAAGACAATGCGGTAGACGTTTGGGGAGATGGGGGTTTTGCGAACGAGCTTGAACTTGCGCCATTCTTGGGGATCGATGACTGATATGGTCTTGGGAGCGGTAGAACCTCTGCTTGAGCCAGAGATGGTCGGTACGTTGAGGATGGGGACGTATTGACTTGGTCTGGCCGTGTGATGGGCAGGCCAGTGTGTGAATTCCTCCTGTATGTCGAGCTTTGACCATGCCCACATTGCGGCGGCCACGGTGGCGGTGACTTCGGCGACGGTAGCAATTCCGACTCCCCACCAAAATAAACTGTACCGACCTCCGGATTCGGAGATCAGAGATGTTGGAAGATACCTGAGGGCAAGAGCACATGGCTGGCGATCAATTTAACGATGACATCACTAGGGCCTCCGACGAAGAGTGGTACCTTCCCTGCCCATGATGCAGCACCGGCACCAAGAATGACTGCTACGGCGAGGGAAGGAAGAGCACTGCGACGGGCCTTGCTCTTGCCCTTCTTGGTGACTTTGACAGCTGCTTCCTGGCCGACATCCAAATAGGTGGGACGGAAAACCTTCAATGTCTCGACATGTTCCTCGTGAGCCAAGTCCCCAACGAAAAGATTCTAAGCTCATTCTCCGCCTCGGCTGAGTGGCCTACCTTAGCAAACGCTTCGGTTGCATCGAAACCGCCAACCTCATTCAGAACAGCAACGCCACCAGGATGGTTCTCAGCGCATTTCGTTATATCGTACACTTGGTTACGTTAGGACCCGACATAACCAAAACCACTAGACAGGAGGAGGAAGTGCGTAACCTTGTTGTTGATGACAACCCATAAGTCACCGGGTTTGTTATGTTTCCCAACACCGGCCAGGGCAATCGTTTCTGTTGAAGCCATTGTCGCAAGTTGATTTGATGCTTTTGTGAGTTAGTTGTCTGTGTATTTTGTTTGATTTTGTTCGAACCACAAAGGTCAAGAAAGGTTTCTCAAACTAATGGTGGCCCTAAAGCCAGCGTAAGGAAGTTGAGTGATCTGGTGTGTCTATGTGTTAAAACCCTAATCTCAAAGCCGAAGTCTAGGTGCAGCACCACTGATATATCACAAGCGAGAGAGGTCCGGATCCATCCGAATCCATCACGGGGATTTCTCTTCTCTTCAACTCCGCGGAGAATCCATTTTTGACTTTCCAATATGCGTTTGCCTTTCGCGGCTTCTCGGCCCTGATCCGTGTCAGGGGTCGCCTGCGGAAGGTGCCGCAAACTTCCAAACGATCTACTTGGTGGCAACAACCTCGATTCCCCACATCCCGATCCTTCCACCCACATCACTGACAGGGAAACATCGATAGCAATCTGTATCAAAAGTGAACTTCGTCCGTATTTCTCGAAGCCTCGGGCAATGAGTCCGAAGCCCAACGGCGATGAGAACATGGTTGTCATCCGAATGCCGATGGGACTTGGTTTCAGTTCCAACACGGAAATCGCTTCGTTTATAGGAACTTCTGGATCGCGTCCCGACGAAGCCGATTGATAGCATCTTAAATATCAATGTTGATCTTGGCTTGATTTTGTGGTTCCTCTCACTCTGGTCCTTTCTCCATTCGCAAATCTGTTGATCAGACACAACCACAACCATGGCGTCCAAACTGTTTTACTTTGTCGACGATGACCCGGAGACGGCCAAGACGGTTCCGGTGGATTTTGGCAGAAAGCTCGACGATCTCAAGCGTGCTGTTGCCCTCCAACTCCATACAGCGGTTCCACAAGGCAAGACCACCCGTTTACCCCTTTACGGTCATGACTTGGACAGGATTTTGTGTCCTGCCAGTCAAGATGTTGAGAGACATGCACTAATATGATCCGAACTTAGGCCTCTCTTTCCACGCATCAGAAGCTGACCACAACAATCTCACAACTCTCAAGGATGTCTTCTCGGTACCTGGACCCGTCCCAGTACGTGTCAGCGGATTTGCGGTCAGAAATCCGCAGGGTCCCGAGGGTCTTCCATTGGTCGGCAGTTTCTATCAAGTCTTTCCAGATCACCTTGGCAACCACGAGAGACTGTTCAACCGCTAGTTATGGACATGTTATCCAAACTGTAAACCTCGGCAAGGTCAACTACCTCACGAACGATCCCGATGTTGCGCTTGTTGCCCTCGGCGAATCACAGTATTTCACCAAGAAGATAAACGAGGACCGCCCGCTTTTCGGCATCAAGGATAACACAGCAATCTTTATCGGCGATACAGAGAACGAGAACTGGCGACTCGCCCACAAGTTCCTTCCTCCCACACTCGGCCCTAAAGCGGTCAGACATTACACACCTGATATGCAACAATGCGTGAGGTCAAGCTTCAAGGTTTTTGATGAGCTCGACTCGCGGGGTGAATCATGGAACGTCTACCAATACATGGTCAAGCTTGCCTCCCAAACTGTTGGCAAGTTCGCCTTTGCCAAAGACATGGGACAGTTCGACAGTGTGGACACGCCCGTGAACCCTTTGGTCACCAACATCGTGAACATGCTGGCTCTCAGCAAGAAAGTTACGGCCCGGGGAGAATGGTACCGCAACCTGCCCTTTGGTGATTCAGCAAAACTCAAGCAAGTTCAGCGCGACGTGGTAGGCCGAAACTCTTCGCTTTATGCTTTCCCGTGACTTTGGCTAATTGTCCCTCACAGTACCACATGATATCGGAGACTATCGAATCTGCTCCCAGCTCTGGCATTGAAAATATGCCTCTGAATGAGGCTGCTACCCGCGCCTCATGCGTAGCCGACTACCTCGTTAACGCCGTCGACAAAACGGACGCCCACTTCCCAATGCCTCTCGTCCTCTCAAACATGCTGGTTGTTACTGGGGCTGGCTATACAACGACCAGTTCGCTTATGAGCTGGTTGATCTACACCATTGTAACCTACCCAGGCGTCCAGGACAAACTTCTTCAGGAACTTGTTGACTACAATATCTCGGAGAAGACAGAGTGGACACCTGACCACGCCCACGGCCTTCCCTACCTCGACAAATTTGTCAAGGAAACTCAGCGCCTACACAACGCTTCGTTTCAGCCCGGAAGAACAACAAAAACTGACGTTGTTGTGCCTGGTGGCTACCGCATTCTAGAGAATTCAGTCATGATACCTGCTCTGTACGCCATTCACACCAGCTCTGACCACTGGCATGACCCCTACCGGTTTGATCCCGAGAGGTGGGATACCGATGAGGTCAAGAAGGAGAGACACAGAGGATCCTACCTGCCGTTTGCTACTGGACCAAGAGGGTGTATTGGGTTCAACTTTGCGTTATTAGAGGTTAAAATTTGATGTCGGAGTTGGTGTATCGGTACGAGTTTGCAAGAGAGGGCACTGAGGCTATCCAGTATGATCCAGAGTTCCAGCTGATCCGGCCGCTGAATTTAGTGAGCTGCCGCTTTGTTTTGTGAAATATGTTCAAGATTGCAAGAGCTGACGTTTATTAGTATGTTACTGCGAAGAGGCGGACAACATATCCAGCCAAGTCGGCAAATGTGCCGGTGAATATTCCATTTTGAGGGGGACGTTTTTCTTTTTTGTCGTATCTACAAATGTTTCGGACTGTGTTTTTGGATGGGCTGCTGATCTCCTGTTTCTTTCGACGCATATTGGTCATTTATATACACCTTTATCTGTCTTGCCACCATGCTTATTGGGCTACGCATTCTTTTCTCTTTTTTTCTTTTATTTTTTATTTTTTATTTTTTATAAAAAAAAAAAGATTTTTTGGGTATCTCCCAATATCTCCTGTGTCCCCTCTTGAGTCTATGAGCATTTCTTCCTATTTCATTCATCTGTGTAATCTAGGAAGGTGTATTATTGCCATGTTCGTGATGTTTTGGACCTTTTTCACGCATACTTTTGGAATTTTACGCCATCGTATTCCCAGTTTCGTCTGGTATTTCCCCTTTTTGTAAATATATATATATATATTGGATATCTGATTGCGGAAGTATCCGGGTTGTTTCGGAAGCCAGGAAAGCCCCTGAACCCCTGAAACCAAAAGCAAACAAATGACGTCAAAGCCTCGCTCGGCCAAGGCAACCAAGCTTTTTTTCTTTCCCAGTTACCGATCCCGAGATATTTCCACGATCTCTTAGTCTAGAAAGCCGTAACTACTGGAGTACCCGCCGCAACAAATATCAAAGCCGAGTGCCTTGCCTCTCTGAATCCCAGTCGTCCCTGGTCCCCGGGCAGTTTCCAACATCTCTGCCTCAAACCGTTGTCCATGCTCCAACTACACTAAAACACCGTTGAATTATAAATAGCGAACGAGTGTAGAAGTGTAGTGTGGGTGAACCTCCCATCCGTCTCATCCGCGCCAGACGGGAAGTCCCGTTTAGTTTACTTCAGCTCTCTTAGCACGCGCCGGACTTGCAATGCCGAACATGGACCGCCGGTACGGCCGGATCGCCCGGGGCTTTTCCCACCTCCACCATAACGTTCCGGGAGCAATCTCAAATCTGGGTTGCTGGGGGCGTTATCGTTAAGAGGAAGGAAGACGCGGACAAGCGACGAAAAGAAAAAATCACAAGGTTCCATGTACTGCACAATATTAACGGGATATGGAACGCCCGAATACCGTCCCCAGGCCCAGATGTCGCGTCGGGTTTGTTTCCGTCGCCATAGTCGCGAGCGAGAGGATGGCAGCGATGGCTCACTCACGCCGACGGGGTTTGCTTTACTGAATGAATGGAGAAAAAACGGAAAAGCGTCGGTTAATACGGAGGATTTTGTGTGGTGTGTGAGCAAAAAAGGAAAGGGGGAAACTCGGGGAAGGAGTTGAAAATGGTGTCTGAAAAGGGGAGTGCTTTTTTTCTTTTTCTCTTTGGTTATATAACCTTGTGATTGATCTTGTCCTACTTTCATGTTTGTTGTTTCAAAACACTCTATCTGCTCAGAAACGATTTACCACAATTTTATCTCTTTTTCTTTTTTTTCTTTTATATATATATATCTTCAACTGCGCTTGTGGCAGTGGCCGGGAAACGGTGGAGCACCTGGTTGTGTGGTGCCCAGACCCCCCGAAGCCAAAGACCTGGGTGGCAACGAAGCTCTATACCCGCAGAGACTTACAGGTGGCCTTACAGGGGCAGACCCCCGAGGCCAGGAGGCTTGCAGGGAAGGTTCTGGCATGGCTGATGGATACAGGCCTTCTACTGGAACACAGCCTGGCTAGGAAGCTGGAGCTGGAATCAGTGGAAGACCTAGACCCTCTATAGGGCAGCCATAGCCTAGAGGGCTTCCTTTACACCGTATGACAGGGATACAGGCCACTGGCCAATGGAATGATTCTATAGTGTAGATACGAGGTTTTTCAGCCGGCCCATACGGTACGGTTTTCCTTGTGTATATAGCAGTAGTGGGTCCGACGAGCCCTGCCTAGGGCATAGCGGAGTAAGAATTAATAATAATATCTTCAACTATCCTTGATCATACACAGCTTGTCAAACATGACTTCCTCCTCCTGGAAACCCCCAGTCGTCGGTTCCCGCCCCGTCGCCGTCCTGGGCGCCGGAGTCCTAGGCAGGAGAATCGCCTGCTCTTTTGTTGCGGGAGGGTACAACGTGCACATCCGAGATCCATCGGCCGAAGCTAGACAAGCTGCGATTCGGTACATTGATGAGCACAAGCAAGAATACAGCAAGAACCTCCCTGCCAACAATGTCACCGTTAAACCCGGCGCGTACACAGCATCAGAAGACATGGCTACGGCTTTCAAGGACGCCTGGCTGGTGGTCGAAGCCGTGCCCGAGAAACTGGAACTCAGGTCGACACCTACGGCGAGCTAGACCGCCTCGCGCCGGCGGATTGCATTTTCGGATCGAATAGCTCGTCGTTTAAGAGCAGCTTGATGTTGGATAAAGTGGGGAACTCGGTAAGGAGGAGACTGATTTGTGATATTCACTTTACGATGCCGCCTGAGATTCGGACGGTGGAGCTGATGACGGACGGGGAGACGGAGGAAGGGGTCTTGGAGGGTTTGAGTGCGGTTTTGAGGGGGTGCGGGATGTTGCCTGCCACGGCGAGGAAGGAGTCTACTGGGTATGTTCTCTCTTCTTCTTCTGGGATGTGTGCTGTGACGGCTGAAAATGGATGCTGATGTGGGTTTTGACAGATTTATCTTTAATCGGCTTTGGGCGGCCATCAAGCGGGAGATTTTTGTCATCCCCGCCGAGGGAGTGAGCGACCCGGCTGAGATTGATGGATTGTTTGAGCACATGTTTCGGGCGAGCGTCTTGCCTTGCCGGCTGATGGACCAGGTTGGGTTGGACACGGTGGTGCTTATCGAGGATAACTATACTGCCGAGCGCAAGTTGTATCCTACGTTGACTGCTGACTGGCTGAGGGAGAATTACATCAGTCAAGGTCGGTTGGGGTTGAAGAGCGGCGAGAAGGGTGGACTTTACCCTGCGGCGACACCAAAAAAGAAGAAGAATCAGGATATTTACTTTCTTGATGTCGGTCTCGGAGGGAATTTGGACAAGATTGAGAATGTCTCAAAGAGCGGCAAGATTCTGCGGCTTGACGGCGTCACTGGGAAGGTTGAGACTTTAGTTTCTGGGCTTCCTGCTCCCGACGGGATTGACATCTCCCATTCGGCTGGAAGGATGTACTGGAAGAACATGGGTGCCAACCCCAGCGCGAGAGACGGCTCAGTCATGTCTGCCAAGTTGGACGGAAGTGACGTTCAGGTTTTGATTCCCTGGGGTGGTGTCTTCACGCCCAAGCAGGCTGTTGTTGTTGAGTCTCGGCAGAGACGTTACTTCTGCGATCGGGAGGGCATGAGCGTTCACAGCGTTGGGCTGGATGGAAAGGACCACCAGATTCTGGTGCAGTGCACGGCACCCACTGGCGATGTGGCGGATCTGTCCTCTCTGCCAAGCTGGTGCGTCGGTATTACTGTGGACGAGAAGGCACAGAAGATCTACTGGACGCAGAAGGGCTGCAGCAAGTCAGGGCAGGGACGGATATTTAGGGCGGACTTGGATGGCTCCAACATTGAGTTGGTGTTTGACAAGCTGCCTGAGCCTATTGGTCTGGAGATTGACGCCGAGAATGCGACTTTGTATTGGACTGATCGTGGTGAGCACCCTAGGGGTAACTCTTTGAACAGGGCTTCGGTGGTGAATGGGAACGAGGCTGGGAAGCCTGAGATTATCGCACGACATTTTCATGAGGCTATTGGGTTAAAGTTGGATTTGGAGAACAAGAGGGTGTTGTTGACTGATTTGGGTGGTTCGGTGTATAGTGTTGATGTTGAGTCTGGGAGGAAGGATGTTTTGTGGAGGGATAATGGGAGTTATTCTAGGATTACTTTTTAGATGGGGAAATGCCCCAGAGGAAGGGCTGTTGAGGAGTGCTTCGAGCGCTATACCAAATCAGAAGAGGCCGCTCCTTTCGTGCCGGGGACAACCATTTGATGCCGTGGCACCTGCCCGGCTCGGTTAGAAGATGAATAACAGATAAAGTATGTCGTTTGTGCTTTTCAGGCTGCTTGAGATCAAGACATATGAAGAAGGCGACGGACCTAACCCAATTCGAAAAGAAACTTCCAATCGACCCCCTTAACCTGCAAATGGATGCACGACTCCAACATCCATCTCACTTCACAGCACACACACACACACACACACACCAATAATCCTTCATCTCAGAGAAAAAACGACGAAAAGATTATACCCAACAAATTAATACAGATCAACATATCCTACGCTTTTCCGCTCTTCCGCTCTTCCGCTCTTCCGCTCATCTCCCATCCCCAATCCCGGCTCTATTCATTCTTACGAGCACTAGCAGCCCCTTCCTCCTTCATCCCCCCGCAACCCGTCAACTTTCCCGCCATCTCCTCAACCTTTCCGTACCCTTGCGTCTGAGGATCCCTCTGTTGCGAAACCTGCTGCAGCGAAGCCTTGGCGTGCGCTTTATCCTGCTCGCCGCTCGCCGTCCACGCCTGCGAGCCTGTGACCTTTCCGATCGCGCTCTACACACCATATCATGCTTGATCAGCTTCAATCTAAGAACTATCCGTAGCGTTGGAAAAAGAACACATACCTCGGCAGCTCCTTTCAGATACTCGGCATGCGCACCGATGAGACCGGGCTGCTGCTCTTGGGTGCTGTTGTTGTTGGAGGAGGAGGAGGAGGACATGGTGAACGGTTTGGTAAAAAAGATTGGTTGCGGTTTTCTGATATAGTTGCTTTGACGATGAATAGTAAATGGTTTTAAACAATAAGCACTTGGTGTTATGGCCTATTTTCCTCACAATGAGGGGGAACTGTCCCATTTGTTATATGTTCAATCTGGCTGATGACGTCCACCTGGTTGGCGGTTGAAGGTTGACGTCATCGGCACGTACCCTTACTCCACAAACCAACCAAACCGATCCTCCCGAGATCGATCTTGTGCATTCAATATTCAGTCTGGGCGGCGTTCAAGTCACAAAATAGCAAATGAAAAGAAAGCTCAAGTACAGACAGTTTGGAACAGATAAAAGTGACATCTAATGATCTATATTGCTCTCTATGTGTGGAACAACTGTTCCCCTCTCCGTTTTGGTATCTTCCCTCCCATCTGGCATCAACAGCGGAATACAGACCCAACATCCAAGGGTCTCCAGTCCTTGGACAGTCATGTACTCCCCAATAGTGCCAGTCATAGACACATTCGCGGGGCAAAAGAGAAATTATGATCATCTTGACGAAGAAACGTAAAAGCAAAAACAGAAAACCCATTAAGGCCCGACCATGCAACCCGACCCATGATGAAAAAGCAACTTTTTGAGACCCATTCGTAACGCTAAAAGCAGGAAGAGATGTTAAGCGCGAGTTGATTAAAGATCGTCCTCGTCGCTGAAGACCTGTTGAGATTGTTAGTGACTGATGACGAGTAGACATGCTTAGACAATGGGGTTGGCAACGTACCTCCTCACCGCGCTTGCGGCGGGCCATGCGCTCCTTCTTCTTCTTGCGAGCCTCGGAGCTGGTGAGCTTGGCCTTCTTCTTGGTGCTAACAATCTTGTTGCCCATGGCATCGAACTTCTCCTCCTCCTCATCATCATCGGCCTTGAGGCGGGGACCAGCGCCCTGGCCCTGAACCCAGTTGTGACCGGAAGGAGTCATCTTGCCGTCCATGACAGCCCACACTTCCTCAGTGAGATCCTTGGTGAACTCAGCAGAGTGAGTAATGATGATGACACCACCCTCGAACTTCTTGAGGGCCTTGGACAAGGCACCGAGAGAGTCACGATCAAGGTAGTTAGTAGGCTCATCAAGAACGATAAGATGGGGGCGCTGCCAAGAGCAGGCAGCAAGGACGACCTTGACACGCTGACCACCAGAGAGACCGCGCATGCGGGAGTGAGAAACAAGCTCGGCATCGAGACCAAAGTTGGCGCAGTGGGACTCGATCTCCTTGCGGACAAGGGGACGGAACTGACCGGAGGCGAGGGCCTCCTTCATATCAACATCGGCAACCATCTTCTGATGGGAGGCCAAGAGCTCGGAACGGGGCAACCAAGCGTTGTCGGCCGTCATCATGGGGACCCAACGCTCATTCTTCATACCGATGTTCTCACCGAGAGCGAAAGAGCACTCGTACTCGTAAGAGTTCTTGAACTTTCTGCGGGAGTTGATGCCGATGACGCGACGCATGGTGCCCTCAACCTTGAAGATCTTGTTCATGGCGTGCTCATCAGCCTCGGTGATGATCTTGTTGGCACGATCCATGGTCTCACGATCCTCACCAGTCTGGAAACGCCACTGGATGTACTCAGAGGGAGTGCTGTCGAGGTGGTTATCGATATGGGCGAAAGCGTGCTGCTTGATGTAGGCGATACGGATGTTCTCGTGCTGATAGATCTCACCCTGGGTGGGGATGAGCTCACCAGTGAGGACGTTGATGAGGGTGGACTTGCCGGCGCCGTTGGGACCAATGACGGCAATACGGGAACCGAGCGAGCACTGGAAGGTGATGTCGGAGATCTGGGGCTTGGCAGTACCGGGGTACTGGAAGGACATCTTGGTGGCACGGAGAATGGCCTTGGCCTTGGTCTTGACACCCTCGAGGAAACCGGGCTCGGGGAAGCTGAACTCCATCTCGGATTCTCCAAGCTCGTAGTAAGACTTGGCCGAGGGGTTGCGCTTGACGAACTCAGCGAGGTTACCTCTGTAGCGCTTGAGCTTGAAGCGCTCGTAGTGGATGATGTGCTGGCAGACGTTGTCGAGGAAGCTGCTGTCGTGGGACACGATGATGGAAGTGCAAGGGGAGTTGATGAGGTAATCCTCGAGCCACTTAACGTTCTTCACATCCAAGTGGTTAGTGGGCTCGTCGAGAAGAAGGATATCGGGAGCCTCGAAGACGGCACGGCATAGGGCCAGCTTCATCTTCCAACCACCAGAGAGGGCAGAGATGTCGTTCTTGATCATGTCGGCAGAGAAGCCGAACTCGGAGAGGCGGCTTTCGACCTCGGACTGGGCGACATCGACCTTGGCCTCGGCAAGCTTCTTCATGGTCCACTCGATGGTGGTCATCTCGGTATCGGCGGAGTCGAGGTCGTGCTCGACGAAGACAGTCTTGACTTCGCTCTGCTTGGGGAAACCCTCGACCTGCTCGTTGTTGATGGCGCGCATGAGGGTGGACTTGCCGGAACCGTTGGGGCCGCACAGACCGTAGCGCTGGCCACGCTTGAGGCGGAGAGAAGTCTGGTTCAGAAGAATCTTGGCACCGTAGGCGAGAGAGAAGGTGCAGTTGCACAGATCCTCACCCTCCTCCTCGTCAGCCTCAGCCTCCTCCTCCTCGGCGATGCCGGGGTTGGAAGCCTTGCGGAGAGCGTCGGTAAGAAACTCAGACTCGTCATCGCCAACGATAACGGTGAGGTAGGGCTTGACGTGCTCAGACCAGGAGATGAGCTCAGTCTCCTTCTCATCAACGAGCTGGCCGGCGACAGCGGCAATGTACTCGACGACGGGGGCGAACTTGTCGAAGACAGCGGCGTGCTTGCTGCCGAGGACCTTCTTGAGGTGGCCAACGATGGTGGAAATGTCACCATGGTTCTGGACCTCGGGGATCTTGCCATCAACAACGTTGCCAACGCGGTTGAGGGTGTCGAGGGCCTGCTTGGTCTTCTCACGAGCCTCGGGGTCGGCCAAGTTCTCGTAGTTCTTCTGGAGAGCGGGCATCATCTTGGGCAAGAAAGGAGCGACGATGTTGGGGTCGTCGACGAGCTTGCACATGTTGTCGACAATGACGGCGGCCTTACGCTTGATGGCAGTCTCGCGCTCAGCAAGACCACGATCGAGCAGAGGAACCATGAGGGCAAGAGTGGGCTGTTGCACCTCGGTAACGAAAGTGGTGGCACCGAGCAAGTGAACGGTCTCGGGGACGTTCTCGGGCTTGGCGATACACTTGATGAGCTCGGGAATGAAACGCTCGATATCACGGTTGACAATGAGAGCGCAGAGCTTCTCCATGGTCAGGTAGGCGCGGTCCTTGACCTCCTTCTTGGTGTCCCACATAGCCTCGGAGATGACGGGGAGGAGCTCAGGGACGAGGAGACCGGTCTGGGCAGGGGCGGTGCGGATGAGGGTCTCGATGAAGTCGAGAACGGTCATCTTCTCGGGCCACTTCTGAGCGTTGCGGAGAGAGTCAATCAAGGCGGGGAGGACGGCCTTGACGGCGTTGGGGTTGATCGCCTCAGCGATGGCGAGAGCCGCAGCGATAGCGGCATTCTTGACAGCGGTGATCTTGTCACCAGCGCCAGCCAGGACGTTGGGGAGAAGAGCAACGAGGTAAGGCTCGACATGGGCGGAAACCTCGGAGTGCTGGGCGATAGCCTGGATGGCGGTAAAGCCCTTCTCGCGGGTAGCAGCATCCTTCTTGTTGGCGAGCTGCTTCCTCAGGGACTCGACGGTCCTAAAAAATAGGGTTCACATGTCAGTCTCCAATTCTCCAAATTTTGGTGCGACACTCGAAAATGCCAGAATGCCATCTGAAAAAAATTTTCCCGGAAAACCGGTCCCTGCAGGAAAAAGACGCAACGTGATTCGACGGTTTGACGGGACGGCAAACTCTCTCTTATCGCGTCCCCCACTGTGCGCCCCCGAAAGGGGCAGTGCGGGAATGCAACAGTGTGTGTGAGAAAGACGGTCAAGTCCCTTTGTCGTCGGCCACGGCGAAACAAAGCTCGCTCGAACTTTTCTGAAGCCGCAGCGACATGGTCTTGAATCGGCGCGGGGGATTTTGGCGGGGTATTTTGGTGCTGGAAGCGGGGCAAAAATCTTTCTTACCTGGTGGGGGTATCGAGATCCTCGATGCGGCCGTTGATGAAGGAAGCGAGGTTGGCGGAAGCCTCCTTGACGGCATCAGCCTCCTTGGAGACGGTGAGCTTCTGGAAGAGCTCTTCAAGGACCTTGACGCTCTGGGCGTTCTCGGAAGCGACCATTTTGACTGATTTGTGTGAGGGGTAGAATCTGAGTCGAAAAAGATGTCGAATAACAAGACCGAACGTCTATTAATGAGAATCGCAAATTCCGAGAACAAGGAAGTTAATCCTGCCGTCTATCGGGGAATAGGCGAAAGCTGATGATGGTCGATCGAGGTATACTGCAGTTGAAAGCAGTCGACGGCGACAGAGGTAAGCCCGTAGTATTCCGATGGAGGGTCGAAATAGCTACTCTATCTTGGCTCTCTATTGAAAGCCGCAAGAAGGAAAACGAAAAGGAAAGTGGGAGGGTTGCGAAAAGATGGGAGAGTGAGAGGGAAGAGGACGGGGGGGTCGCAAAATTTAAAGCAGACCTGTCTGTGGCAAGCCTGAAAAAAAAAAAAGCTGCAACAACTGCGAGGGGTAAAGTGGGTCTTATCTTATCAATGATGCAAACTAAGCCTATTCAGGCGCTGCCGCAGGGCGGTGAACACTAAATTTCACAAAGGTAAAAAAATTTAAACAAAAGGAATATATCAGCTGTCGGTTTCTTAGTTTAGAAGGTGAGTTTTTTCACAATGCAAGGTTTGAGAGCCGAGGCCGATAGGCTTATTGAAGCCCAAACTTTTTTTCCTTTTATTCACACTGAGGCAATTGTATGAGTTTGCCCTCCAGGTTATCGCCCCAAAAGAGACTGGAGGCACTCTTACCCACTCCTCCACTCATCCACTCTGGCGGGGTTCCAGGTTGTTCTGCTGAGTGAGGAGCACTGGCAACTTCCCAGGTTGCAACACGTTGTACCACTTGAATGGGTTTCTTTCCACAGACACCTGTACATATTCCGCAACGGTGATTGGACAGATATCTCAAACTCGAGGCTGGAACGGCTGGACGCAAGCACATTGTGCAGATCGCTGCAGACAGAGGGTGACACGAACCCTAAGCCTTCGGATGAAGTGCCACCAAGTGTCCACGGAAGCTTTCCTCCTGAACCTTCTCGACTGTGAATTGAACACTTTATTCAACAAATAAGTTCAAGGTTACCCAGACCGTTCCAGGACCAGGGCATGGGAGTGCCAAAACTGGAGAAAAGCGCCCCTCACGCCCCTACATGACTGTGTGAAGGATTTATCCGTACTCAAAACCGGAGAGTAAAACTCAATGACTCTCGATGTGGCGAAGCGATAGGGCGGAGTGGCGAGGGCGGCGTCTTGCAATGCAAGGAGACGTTGGAGAGAGGCTACTGGTCGCCTGCTCCGTCCACACATCTGGAACCTGCAGAAGCCACGGAATTGCGCTCGAAGCCACCAAAGAAGGAAATCCGTGGCGATGATTGGACCGGCCAACCGTTACTTGATAGGTCGCATTTTGACCACCCACCAACTCCCGAGTGCCACTTGGTATGTCAGTGTTCCGTCACTCTCACACCGCATTTCTGCAATTTGGTGGCCTGAAATAGCAACCCGCACAGCACAGATAGATGGGTTGGCAGAAATCCCGTCCGAATTCCCAATGCCACCATCCTACAATCTGGGGCGCGTTTGGACCAAATCCCCACAACCCCGCAATTACCACCCCAGGCGCTGCAGGGCAGGCATTTGCTTTCCCATGACTGACTTTTCTTTTTCTCTCAACTGGCTGATCACGTGATATTCACGTGACTGGACACCTCATACCTACTTACCAGAGCATATTTATTTTCAAGAGGGTCTTTATAGCTCCAAGTCAGGCATGTTTACATCTAAGAAGGTCTGTTCAAATCTTGGAAGACCATTTCATTTTCAGGAGGGCATGCTGACCACAGGTTACACACTTACAAACAAACGTTCAAAGGGGTTGGATGTATGTACTCTTGAGGAGCAACCCTGAACAGACCAAAATATTTCTTCACTACTACCTACCCCATTTTTCAAACTATAATCTCTCTCAAGTCTCACAAAATTCCATCCATCTCCACCCTCAAACAACAACCCTCATCCGATGAACAGCCAACCACTTCTCATCAACCGGCGTCTTGGCCTTCTCAACCGTCTCCGAGATGTTTCTCACACCACTGGCAGACCAAGCGGTTGGCCCCTTCACCTGTTCCTGCTCTGACTTCGCTCCCTCCTCCTCCTCCTCCTCCCTCTCAATCCCACCAGCCACACACCTCCCCCCGTTAAACCCCGCCCTCGCGGCAGCCTTCCAAACCTCACTAACGTCCCTAATCATCCCTTCGGTCCACCACAACCTGCAATCAGCAGTCTCGTTGACAAACTGCGCGGGGATCCCGTCCTCCAGATTCCCCGGCAGAATCTGATCCCGCACGTTCACGCTCGCCCAGTTGCTTCTCCTGTTCGGCAAATCAGAAAACCTCAGCAGCTCTTTGCTCTGGTCATCGTTCTCCGCCGAAGCGTTGTAGTCTTGGGCCTGAGACAAAATATACGAAAAGGAAAGTACCTGCCCTCCCTTTACGCCTCCTACGCCCTGGATCGGTCCCCGATGGGAGGGACGGCCGCCCATCGCTACGGATTTTACGTTCCCCTGGTGTTTTAGGAATGATGACGCTAAAGCGCAGGTGGAGGCGCAGACGCCGTCGTAGAGGAGGATGATTTTTTCTGCTTTGAAGGGCTGAGAGGCGTTTGAGAGGGAGCCGTACCCCGTGATTTCGATGCCTACGCCAAAGGTTTGGTTCGACACCAAGGTGTCGTTGAGGTTCCATCTCGTCAGAGCCGTGTACGGGGTGGATTGGTATATGTTGTCTGTGGGGAACTTTGAGTCAAAGGTAGGGAAGGGCTGGTTGGTGGCGTTGAGGTCGTATCTGTAGTTGAGCCAGCTCTGGTAGGTGAGGACGAGCTCTTCGGAGTGCTCGGTGTACGGGTTCACGCCGGCTACGAGATCGCTTGCGATGCGGGCCTCCGCCATGAATGAGGCCGATTCCTTCCATCGCGAGTAGTCTTCTTGAGTGACGTGGGGGAATAACTGGCGGAAAAAGTCGTAACCCAAAAGGATTATACCGCCACCGTTGCCTTGGAAGTCGACGATGAGCTTGGTTTTCCCTGCTGCCACTGCTTTGGAGAAGAAGTCTCGGGTTGTGGCTTGGAATTCGCTCTTGAAAATGGGTTCGAAATCCAGCACAGCGATCACGGCCACGTCTTGGACGTCTTCGCCCTTTAGGTAGTATCCGGAGACGGATCCGTCTTGGGCGATTAGGATGGGAGTAGGGTAGCCTGGAACGACTGGAGGCTTGGTGTCTGCGGTGACAAGGCTCCGGAGAGCGGTCGTTGTCGCATTAAGCCCGTTCGAATCGCAGAACCTGGCGTAGTATGAAGGCCCGTCAGTCACCCCCGTCATGTTGGCTTTCACGGCGGCGAAATTCTCCAGATTAAGGACTGTTCCGTTCTCAAAGGCAAAAGTGGTGTTCGGTCCGGGGTAGATGTATTTGGTTCTGCCACCGGTCGCGAAGAATCCGAAGGGGCTGTCGACCCCAATGCCGGCCTTTGAGTAGAACATGCTGTTGTAAGCGGCGTCGGGATCTTGGTTGTAAGTCACCTTGTTGATATGTTTCTGTATGTATGCCGATGCGTCAACGCCATTGATAAGCGTGAGGATAGATGCGGTGGATGGAGAGGAGATGACATCCTCTTTTGCAACAATTAGCACTCGAGTGTGCTATATTCACTGATCTAAAGGGATACTAACCATAGACCTTAATCACGGGCAAAGAACTTCCGTCCGGGCTGATGGAGACCAAAGCCCTTTGACGTCCCCATTCAAAAACACGAGTCAAAGCATCCGGGAGGAAGGTCAGGTGTCCGTTATGAGCTTTACCAAAGACGTTAACGTATAGATCCTCTTGAAACTTGTATTCGTTGGCGTATTCATCGGTGATAAGGTTCTCTTTGACCTTTGCTAGGGCAGCACACAGATCGTGAGGAGGATAGAAGTAACCTGGAGGCGGGTCCTTCAAGTAACCCGAGTCACTCTGCCACTCCAAGTACGGCTCAATTGCCTCGACAAGCTCAACGGCAGCATCCTTGCCCAGGGGTACCGAGTTCA
Source organism: Cladorrhinum sp. PSN332 (assembly GCA_033297175.1). NCBI lineage: Eukaryota > Fungi > Ascomycota > Sordariomycetes > Sordariales > Podosporaceae > Cladorrhinum > Cladorrhinum sp. PSN332. The sequence goes on along the minus strand of MU858834.1, from coordinate 137,346 downwards.
GTCGTAGGCAAGCTGCGCGGCGACGGTTGGTGTTGCTTGAGAACAAAATTTCGTTAGCAGGGTCTCTTTAAGGATACTCTCTCGAAGCTCACCAGTTGTTGATCACGTAGAAAAAGAGATGTGTTTGCCTACCAGTCGGGGAGACAGCCTTCTGCGCTGCCCATGAGCTACTCACAGCCTCACATGCCGGGGTGGGAGTCCCTTGCCCATGTTTGACCAAGACAGCAAGCAAGGCTAAGGGAATAGCGAGGTAGGATCGATACATTTTCGGCTATGGCCGTTAACGAGGTGAAAGCGCAACCACACTGCTCCCACTCAGGTCCAGGGCTTTGTTCTCTTCTTATGATTCCCATGGGATCCCTCTTGCCAGATCTCAACAACTCTCAACAACTCTCAAAAAAGCTCAACAGACAGCGGGACGCTCGGTGCTAAGGGGTCCGAAGATAGCCGCTAATAAGACGAAAAGCGATCGATCAGACGAGCCCATTCTTAGAGCGGTACGGAAAGGGTGGCGGTGTAGGTGTGCTTCAGATCTCGAGGGATCTGAGTTGTGATAGGAAAAGCACTATGAAGATCAAATCCAACCCTCCGAGACTATTGGGGGCTTGGGATTGATATCCACAACACACTGACGGCAGCGGACCTTTCATATTGGTTGATATATACGAGTGTCTGTGTACATTTTCGGGCCTACGCGTGACAGGTCCCAACTTTGGGGGTAGAAAGCGAGGTTGGCATCTGGAGATAACTGTGATGGAACGTTGGATTGATCGCCACGATGTCAGCTTCTTATCCCCTTTCAGTTTGTTTCCTCACGGGCAGATCTGGTGAACATATTAGTCGTGAAGAGCCTTTGATACACTTGGTTTACCAGATGAGTGATGAGTCAATGGAGTGAACAAGATACCAGACGTCGGCCGTTCATCATTGTGTTGAGTTGCAATATGCAGATCGATCCGTTGAAAGGGATGCTCCCTGCTGTGATCGTATAGGCCGCAGCAGCCAGCTCACAGCTTGATTTTCCATGGGCCCTAGCGCTAATTTATTCTTATTATCACTCCTAACTCGGATGCCAGCATGGCTTTACCTGTATCTGTGCCTGTTTCTGTTTGGGAAGATCCCTTTCTTTTTTCCCATGTCCCGCTCGTTCTAACGCCAATGTAAAATCCTATGAATACAAACCCGACCGGTTTGTGCCTTCTTCTCCCTTTGCTCTCCAGTTCGTCCCCAACTCAGCAGTAGGCGGCCTCCTTCACTTCTCAAAGATACTCGTGCTTCACCTTTTTGCCAATGTGATCAGGATCAGAGGGATCTGAAGTCGGCGCACTGGGCAACTCCTTCGCGACGGTTTCGGCTTCAGCGTCCAGTTCTGCTTGAGTATCCTTCGCTTCAGATCTTATCGTGGCATCCTCAGCAACCGGGGGGAAATACAACCTACAAACATCAAGAGTCAGTAAACTGCAATTGTTGTTTTGTTGATATGTAGACAGGTAAGAACTTACGGGATAGCCTCATCGTAAGCATCAACGTCCTTTCGCTCAAAAGTGACCATGACTACCTTGTCAATTTTGTCGCCGTGCTCTCCGGTCAGGAACTTGCGCACAGCGCTCAGGGCAGCAGGCGCGGCGTCCCGGCTGGGGTATCCGTATATTCCCGTGCTGATTCCACTGAAAGCGATTGTCCGGCAATGGTTCTCGACGGCCAACTCCAAGCTCCTGGTGTAACATCCAACCAGTTTTTGCTCGCTTCTGTCATGGCGAATGGGATCATATACAGGCCCAACGGCGTGAATGATCTTCTTGCAAGGCAAATCGTAGGCATCGGTAATCTTGGCAGAGCCAGTCTGGCAGCCGTTCAACGTCTTGCACTCGTCATAGAGACCAGGGCCGGCGCCGCGGTGGATGGCGCCATCGACTCCCCCACCACCAAGAAGAGATCGATTGGCGGCGTTTACAATCGCATCGACGGCGAGAGTCGTGATATCTCCACGAAGGAGGGCAACACGGTCGTTGAGAGCCTTGGACGGTGCAGGGATGGTGCTTGGGCCGAGAAGAGTCGGGATGGGCTTTGATCCCGCGGGCGCGGCTGTGAGTTTCTGAAGCTTATAGAGGAGGGAGATGGTGGGAATATCGGCAGCTTGAATGATTGTCATTTTCGCGAGTCGTCCAATCATGTATTTGGAAGAAAAGGTGATGAATTCTAAACTGGGGACAAGAGCACACTTGGGACTTTATCAAGAAATTGACCCCGCTTGATCAATGTCGGAGCTGTGGAAAGGGCGGCTTGAAATCACAAAAGAAGACAAGGTATGAATCAGGTACAGTACTTCTGGGGTTCGAAGCTAAGATGACCAAGCCAAGGTTCGCAACAGGGCTGAGGATTTAGAAGCTTTCTATGATTCTAATGCGGGGTGTTTCTTTTTTGAGTGATGTCTTACACGGGCAAAAGAATGGCGGGGTAGAACACAACCACCCCCTGTAAGCTGTAGGTTGGCAGTTTGTTTCTTGACATTTATCTACCCGGTATAGCAGCAGCTCAGAGTATTACAAGATAAAGACGTTAAAGAATGCGCCCTGCACTGAGTGAAAGTTCTTCTGCTTCCATGACCTACTGCGCCGTTGTGTCGATTTCTGGTTCCTGGGGCCTTTTTTCTGGCACATCGCTACCTTTGTCAACCCCAATTTCCGAATCTTTCTTCCTTTTACAGCAACAACGACAACATCTTGAAGGCTTTCTTTCTTGGAACATCGCGTAGCCGTAAGTTTCATTTTTATTCAACGACCTGTATTCAATTTTTCCCCCATCGCAATTAATGGTCGCAGTCGCTTTTTTCGATTCTGCAGCTCACTTAACCAATATGGAAGCTTCAGTCTTCAGCCGACAACCCCGCCATCCTTATCTCGTTGTTGCTTATCAGAACCCCTGTCCAACAGCAGATAGATCCCTGCCAGTGGAGCCGACGACTGAACCCCTCTATCAAAGTGCCTGCCGCTCGTGCCCCTCGTCAATTTTGCCAGGACGGGACGAACTTATCTCAGACCTCGCCCGACTGAGTCACCACCGCCACCATACATATTATCCTCCCTAGGTCGCCAACATTCAATAACATTTCCTACCGAGCATAAACCGCAAACAAACAAACCATGGCTGACGCCGTGACCGACGCCGTAACTGACGCTGCTGCTAAGCTCCAACTCTCTGAGGGAGCGCCTCCTCCAGACAATGGCGCCGGCGCCAAGCTTCAGCTCGACGAGGAGACCGGCGAATGGGTCTCGAAGGGCGAATTGAAGAAGAGACTGGCCAAGCGCGCAAAGAAGGCCGCCAAAGAGAATAACAAGGCCACGAAGGAAGCCGCTCCTGCCGCTCCCGCCGCCCCCAAGAAGCCGAAGGAGGATGAGGTCATCGACACCGACCTCATGTTCAAGACTGGATTTCTGGCCGAAGTCAAGAGAGAGCGAGCCGAGAAATACGGAGACGAGCCCGTCTTTACTCGATTTCCTCCAGAGCCCAACGGCTTTCTCCATATCGGCCACGCAAAGGCAATCGCTGTCAACTTTGGCTTCGCACGATACTACGGCGGCAAATGCTACCTACGATTCGACGATACGAACCCCGAGGCCGAAGAAGAGGTGTACTTCACTGCGATTGAAGAGATGGTTTCTTGGCTCGGTTTCACGCCTTACAAGATCACCCATAGCAGCGATCACTTCCAACGCCTGTACGACCTCGCCGAGAGGCTCGTAGAGCTCGAGAAGGCCTACGTCTGCAGTTGTGATGAAGACGAAATCAAAGCTCAGCGGGGTGGGTCCAAGGGGGAGAGCCCGAGATTCCGCTGCAAGCATGCCGAGCAGAGCGTCGAGGAAAACCTTCAGAAATTCAGGGACATGCGCGACGGGAAATATAAGCCCAGAGAAGCCTTCCTACGAATGAAGCAAGACATCACCGACGGAAATCCCCAAATGTGGGATTTGGCAGCGTATCGTGTGCTGGACAAGGCCCACCACCGTACAGGTGACAAGTGGAAGATCTATCCGACTTACGATTTCACGCACAGCCTCTGTGACAGCTTTGAGGGTATCACGCACTCCCTCTGTACAACCGAATTCGTGCAGAGCAGAGTCTCTTACGAATGGCTGAATCAGCAGCTCGTGGAATTCCAGCCCATGCAAAGAGAATACGGCCGCCTCAGCATCTCAGGCTCCGTACTCAGCAAACGCAAGCTCAAGGAACTGGTCGACAAGAAATTCGTTCGTGGTACGTCAACTTTTCTTTCTAGCTACGTGGAGAAACCCTGTCATTCGCTCTTATATATTATAGCTGGCTAACTGGTCGATAGGCTGGGACGACCCGCGCCTGTACACGCTGATTGCTGTTCGCCGCCGTGGAGTTCCCCCAGGAGCTATCCTCGAATTCGTCAACGAGCTGGGAGTGACTACTTCCAACAGTATCATCCAGATGTCTCGTTTCGAGCAGACTATTCGCCGCTACCTTGAACGGACAGTGCCAAGGCTGATGCTGGTCCTTGATCCCGTACCTGTTGTTATTGAGGACTCCGACGAGTACGACGGCACCGAGCTTACTGCGCCTTTCTCTCCCAAGAACCCGGCCATGGGAGACCACAAAATCAAGTTTACCAAGACCGTCTATATCGACCGCTCTGACTTCCGCGAGGTGGACAGCAAGGACTACTTTCGCCTTGCGCCTGGAAAGACCGTTGGCCTCCTTCAAGCTCCTTTCCCCATTAAGGCTACTTCCTATACTACTGACGAGTCCGGCAAGGTCACTGAGATCCGTGCCGTATTTGACCGCGAGACGAAGAAGCCCAAGACCTTCATCCAGTGGGTCCCTGCTGAGAGTGGCGGGTCTCGGAGATGCGAGGTCCGCATCCACAACGCGCTCTTCAAGTCGGAGAACCCGGCTGCTGCGGAGGGCGGCTACTTGAACGACATCAACCCAGATAGCGAGATTATTTATCCCAACGCTATTATTGAGTCAGGCTTCGAGGAGGTCAAGCGACGGGCACCATGGCCTGAGGCAGCCGGCGAGGATAAGCTGGGCAAGGGTGGTCCAGAGTCCATCCGCTTCCAGGGTATGCGGGTTGCTTACTTTGCCGTCGATTCGGACAGTACCGACGATAAAATTGTGCTCAACCGTATTGTTTCGCTCAAGGAGGATAAGGAGAAGAACTGAAGGAGAAGAACTGAAGGAGAAGAACTGAAGGAGAAGAACTGAAAGAGAAGAAAGCCTATTAGATTTTATTAGATCAGATTCAACAAGCATAACCTCCAAAACAAGGCAAGATGATGAAGAGTTGTGTGAGGGTGATGATGATTTGCTATGCATACTGACCCGGCAGATCATGGTCAGACCAGTGGAACTTCATCTGGGCTTCCGTGTTGATGATGCTGTCAGAATTTGAATGATGGGTTCTGCGGGCCCATCTGAAATAAAGGCAGTAATTACACCATGACTTTCTAGATACAATTGGAATTTTGGTCAGGTTTATGACCCATGAGTATACCTGCCTGTTCAGGGGTCACAAACCGAAATAAGCCATGATGGCCACGTTGATAGGTTCAGTCTGGGTCTTAGGGAGGGACAGAGAATACTGGTTTATTTTTGTTGTCCTGACATGCAGTCAGGTCCTGACATGTACGGAGTTATTGCTTGCAGCTCTTAGTTATGGCAGATCTAGATGGAGATGGACTCAAACCCAGCCACACGATCAGCATTGTGTACAGCGAGAGGTCTCTGTATTCGGGGAGTTATATTCCAAAGGGACTGAACCGGCGGGTGCTTGGTCGTCGTTATTGCATGTTGAAAAGACAAGAATTCTACGGCCTGTTGTGTCCTACTTGAAGTTGTCCAAAGTGTAGCCAACCAAGACTTTGACAGCATCCTCAACCACCTTTTCCTCGTCCTCGGAGAGCTCTTCGAACTTGATTCCCTCCGGGATGGAAGGCGGCTCTCCGTAGTTGCCCTCAACCTCGACCTGGCACTGGCTTTTAGTGATCGAATTGAACTTTACTGAGAGGGGGGTTCTGATGAAGCAATCGCACCTTTTTCTTCAAGTCGGCGTCGTGATATATGCCTCGATAGCGGTCGTCGTCTTGGGCGTCATGCTCGAGAATTTTCTCCGACTCGTTGCGCATCGTCTCAGAGAGGCTCTCGGACTGTGTGGTAACGTTAGCAGTGTGAACCGAGCATCAGCAAATTTGGGATGTGGCTCACCGAAACCTCAGTCTCCGGAATGGTCAGGCTAGAAATTGTGGTTCCGTTCTCCAGGTCGTCCGAGACCAATTGGCCAACGACTTCCTGCACGTTGGTCTCGTCGTCAACGCTCAAGCGAGCTGCGTCAGTGTAGATGGCCTCTAGCCATACCTGGAATGCATCTCGCTCTCCTGGGGCGTATTCGAACCTCGACTTCCTCTCCTCAACGAACTCGTTGGCTTGTGGCTAGATATCGGCCGGATATTAGCTCCCCTCCAACAGGGGCAACAAGGTCAAAAGTGGGTGAATGAAAGAAGTGTAAGATGTTGAGACTGCGGATTCTCACCTTGGGAGGGTCTCTTGGCCTGAACATCTTGAGCTTGCCTCGCCACTTGAACCACTGCCAAGGCTCCTCCTTGCACGTGGATTGGACCCGGACGTGTTCGTAGACCTTTTTTGCAAACCAATAACAATGGTGGCGTGTGAACAAGACGCTATATTTTCCGCCAGCGTCAGTGGCCAGCTTGTGTATCTGCACCAGGTCATCGAGCTTGAGAACACCCGAGTCCAACTTGAGTGACCACAAGGGCAGGGGGAGTTCCCCTACACTTTCACTGCTACTACTGGAAGATGAGAACCATGACTTGGAGGGTTTGGGCGGAGGGGCCTCGATATCACCCCAGTTGCTCCGGCCGATGGTGACCTGGTCTTAGGGTCGTCGATGTCAGTCCGCTCGACAATGATCTGGAGATACTCATGGACGACCCAGGATCGAAGGTTCTTGACGTGCGTCAAAGTCCTCACCACGTATTTGTCATACGCGCCGGGATTCTCCAGCAGACGAGAGTACCAATCCCGGGCCTCGATGATGGTCTCTTTTGAAGTGTTGAACGGATCAGGAAGGCCAGACATGATGTCGATGAGGGATTGTTGGTGTCGAAGATCTCTGTGTCCCCAACTCCTCTCGGTTTTGTCTGGGTTCCAAGCCCTCTTTTATCCACGATGGAGAATACCTACCTGGACAGCCGAGTAGTCTTTTTGAGGTCCTAGCGGCTAGCCAAAATGAAGGATTGGCCCTGACCTCGTGCTCAACAAGGGGTGCTCCAAACAGAGACTTGAAGCTGACCACTGCCGACCAGGCCATGTTCAGGAGCACATTGGGCATCAGCCCACGGTTACCGCGTGATTCACGGTGTTTTAAAGACTAGTGATACCTTGCTCAAGTCTTGTCCCTGCAGGTTGCAATCAGTGAATTCTTGCTCCGAGATGCTTGAACCCAACGTCAGGTTATTCTCTTGGCTCCAAGTAGCAGCTTACCATATTTCCAACCGAATCCGGTCTCCTCTGCTTCTGCATATACCGCCGCACCATTGAAGACAAAATGAAGCCCCCAGATGCGCAGATTACATATATCATCAAATTCATGATGGACTCGGAAGTGTACAGGTAAAAGGCACTTGCCAAGTCAGACAACGCCACGGGATTGGCCTGAATACACATAAAGCCCACACCTCATCCCCCTTTGCTCCAGAAAACATGAATGAATCCTGCTTGGCTTTGATACCACCTATCTCTCCCATCACCTCCGCTCCTCAGCTTTTTGCTGCCCGATGAAAACGTTGGATGGCTGGCACCGAATTCCTCGCGGCTCCCGCGGGTTCTGCTCTCCAAATTCAATTTGGCGATGGGTTCCTCATAGCTAGCTACCAGAGGTCACCTACAAGACTTGGCTTCCTCCATTGAGCCAGTTAGCCAAGCCAACCGCCTAGGCCTTCGAACTGCTCCATCACGTCCGCCAACGGCAGTATGAACTCCGTCTCCAACTCCGCAATTACCTGCACCCTTATCCGTCCCCGATCAGCGGATCCCTTCCTCAGCAATAGCCACACGGCGGGCTCTGGCCCGTCTCAGCTCAAACTAGCCCTCTTGCACAAGGCCTACTGGACGCCGGGATACGAGATCCACGTCCGCTTCCTACCCAATTCAAAGAATTCGAAGCTCTCCGAAGACCGATACAACCACGCCAAGGAGGGAATCAAAGAAATCACCAGAGAGGGGACGGATGCCGCCAACATCTACTTCTCCTTCGACAATGCAGCCGAGGCACCCGTGCGCGTTCGGCTGTACTCGGGCGTCGGCGGCGTGTCGACATTGGGGACGCTCTGTCGCGAGCTGACCGCTGCGGACGAACCGACGATTGAGATCGGCGTCTCTGATAACATGGAGGATTTCCGTTTCAGTGTGCTGCACGAATTCGGCCATGTGCTGGGCGCCGTGCACGAACACTCGAGCCCGAAAACGGACATCACCTGGGACGAGAAGAAAGTCAAAGCAAAGTACCTGGAGTCCCATGAGTGGGACGCCGGGCAGGTCGAGGACCAAGTCACGTTTACCCAGAGGAGCAGGTCTGGACGATGGCCTACGACCGCGACTCAGTCATGATCTACCCCATCGACGCCCAACTCATCGTATCCGGGCAGCCTACCAAGCAGAACTCAAAACTCTCCACGCGAGACAAGTAGGGCATCATCAAGATCTACCCGAGGTTCTCCATCGACAAGAGGAAGGGCGTCTACTACAGCTGGGACTACAAGGGCTGGAAGCGCTTGGATCCACGCAACATCGCTTTCGTCAAGTTTGACGCTCCGGTCCCTCAGAAGGCCAAGCCACCCGTCATTGCCGTCGGGATAGCCCAGGCTGATCTCATTTGCCGTAAGAACCTCCGCCTCAAGGCTGCAAGCGACGGGGTTAGAAAGGATGGGTTTACCGCGCGAACCGAGACCTGGGAGAAGGACTCGGAGCTGGCTTCGGCAGGAGTAATGTGGCTTAAGATCAGTGGTCCCAAGACTGCGGGCTCCTAGACGGGAGTGGCGGACAGCGCCTCTTTTGTTGCAGCTAGAGCGCCGATGGAGCGTTTCACGGAAAGACGGGTAAATTTCAAAACAGACTCTTTCAAGGAGGCTCCCGAGGTTGTGGTCTGGACCAAGGGATTCCACATCGGCCGCGGAGAGAGCGACAAGTGGAACGGCGAGGACTGGAGCCTACATATCTCGGCCGGCGATATTACCAAAGACGGGTTCCGGCTGCATATCAAAAGGGAAGAAAACTCGGTGCTCTACCGGGCCATTGTCACCTGGGTCGCCTATCCAAGGGGCAAACCGGGGTTTTTTAGTGGGATCGCGAGTGGCTCCGGAAACGCCATTTACGCGTGGCCGGACCGTGATGACAACAAAATAGGCTTCTTGAACCGCGTCAGCCTCGAGAAACAGAAACAGGTTCAGGATTGAACGGCGTCAGAGTTCCGGGTGCTCGCGGGGATCGCACCGTTTCACCTGAGGGGCGATACTAACCTCCGCTTTCACGTCGAGACGGAGAGGCCCGAGATTGATGGCAGTGAGGAGGACATCTTCGACGTGATGGTGGGTACGTGGAACACCAGCACTATGTTGAGTGCTAGCGCATCCTGGCTGACGATCTACGGTTAGGCTGGCGAGATGGCGGTATGGGCTGGAGGGTGTCCGGTAGAGCACCATAGCAGGCAAAGACCGAGATATTCAAATGAAAAAGGTCTTTTGGGGTTTATGCCTGCCTGCATCTTTACACACAACATCACAATAACCATCACGATATGTCTTTCCTCGGTCCGACCCGTTTCTTCGGGAAGCCAAGCGCAGAGATACATTAGAAGAGCTCTGCTGCGGAGAGGTAACTTGGCTATGTATGTGCATGTACATAGACTCATCAATGGCGAATCGTCTCTCTCTCTCTCTCTCTCTCTCTCTCTCTCTCTCTCTCTCTCTCTCTCTCTCTATTCTCGCTATAGCAATCGGAGCTTCTCTGTCTAATAAGTCAAATACGTCAGTAAATGCTCCAGTATGGTCTAATCAGGAAAACTTGAGTATACTAACTCAGAAATCGCACCAAAAAGGTAGAACAAATGCTAGATAATCCCACAGCCTCCATTTCTCTCAATCTTTTTCTCCACAGACGAAGCCATGAGAGGAAGTTGACAACGTCTCTCTTCTTAACGGTGCAGGTCCTTTTACGGGGAATCGAGTTGCGCCCATTGCCTGACGAGAATTCCTAATGGCTCGGGAGTGAAGACTCCAAACCCCGCAGCCTGGCGAGAACTCGCTTCATCCCGGGGACGAAGGGTCGAGGACACCTGAGGTATGCACCGACGGCATGTGCCTCCGCATCGGCATTTGCCCTTGGGAGCTGCGGTGGCAGGTGGCGCACCAGAAGTCATGATGATGTAGACTCTTTGGTGGGTAGGAGTGAATGCGTTTTGTGTAGGCATGTTTTGAATGGAAAAGGGCGGCTCCGAGCTGCAAGTTTGTCGTACGCAAGTCTTCGGGCATAGGTTGCGATGAATCTTGCAGAAAGGAGATTGCGAGATGGCACGTGTGGATGGGTGAGTTTCAGTAGTATTTAGGATGAAAACCTGCATGGATGTTGGAAAGATGTAACTCAAAAGTGATGGGAGCCTGGAATTAGGTATGGGTAGAAGCTACATGTATACACGACTTACTCGAAAACGCGTGGTAGGCGGATGAGAGCAAAAGATCTTAATTGATGGATCCTGAACGACCAATATCACTGCGAAGTTGCAAGAGGAAAGAGGAAGAGGAGAGGGCAATATATACCTACCCAGAGGATGCGGTCTGTGCTTCCTGAGCAAACAACATGAGCGGGTCTCTATTCGTGCTATTGTCGCTATTGTTGTTGTTGTTGTTGCTATTGTGGAACCTGACCCATATGTGACTGCAGTTCTGGTGGTTACTCGGGTGATCACTTCACCGAGACATGCACATGTAAACAATCTTCAGAATCTTAATCATCGGCCATCTATGCCGCTTGCAAAACATGCTACTGCTTCAACCTGCAAAGTCCCGGTACGTCCAGTGCCCTTCGGACGCAGGATGCCAGGCAAATTCCTGCTTCTTCCCAGTCTCATTTATGATTCCCTCTTGCAAACCATACGCTTCCTGAGCCCTTGGAACGAGGTACATGGTTGCGTAAGGTCCTTTCTTATCAGAGTAGGAAAATGACATCCATCCATGTGTCCCCGCTCGTTTGTTGAAGTCGACATGAGGGCTGAAAACAACATGAGAATCATTGGTCAGCGAAAGGGAAGATGGCAAATTGGAATAGAAAGAAGAAAAAAAGAAGAAGAAAAGGAAAGAGTCACACTTACAAGGCCTCCTTCAATGCCTCTCCGTATATCCTCGCCTGTTCATTCCATCCAAATCGTCTAAACATCTCCTTCACATTCTCCACCACCTCACCCTCCGTGTTCGCAAAGTGCCACAGAGGAAGGTACAGCTTGACCTCGGGCACATCCCTTCCAACCTTCATCTCCCAGCTAACAATCGACATTCTAGGCCAGATCGCTTCGTGGACAGGCTGCTTGCTGATCCCGTGATCAATCCGGTCCGCCGTTCTCTCTCCCATCATCAGATGATATATACCCTTCAGGCACTCAACGCCCCTCTCAGCCTCTCCTGTAGAGACGCGGCCCCCAAGAGTCATGGCGTCTTTCATAAAGTTGAAAGCGTTCGTCTGCACCAAAGCGTATATCTTCAGCCGCGCTTTATCCGCTGCTACGCAATCGATGCCTATCATGTTTGGGGTCAGAATATCGGCTCTGGACGAGGTGTACTGTCTCAGCATCTTCAGGACCGGCTGCAGGTCCTCGCTGCCGGGAAGGGAAGCGACGTCGTGCGCCGCAAAGTAGACTATCTCATCGTCTGTTTCCCCCGTGGCGAGGGTTTTGTGCCAGGGGAAAAAGTAGGGTTTGAATTCTCTCTTGCCTCCTGTCTTGCAGCCCCAGGCCAGAAAGTTCTGTGGTGGGAGAACTTTGGCGTGGTCCCAGACTTTCGTCAGAGATTGTGCCTCTTGGGCGGTGGGGGAGAGGGAGGACACGAGCTGGTTGGCCCACGACATGTCTGTTTCCGAGTTGTTGGACGAGGCAGCAAAGTAGGACATGACTCCTGCTGGACCGCCCAGGTAGTCGGGCTCAAATGGGGATGTGTTCGTCCTAGGAACGGTAGGATCGAAGCCAATCCGAACCGTTGAGGAATCTCCACAGAAGTTCCACTGTGGGCGGTATGGTGAGCCATCCCAGTTTAGCATAGAGGAAAGAGGGCTGGTTGGGCTCGGACGAGGTCCGAGATGGGGGACAGCTGTGTCCCGGAACCAGGCGAGATGGGACTCCTCATCTTCGGCAGTGTATGCCTTCGAGTATTTGAAGAGAGCCTTGAGTGAGGGTTGGCAAATATTGGACCAGAACTGGTGATTGGGGTCAGCTGGGTTGAATTTCAAGGGGGTGGCTGAAGTGGAAGTTGAAAGATGGAGGCGACCTGGAGGAGCTTTGCCGCTGAGGTTGAAAGCCTTAGTCCGGCCTAGCCTAACAGCTGGGGGAACAGCCATGTCAATGAGGGCAGGAAGAAGGCGCGATCAAGAAGCACAAAACAGGACAATGCCATGGAACGTACCTACTTGCAATGAAAGAAACCATGATTTTATAGGTGAACTCGAGATGGATCATTCTTTTTCCCCCGACCATGGGGCAGAACATCTGCCATATATGTACCCTCCGAAAAGTCGGAACTTCCGGTGCCTTGGTTTCACAAAGAGTGTAAACAACACAACCAACCGGTCTTGGCCGCAGCTCGTAGGCTGACCACCTACCCAAACTGAGAATTCGTGCGAGTTCATGTGTAGTTAATAGAGATATCAGGCAGGAGCTATCAACTCCCCACCGCAGCCCGGCTTTCTTCAAGTCTCACATCGTCGCCTTAGAGAGGATTCAGGTATGTCGGGATCGTGCAGATGCAGGTGCGGACGGGAAAGCTCGCCGCTTACAAACACATAGCTCGAGAAACCACGATACCTGGCTGACCAACTAACTTCGGCTGTATGAGCGTATTTGCATGTGCCTTAGCTTTACATTGCCCGTCAGCGACTAGTAGATGCAGTCAGCGGCGGTGGGTTTATTATCTACCGATGAAACTCCAATGAAATCTTTCACTTCCAACAGATGAAATTATTATCCGTTACAAAATCAAACCGGGCCCATCCCCTTCGAGACGTATAATGAACACCATTTCTCTATTCTTATGAGGTAGTTCTAGAGCTACAATCGAAAAGTCTGAATCGAATCAGGATACATTACCTCAAACAAATGAAATGCAAGGCTATGGAAATGTGACGGAGAAAGAGATTTCATGTTGGTGAGTCTCATCCAGAACCAGCCGGTGCATGGTAGCGAAGTTATGAGAGAACACGCCGATGTTGCGCCCATAAACACACCGACATCTCCTATTCATTTTCTCATCACAATTTCAGAACAAAACACCCAATTTCGCACGACATACACTTCCGAGTGCTTTAATCATGACCCAACCGATCACCATGGCATGGTCTGGTCAATGCTTCGTATGACGTCATTGACCAATGCAAGCTCAACACACCAACTCTCAAAACAGTTCCTCTCCATTTGCCATTTTCAAACATGCAGCGAGAAAAGTAAAGAACAAAAAGATGAGGGATAGTACGCAAAAGGAGATTATGGTGGTAAGTTGTTGATTTGAAGCCCAGCGAGAACACCGGACACTAACAAACCACAGGCGGGCGCCGTGGCAGCCTTTACGGTCGATTTGATTGTATATCCGCTAGATACTCTGAAAACAAGAATTCAAAGTCAAGACTTTTCCAAAGTTTCAAAAGAGGCCGCGGTGAAAGCTGGATCGCGAAACTTGAAGGGCCTTTATCAGGGAATTGGTAGTGTTGTTTTCGCAACATTGCCAGCCGGTATTTCAACCCCACCATGCCACATACATCTCGATACCTGCATCACACTGACCTATCACATTCTCGGTGCTTCCTAATGATTAGCCGGCATATTCTTCATGACTTACGAATCTGCCAAATCAGCACTCAATTCTTCAACATTACCTATCAGCAGGATCCCGCAGCCCGCAATACACTCACTCGCCTCCGCGGCCGCGGAGTTGGCTTCATGCGCGATACTTACTCCTGCCGAGGTTATCAAGCAGAATGCCCAAGTGCTTCAGCGATCATCCAGCAATCACAACCGATCCTCCTCTCTCGAAGCTTTGCACATGGTGTTACGCAGCGAGGGTGGTGCATGGCGAAGACTCTGGAGTGGATACACAGCTCTGGCGGCAAGAAATCTCCCCTTCACTGCTCTGCAATTTCCAATGTTCGAGTTATTTCGTGAACACTCATGGAGATGGCGGCGGCAGCGCGGGACGTCGCAAGCAGCAGGCAATCAGCTCGGAAATGACCATCAGGAGGTCGGGCCGAGTAGTCTTATCGAGACTGGCATGGTAACAGGGGTGAGCGCCGCCATATCAGGCAGCCTTGCATCGCTGATAACCACGCCAATGGACGTGATAAAGACGAGAATGATGCTTCTGAATGACGGCAACCTGGGCGGCATGGGAGTTGCGAAGCTCGTTGTGCGAGAGCGCGGGATTCGTGGCCTCTTTCGAGGTGCCGTTCTTCGTGTATCGTGGACGGCTCTCGGAAGCGGGCTATATCTCGGATCCTACGAGACGGCCAAGGTCTGGCTGAAAGGCGGCTCAACTGCAGAGGAAGAAGGTATTTGACAGGCGATAACGGCGGCATGCATTGGCCATGTTGGATGTAACATTCGCTTCGGTGCTCACCCTCCGTCCAAAAATTCTTATCTTGTGCCGGGCAGCGGCAGTAGCTCCGCAGTTTGCTTGTGCTCCTTCACTGATTGCGGGTGCTGAGTTGGAGAACGTTGTCGAGATTTGAGGGGGGAAAGGGTCAGTGCGGCAACTGTGCTCCCTTGAACAAACTGGAAAGACAAGAAAAATGGAAAGAAATTGGAAAGGAAGCCAGGTGGATGCCGGTGTCAATGCCGTTGCAGGTTTTTATAATAGACTCTCGAGACCGCGGAGAGGGAAGAATCCGATTGCAAATGTGAGGTGCTAAATACCCGGGTGCCCGGGATTTATTACCCCAAAAGTTATCTCCTGCCATGACCCTATCTGGCGGTGAACGCCACAACAACCCCCCCCCTCTCCAAAAAAAAAAAATGAGAGAAAAACAATAGGCCCGGCTCGTTTCACCATTCCTTCCCTTTGTTGCAGAGCTCCGTTGAATGGAATTGATGATGCGATGCGTTCCCTCCGTCAAAGACCACCGTTAGCTCCAGAGTTTGAACAATGTCACCACCCTTGCAACCGATGGCGCCATCGGCACCGCTTCCGCCAGCAGGGTCAGGAGAACTGTTCCGATGACTGGTCTGCTTCATTGATACAGACAATGGGCATGTTACGGCTGGGGATCCGCATGGATTCGTGATTTGACCGCTGCATGTCACCAGCAGCCCGTCTGATATCGGTGCAGCCCCAGTTGCAGGCCGACCTCGCCCTCCCGGCACTGAGTCTTCATCATATTGAGAGAATATAATACGCACTCTCTCTGGTGGCCATTCTTTCCTCTCCCATTTCACCCCCACCCACCTCATACATTCTCCCGTCAGCCATCATGACGATATCCCAGGGACTTGACGTCGTAGTCGGGGCGCAAGTTGATGCGCAACGAAGAGAATGCGCCAAGGACCAGCTCATAGTAGTCTCGGAGACAGAGGTGGCCGTCTCGTCAACACCATCGCCAGATCCAGACAGATACCTCGTCGTGTCGCCCTACACCGAGCTGGAGCACCTCCTCGACCTTCAAACTCTCGATGCCGAAAACCAGCTCCTTGCACTTGCCCTCACCAGAATGACCTGTCTGAGAGATGACTATGCCACAGCACCATATCTGGACACCTTCAACTGGGATGAAGTCTTCGACACCCTCAAGGCACTGGCCCAAGGCAGGCAACACACGTGGAAGAAAACTTCTTTCTATGTGGTCGCTTTCCGTTCTCGAATCCCACCAACAACCGTCTATGCCGACCTCGGTGTCTTGGATAAAGCCGCCCACGTTGAAGCCACCACGAGTGGCGGGTTCCTCAAGTATGTCGAGATATCTCATCTTCCAATCCGAAAGGGAATGATAGGCCAACCCTGCTAACACTTGCTGCAGGTATTGGTTCGGCACACCTGACATTGAGGGACGCAACTTGGCGACTTGTGTCTGGAGATCACAGGAGGACGCAAAGAAAGGAGGCATTGGACCTGCTCACCGCAAGGCAGCCGGTGCTGCGCGTCATCTGTATACCTTTTGGAAGATTGACCGGCATCGGTTGACGATAGAAGACGGTATCAGCAGCTGGTCCATCACAGACTGGACCGACTGAAGATGAGCAGGCTAGAAAGGATAAAGGAAAGGCTAGAGGCGTTGGGGCGTTGACAATGGTTTTTTGCTTTTTTGTAGAGGATTGTGGTTTTATAAACGGCGATGATATCCATAGAAGTATAGACAGCGTTCATTCGTTCAAAGAGTCAAAACTTTGTTGAAAGTTGAAGAAATGGAGGAATGGATGAAACTTGATGGGTGTCGTTCATTTAAGGATTCAATGGCCAATTGCGAACGTGGGGGGGGCGTGGGATGGTTGCCAAATCACCGGTCTATTGATTTCGTGATGAGAAACCAAGCCCCTCAGTACCAGAAAATTCCATCTGTGAATGACGATATGCTGGTTTGGATCCCGTGTATCCTCATTTGTGTAAGCAACTCGAAGTGCACAAGCGGGGAGGCACCATAAGCTTCTTGCCATTCACCAGTGTTTCCCTAATACCAGGTCCATCGAAGCTGTTCTGTCTCCATTCAGACTTCGAGGTGCAACAGCAAAAGATGTGGGGGGGATTGGGCATTGAGTGGAGCCTGTCGTGATAGACCCACACAGTGTGACGCATGGCCAAACCCCACCTCCAAGCTGCAAACATCTGGATTTGATGTTGCGCCACACTTGTCAAGCCACAGTAAATTCTTTGAGCTGCCCGCTGGCTGCCTTTCAAGCCACACTCAACGCCGGGGTTGCCCACAAACTAGCGAGTTTTCCGAAACTTCGTGAAAAGAAAAGTTGATAGGTAGTCGCCAGCAACGTCAGCGCCCCAGCCGATATCCAACGGAAGCCGTTTGCGAAGATACCCGAACCCACGCAGATTTTCGGCGCCAATTTCTTCGATTTTCACCATGGTTGACGCTCAGAAAGATGTGCCGTTCAAGTCGGTCCAGGTCGAGGCGCTGGTGAGTCGTCCCCCGTCCCCTGGGCCCCCCAAAGGAGCCCCGCCTTGGCCGCCTCTCGAGTACTGACGACTGGGTAGGTGGTCATCAAGATCGTGAAGCACTGCTCGGCGAGCTTCCCGACCGCTGCGACCGGCTCCCTCGTGGGCATGGACAACAACGGGGTCCTCGAGGTCACTAACGCTTTCTCATTCCCCACCGTCGATGTCTCCAGCTCGGATCACCAGAGCGATGCCTCGAGCCTCGCCGCCGCCGCTCCTCGCGCAAAGGCCAACATCACCTACCAGAACGAGATGATCAGACACCTCAAGGAGGTCAACGTCGATGCCAACAATGTCGGCTGGTACACCAGCGCCACCATGGGCAACTTCATCAACCTTAGCTTCATCGAGAACCAATATCACTACCAGCGCGACAACGACAAGACTGTTGCTCTCGTCCACGATGTTAGCAGGAGCTCACAAGGCGCTCTCAGCTTGCGCGCATTCAGGCTCTCCCCCGAGTTTATGGCTGCCTATAAGGAGGGCAAGTTCACGACTGAGAGGTAGGGCAGCATATTCCTCTCCCTAGCCATTACCGCGCTAACCTGATATCACCACCAATAGCTTGACCAAGTCCAAGTTGTCGTTCAGGGACATCCTCGTTGAAGTTCCCGTTAACGTTCACAACTCTTACCTCCTCTCCTCGTTCCTCCACCAGATCCCCGCCCCTCCCGAGACCGCCGAGATTCCTCTCCCCGCATCGCTCAACGATATCCGCCGCGATCCCGTCAAGTTTCCCTCACACCCGTCTTTCGATTCTCTTGATCTCTCGATTGACCCCTTCCTCGAGAAGACGTGCGATCTCCTGCTCGACAGCATCGAGTCGCACTATACCGATCTCAACAACCACCAGTATTACCAGCGCCAGCTTGCGCGTGAGCAGTTCAAGATTCAGCAGTGGCAGACGAAGCGGAAGGCTGAGAACGCTGGGCGCCTGGCGGCTAAGCAGTCGCCTCTTCCTGAGGACGAGTGGCAGAGGTTGTTCAAGCTTCCTCAGGAGCCCAGCAGACTGGAGGGAATGCTTAACGCACGGCAGGTGGAGCAATACAGCAAGCAGGTGGATGGTTTCACAGCAACCATCACTTCAAAGATGTTCGCTGTTAGGGGGAACTTGCTGCCCGAGTAGTTGAGGGACAGCACGTTTGACTTTTTTTTAGAAAAGAAGTGACCGGGAATGGAAAGAGGGTAGACGGCATCGGCTGGCTTATTTCGTCTGCATTAGGTCTGGCGTTCCGGGTTATGGGCATGTTTAATAGCTTAGTTTTCCGGGGGCCGGCCATGCTGTCCATCACTCGAGGCTGCGGAAGAAGGATCAGGAGACGGGGGACAAGTCCAAGGTTGGCATTACCCGAGCCGCCAACTGGAAAGGTCGGGAGTGCAGGTGCACTTAGCCAACAGCCAGCATGCATTGGTTAAGGTAATAAAAAATACCAGCAAAATACCAAGCGATTCTGATTTTTTACGCCCAAACTCGTGGCTCCTCATTCCTACGAACAAAACCTCCGAAGAAATCGGGACTTGCTGTTTGTTTACCATGTAGAAAACTCAAATGTTCAAAAAGCTTCCGAATTTTAATACGGAGTCTGGGCTCGGAGTCGCCCGGGTCTCGGGGCCAAGGAGGACTGAAACCATCCCCGGAGGCACCCCGAGTGATGGCCCATCTTTGCCCCTCTCAGGTTGGTTTTCTTGATCGCCGGTGCATTCTCTCGGAGGGGCAGAACGATGTGGGGGGGGCAACCCAACAAATGTGGAATGGCCCGAAGACTGCAGGGGTGTTATTTTTCTTTCTCGCTCACCGCCAGGCCCGCCCTTGTTGTCAGCTTTTCACCAGCCCACCCACACAACACAACGCACGCGTTCCCCCCGCCTTCTTTATTCCGGTGCTTTTTTTTCTCTTCCCTTTTTGACGAATTTCTTCCCAATTGCCTGTTTCGAAGGTAAGAATTCCAAGGGCTTTTCATTGTCATAATCAAATATTTCTTGTTTTCCGATTTTCCCGTCTTCCTATTGTTCTTTTTCTGTTTCGTATTCGGGGGAGAAAAATATCTTTCCAAGCATCCAAGTGAAGTCGGCAATTAACTTTTGGACCCAGTACCCCTCACTCCGAAACTCCGCCCCTCTTTTAACAGTAAGCCAGCAATAAATGCCCCACCGACCTCCTCCCATCCTTTTTCATCCTTTTTCCTCTGCATCTTCTCCTCCGTGTGTTGCTTCTCAGGTCTGACCCGGCGTCCCTTTCAGCATCACTCGTATCTCCTCAATTACACACATACACAAAATGGCTGCCCCAGCTTCCAACTTCAAGGTGGCGGATCTCTCGCTCGCCGCCTTCGGCCGCAAGGAGATCGAGCTCGCCGAAAATGAGATGCCCGGTCTCATGGCCATCCGCAAGTACTACGGCGCCGACCAGCCCCTCGCTGGCGCCCGCATCGCCGGCTGCTTGCACATGACCATCCAGACCGCCGTCCTCATCGAGACCCTCACTGCTCTCGGTGCTGAGGTCACCTGGACTTCCTGCAACATCTTCAGCACCCAGGACCACGCCGCCGCCGCCATTGCGGCCACCGGCGTCCCTGTCTTCGCCTGGAAGGGCGAGACCGAGGAGGAGTACAACTGGTGCCTTGAGCAGCAGCTCGTTGCCTTCAAGGACAGCAAGAAGCTCAACTTGATCCTCGACGACGGTGGTGATCTTACCCACCTCGTCCACTCCAAGTACCCCGAGATGCTCAAGGACTGCTACGGTGTCTCTGAGGAGACCACCACTGGTGTCCACCACCTTTACCGTATGCTCCAGAAGGGCGAGCTCCTCGTCCCCGCCATCAACGTCAACGACTCCGTCACCAAGTCCAAGTTCGACAACCTTTACGGCTGCCGCGAGTCCCTCATTGACGGTATCAAGCGCGCCACCGATGTCATGATTGCTGGCAAGATCGGTGTCGTCGCCGGTTTCGGTGATGTCGGTAAGGGCTGCGCCATGGCCCTCCAGGGCATGGGTGCCCGCGTCCTCGTTACTGAGATCGACCCCATCAACGCTCTCCAGGCTGCCATGGCTGGTTTCCAGGTTGTCTCCATGGAGAAGGCTGCTGAGGTTGGCCAGATCTTCGTCACCACCACTGGCTGCCGTGACATTCTCGTTGGCAAGCACTTCGAGGCCATGCCCAACGACGCCATCGTTTGCAGTATGTCATTCTACCTTTCCATCTCTCGAGTTTTCAATTGCTAACATGCCATCTTTTAGACATTGGTCACTTCGACTGCGAGATCGACGTTGCCTGGCTCAAGGCTAACGCTCAGTCCGTCCAGAACATCAAGCCCCAGGTTGACCGCTTCCTCATGAAGAACGGCCGCCAAATCATCCTCCTTGCTGAGGGCCGTCTCGTCAACCTTGGCTGCGCCACTGGCCACAGCTCTTTCGTCATGTCTTGCTCTTTCACCAACCAGGTTCTTGCTCAGATCATGCTCTTCAAGAACGAGGACGTCGAGTTCGGCAAGAAGCACGTTGCTTTCTCCAAGAACGGCAAGCTCGAGAAGAAGGTCTACGTCCTTCCCAAGATCCTTGACGAGGAGGTCGCCCGTCTCCATCTCGCCCACGTCAACGTCGAGCTCACCAAGCTCAGTGACGTCCAGGCTGAGTACCTCGGCCTCCCCGTCGAGGGTCCCTTCAAGAGCGACCACTACCGCTACTAATTTAATTTCTTTTTTTCTTGTCGTACATTATGTCCTTGAGATGTTTTATACTGCCTTGGATCTTTTTCAACACATTAGATCTTTAACGGGTTCTTGGCGGCATGTTTACGGGGTTTTCTCGGGGCTTTGTTTTCAACAGGCATGACTTGCATGATACATAGGGTTTGGGCTGGGTAACAAAAAAAAGGCTGGGGGTATGGTACGCATTTTCAACAAAAAGTACGGCGTTGGCTTTTGGCACACATGATATCCCACCCACACCTTTCGGAAGGCGTTTTAACAGAGCTGCTTGTCATACTTGGGGGGCGCAGGAGCGCCTATATAAGGGCGGGAGAGGCGGCGGGAATTCAAAAAGAAATGACTGACGGGCCCCTTCAACCGGTGGTCTTAGAGTATAGAAAGGACGACACAAATATAATACCCATGTCCTTTTTTGAGATGTAACCTTGTGAAGTTCCTTTTCGTTCTCGTCCGTTTATTATTTTGCCGTATCTTTGTTGGTTCCGCGACAGATTCCTGCTTTACATCAGTCAAGATATGGAATGCTGCCATCCGATCGGAACACCAACAGCCAATGATGAACGGCGGGGCTTGGATAGGTGGTGCAATACTGCAAGTGCAACCAATGACGCCGGTTATGGGGCTGGTGCTCTCCTCCCACTCAATCATTCGGCCGCAAGCCCCTGATGATAGAAGGTATATAAGTAGCAAGCTCCAGTCAACCTGGACTTCGTTTACTCTTTATTTCTCCCACTTCCAGGTATTAGCTTTGGGTCCGTTACACTCATTCCCGCACTATCAAGACCATCAGCGTTGCTCTTAATCATCGACGTTTTGAGTGTTTGCCACTTGAAGCCGCGATAAGACATACATCTTACCTCCCTACCTTAACCTCACCCACTTTTACACAAGGAGAGAATCACACAACACACGTCTCTCCTGAGCTATAAAAAACAAATCGAGATGGCTTTCTCCCCCAACAACAACAAACCAAAAATCCTCCTCCTAGGCGAGATTGTCCAGTAAGTTCATCACGCCTTCTCCCTCATGCATCAATAAGTAACTAATCAACACCAACATTCTCAGCGCCCACAACTCTTGGTCCTCCCTCTCCTCCATATGCGAGATCCTAACCCCCAAATCAACAAACCGCAACGACTTTCTAGCCGAATCCCGCTCGGGTGCTTTCGAGAACTGCGTAGCCGCCTACAGGACCTTTGCCTCTTACGAAATCACGGGTCGCATAGATTCCACCCTCTTGGACTCCTTGCCTTCTTCTCTGCGCTTTATATGCCATAACGGAGCAGGCTACGACCAAGTCGACATCGCGGCGTGCACCGCGCACGGAATCAGAGTATCCAACACGCCCTCTGCCGTAGACGACGCAACAGCCGACATGGGGATCTTCCTGATGCTTGGTGCGTTGCGCAACTTAAATGCCGGTATGGCGAGTTTGAGACGGGGGGAATGGAGAGGCGAGCAGCAGGCGGAGCTGGGACACGATCCCCAGGGAAAGGTGCTGGGGATACTGGGCATGGGCGGGATAGGTAAGAACTTTGCGAAAAAGGCAAAGGCTTTTGGGATGAAGATCAGGTATCACAACCGGACGAGGCTGGATGGGAGCCAAGAGACAGAAATCGGGGCGGAATATGTCGATTTTGATACACTACTCGGTGAGAGTGACGTGTTGAGTCTAAACCTTCCTTTGAACGTAAGTCTTTTTCTCTCTCTCTCTCTCTCTCTCTCTCTCTCTCTCTCTCTCTCTCTCTTTTGACATTGTTACATTGATACTGATTTGTTGTCCCCCAAAAAAAAGCCAAAAACATACCACATAATCTCCCATCCGGAATTCGCCAAAATGAAACCAAACATAACAATAATCAACACGGCCCGGGGAGCAGTAATGGACGAGGACGCTCTGGTATCAGCTTTGAATTCCGGTCGCGTGCATTCCGTGGGACTGGACGTCTACGAACACGAGCCGGACAACATTCACCCTGGACTGCTATCAAACCCCCGCGTGGTGCTCGTCCCGCACATGGGCACTTGGACCGTGGAGACAGAGTTGAAGATGGAGGAGTGGGCAATAAGTAATGTTCGGATGGCTGTCGAGGAGGGGAAACTGAGAAGTATTGTGCCTGAGCAGAGGGGGATGGAGTAAGTCAGGGTAGGGTAGAGTGGTATGTAAGCAGCTGGGAAGGAGACCATGTATGAGACTTTGTGTTTTCATTGTTCTCTCTTCTCTCTTCTCTGCAGAGACAGAGACTACTCAACGGGGCAGGAGAAAGGGATAAGAAGAACGGGGGGGAAATTCACTCGACAAAATCTTCAATTCACCATTTACATCAACAACCCCTTTTAATGATACGATAGATATCAGAATAAGATCTATCATCCCCTGAAACTAACATCATACCAGCCATGATTACCTTCTCCCTCCTCTTTATGCACAAGTCCCGAGAAAATAACATAAAATAAAAAAAAACTTCAAATATCTTCCGCCCAGACATACCAAAAAAATAATAGTTTTATAAGTCTAAATATGTAAGATTGAAGAAAAACCAAAAAGCCAAAAAGGATGCCTTCGCACCTCCTCCCTTCCCATATTGGGGAGAGGAACCCGCCGCCAAACGCTCGCCATGTGCAAGCAATGCTATAGAAGCTTCTTTAGATGCCCAAAAGTTTTTTTGCGAGACACAGAAACCACCCAAATGCAGTAATATAAGGTGTTCTAAATATTTCAAACAACGTCCTTGCCCTTTTTTTTGAGATACCAGTCATAACCTCCCCCAATAGATCCCAACAACCCAAGGTCATGGTAAAGGATGACGTATAGAGTGACCCAACACTCTGCCGTATGGCAGCGGACTGATGATGTGCAGCCGATTTTGAAAAATTGGAGGCGTAGATTCGACTTCGATATCCGGTTTGGAAATAGTACCGAGTGCCATAAGCCAGGCCCACAACTGTTACTATGGCGCCCGTTTGACAACGTTGACACCAGGTCTGACAAACGCTCGACATGCCAAATCAGCAAACCGACGGACAACATTAGTAGTGCCGCCCGTCGAAGTAGCTTCGTCGCGAATGAATCTCGTGGCCACAGCAAGCTTGCATCTCGCGTCCGACTCTTCCAAATGCGCCGCAACAACACTTTGCTCGTTCGAAGTTGCATCCCAAAGCGCCGTGTACTCCCTCAAAACTGCGATGCTGTAGAGAACATCTCTATTCTCTCGACCGTCTAATAGAGATCTCATTGTGGCCAAAGAATGCTCTCTGATCGACCCACCGCTGGCTGCCGAATGTGACTGCAAAAGATATTGTGCTAATTGATACCAAAATTCCAACTCGCTCCGTTTCAAAGGATGTAAATTGTTCGATATTGGTGGTGGAAGCGGATTGTGCGTGAGGGTCTTGTTGGATATGAGAGTTTCGAACACCTGGAGACGACTGCGTGCCTCGGAAACATCACCCTCGGCGGAGATGACGCCTGCGCACAACGGAAGGCGAGCAAGCGCCCAGGCCAGCGCCGTTTCGAGATGGCCCGATTCGACCATTACTGCTGGGTCGGTGCCTTTAATCTTGGATATGGACTGTATGAAGGATGCGAAGAGTAAAATGAGCTGTTGATTGTTGGGAAGCGTGGCTGCTGATAGGACCGAAGCAGCTCGGTCTCTAGGGAGGTTGTACCATTGCGTCTCAAAGAAGAGCGATAGACCTGGAACGTAGACTTCGTAGTAGAGCTTGACCATCTCGTCAACGAGTTCGGCGGTCGGCGGTGATGAGTCCGGTGTTGGGAAGGATGTGCCCGCGAGGGCTACAAGCTCATCGACCTTCATCTTCTTTGCTGGGAAACTTGTATGAGCGGACATGGTCTCAAGCTGGTGATGGGTAGAAGGGGGTGCCACCTCTCAAATGATTATGATTATCTCCAACGCCTTGGTGCAATCCTGACTCGACCTTAATATGCTGTTGATAGTGCGAAACTGGCCCGCCTGTGCCAGTCGAAGCATCGGCGGCTTGCAATGCGGGGTCAATGGCGGCCGAGTAGTCGTACACCGGGTCGGGCTTGATACTCTGCGGGGTAGTCGACGCAGAATGCTCGTATGCGACAATTGGTGCTGGTGGAGGCGGGTATGTCGCTTGGTACGAGTGGCTTGCGGAGGACGATGGGACTGTTGGTGTGGTCGTGGAGGAGGGTATCGTCGCAGGGGTCGAGGGTTGACTGCTTGGTGCAGGCTGAATGGCAGCTGGTCCCTGTTGTTGCTTGAAAATTGGATCGTATCCCAAACATTCGCGCTTTGATTTCTTGCAGTTATTGCATGTAGGATGACCCTCGTCGCACTGTGGTAGGAAAAAAGAGAAATCGTTAGAAAGTGATGATTGGATTTGGTGGTGGGGCGGGGTAATGATGATGGTTGGATGGATGATTTGAGAATTGGGAATTTGGGGGACCAAAATTCGGGGGCCTTCTGGGGGTTGTCCAAGCGCCCGGGAAGGGCTGCGGGAACTGGTTGCGTGTGGAAGGATGGCTGGCTCGCTGGTTTGCTCGCTTCAGAGTAGCTCCGACGTCAAGCGGCGGCATTGCTGCTCCAAGCGATCACAAGCGAAAGCATGACGGTGACCCGAGAATCCGGCTTGCGCTTCTCACAACGCTCCAGCGGCAAACCAAACCACAAACTGGACTCTTCGCCAAAACATGCCACGTTTGGATCGTCTAAAAAGCAACCACAAAACCATACTTCAACCACCACCAACAACCTCCCCTCGATCAACCAACCGAATCGCGAATCCTTTCGATGCGGGCAATTTGCGTGGGGAAATCGAGTAAAATGTAATACAAGAAAATGAGACCGACAACGCACCTTTATTCTACGCTTTCGGCATGTCAAGCATCCGGTTTTCGTCCGTCGCTTGATCTCCTGTCAGCCACAACAAAAAGCTCATAGTCAGCAGGCCGACTCATCCCGGGGATATTCAGGGGCCTATTCCGTTGTAGCAGTACCTTTTTATGTCTCCCACCGCTCATTGCGATGCGCGGATCGGCGGCCAAGCCTTGGGGGAGCGCAAAGCGCAGCGCATTTGGGTCCGGGAGACCGTACACGTGCTGGTGCATATTATAATATCCCATCTGTGCTGGCGTCGGAGCTGGGGCCATCGGGGCTCCCATGTGGGCGCCCATCGAGAGTGCATGCTGTTGTGGTTGTTGAGGTTGCGGCTGCGGCTGCCCGTGTCCGTGTCCGTGCCCGTGATCGAGAGTTCGCATGCTGGGGAGCGCGGTCGGGGTCGGTCGGTAGTGGTCAGTGTGCGAGGTCGGTACTGCTTGCGGGTAGGGGTAGTGCGAAGCCGGTGCCAGACCGGCCGACGGGTAGGACATTGGACCGGCGTAGCTCACTGGTTGGCGTGGAGGACCGGTTGGCTGGTGAGGGTTTGACATGGCAGACGTCGACATTAGCGGCGCGTCGCCGTTGTATCGCGTCTCGTACAGGCTGCCACGGACTTCCTGCATCGAATTCTCTGCGGCGGCAATGCTGCCAGCCGACGCGTGACTGTTTGGGCTGATCTTCACCGTCGAGCTACCATTAGGTGTTTCCTTCTCGCCACTTTCTCCGGGAGCGTTTCGGCTGCCGTTATCGACGAAATACGTGCAGCTAGTGGTTGGGGTTGTGGATGTGCTTGTGGTGTTACTGCTATTGGCTGTTGGCACGCTGACCTGTGTGATATATGGATATGCTAAAGATGCTGCTGCACAGGGTGTTTGTTTAGTTGTTGTTTCCAGTAATGACTGTGGGTAATGACGGTGGTGGTGGTGTTCCGGGACGGACTTGTTCTCGAGTGCAAGCGTGTCGATATTTGTTGGTTCTCGGCGCGGCTTGACGGGACTCGAATCCAGAGACGACTGCGGTCGCAACTGGGATGACTCGGGGGGTTGAGCCATGCTGGGAATTTAATTAGATTTTTTTATGGAGCCACGATTCCTGACCCTACACTAAAAAAACGACAAGGGCAAGAACGCGACCCTGGGCCGGGTTTCCAGCGTGGACTGACCGGACCTGCCTATTGTTGGGTGTGCGTCCAGTGTGGCTGTTTTCAGAAATTCAACGATACCTGTAATGTAGATTGGGCGGGCCTGTGCGAGAGAGAGTCGACCTGGAGGGTGCCAGGTGCGGTGTGGTGCAATTGGATGCCAATGCCAATGCGCGCTTCTTCCTTTTTTTTCCCTTACTCAAGAGAGAGACTCGGAGGGACCTCGAACCTACATACATGGACCACTGCAACTGCCTGTTCCTCCCAGGTACCTATCCTCTTCTTTTTTTTTTACTCCCGCAACCATAAGAGAAGCCCGCTTCTATTGCCCGCCCATCCATGGGACCCCCCTACCCACCTCACCACCCCCATAAATTCCCCCCCTGTTCTTGGCTCTTGCTACGGACGGGCCTTTTAACGGAGGCTTTTAACGATCTCCTGGCCTGCCGTCTCGCTCGCTTCTGCCGCCCGCAATCCCTGGCTCCCTGAATTCCAGCCCAGCAAGAAGGCGGCGCCTCTTGTGCGACCCCAAAGAAGCTTAACGCGACCGTTTTGCCCCCTCCACTCCTCCCAGGTCAGGTACCTGAACGGCAGGGACAGATTCCGGCAACATCTCCATCCTGTCTTGTGAATGCATGTGAGCTTCCAACACGCACAGAGATGAAGGTGTGACGATGCCTATGCTTGTCCCCCCCCAGGAAGAATCCACATGCACACACAGCAATGGCCAAGGCTAAACAGGCTGTTTGGACGGCCCCTGGCCAGGGTCGGTGCCTCTGGAAAATGAAGTGGACCTGGTTATTTCACTCGAGGGGGGCGGCAGAGAAGTGAGTTTGAAAAAGACGGTATTTTCGGTTTTGTCTTTTTACGAGCCATCATGCAATTATCAATCAATCAACTATCTAAAGATTGATTTCTCCTTCCCCTACTTGTTGGAGCCGGCACGGGCAGAAGCGAGCGAGATGGGGAGGAGGATAGATGGATGGTAGGCAGGTTCTCTGGCTAGGTGAGGCATGAACACAAGTGGATCGGATGGTGGATCCTGGGGGAGACGATTTGGCGATTTGGCGTTTGGATAAAACGATGGTGGACCGTACCTTAAAAATAATACAGATGCACCTTCTCACGTTTTACACACGTGTAGCTACGCCATTGAGCATATTGACATAACACCGGTTTCTTCAACCAACGGCACACGTCAGTGGATATTTTAATAGCGTGCGTTTATTTTATTTTTGATGCAGCATCCATCTCGATCAACTTGTCGCAGAGAGAGGAATTAAAAAAAGAAAAAGAAACCCCCGAAAAAACTAAACCAAGATGCCACAGACATGGGACGTTTTTTTGGGGCCCGCCCTTCACCTTCCTTTCCCCCTCCACAGCTTTCCCCTGCTAAAATGGCGACTCTTGACTCCGCAACAAGAAGGTGCATGTTCCTGCGGTGAGATTGGATGCAGGGCAAACGGCCACCGAACACTGGAAATGGAAAGGCTCGAAATGGCTTCTTCAAAAGGGACGAAATGAGGAAATGAGGAAATGAGGAAATGAGATGGAGAAAAAGGGTAAAAGTTTTGGAAGGTTCCAATGACTGCCCTTCTGGTCCCAAACTCCAGTTGGTTGTGGTTCCAGGTTGCGAAGCATGAACCACGCACAGGTGCCAGACGGGCCTGGCCCGGACCTCTGCCTCGCTTCACCAAGCAGCGCCCAGAATGTGCAATCGGAAAGCGTTTATCCATTTCCAGGCTCGCCCTGCCGATTAGCGAATCATGATTACCGCGTCTAGGAAGGTCGGGTAATCCGTACCTTACCTAGCGGGCTGATGAGGTAAGGTACCTGACGTCGTTGATGGTCACAACCAGGGGGAGGGTGGAAAGGGGTCCATCTCGTCTCAACCCAGGGGGCAGAACCTGAGTTGCAATTGATCTCAGTTCGACACCGATCAAGTTTTTTTTTGGCCGGCATAATCCGCCCTCTTTGAGATATTGTCCGTGGCCCCGGGACTACACTTTGCGTTTTTCTCGTTTAGTGCGGTTGCGGCAAAGTGGTCCAATCACAGAGACGGCAGTATGGTAATGAAGGCCGTTTGCTTGTTGGTCATCGGCACTTTCCTCGCTCTCGATTGGCCCAATCGCGCTTAGACCGAGCAGAGATTTGTCACGGTACAAGTAATTCACCATCTCGTCTCACATGACCCGGATTGTCCAAATGAAGATTACGGTCTGGGGATGTGCCGTCATCCAGGCCGTTGAAAGTGGCCGTGGGAAAGGATCTGGGGAAATGGAGATATGGGGAAGGAACAGAACGCCGCACCGATCATTTCTTCCATGGCCTCCTGATGGGTCGGTTAATACAAAGGTGACCCCGAGATCAAGGCATTTTCACTCCCTCTCGTGCCCATATCTTCCTGCAAATTATGCTGATATCACGGATAGAAGGAGGGATCCCAGGAGGAGATGGGTGAGGATGTCGCCTCCACCACCTCGTTGGCCTGGTTCGACAGCGAGATGGGCATCTCGTTCAGGCTGCCAGTCAAGTGCCGGAATCGTACCAAGATTAAAAAAGGCCACAAACAGCAGCCTGCAGACACCCTCCATCATCAATGATTCCGTCTCGAAAGGCCTCGAAGATCGCCTCCTCCACCCCCAGATCGCTGGTTGCCCTGCCGCCAGCCGCCAGCCGTGACGGAGGGGATATGCAGGTGCCTCCGCAAGTTGTGCTGCCAGACGGCAGAGGCCATCTACAACCGCTTTATTCCAGATGAAACATGTCAAACGTGCAGCAGCTTCTTTGGCCGGCAGAAAGAACTCGATCTGTGGCGTTGTCTACCTCTCGAGATGTTGTTCAAAGCGCTACATCTGCAAGGACGCTCAGACGTTCAAGTTGTTTGGGTCCTAAATCTCTAGTTTCGCTCGCGGTCTCCAAACTTCTTTGCCCCTTACCCCTTACTTAGCCCCTTTCAATCAGGAAAGCTGACACTGGCCAGAGGTTCAAGGCCACGGGGGAGGTCACGGTGTCTTCACAATCTCGATTCCACCTCATCTTCAATTCGTTCATTTCCGGCGTTCTTCTCTGGTCATGTTCTCGAAGCCTTTTCGGACTGGTCCGAAGAACGCCTGTGATGATTTTCGATCTGCAATCGAAGGCTTTCCCCCACTTCACATGTTACCCAGGTTCTAGACGGCCGTTATCACGACGGCCATCAGTAGGCGGCCACGATTCTGCAGGCCAGGCAAGCTGCGCCTCGAATTTGCATGAGCCTGCTTTACCGAGGACATGTCGGGTACCGTCTCTCTCTGTGTCAGGTACTCTGTTGACGCCACGATACGCAGCATACCGGTATCGCAATACGCACATGTACCGGCGCATGTGTGTACGCATGTATTATCCGCAGTTGGGCCGCCTCCACACGTTCGCCTAACGGCCGCATTTGGGAGGGCCATTTACCCTCGACGTTGACTACTCCAAGGAGGGGCCAGGTGCCCTAATTCTTTTTTGAGGTCTATCCAATTCCCCCTCACTCCCCTCATCTCATCTCCCCCCAACTTTGCCGCGATGATGGCTGAATGAATGGTCTGCCTTCCCTTCATCCTTTTCCCTTCTTCTTCTTCTTCTTCCTCCCCACATCCGTCCCGGTCCATCCAGCCGTTCGTTTCCTGGCGGATGGGAAATGTGGCTATATCAGACATTCGTTATTTGGCAGGGGCCGGCGTGTATCGGCCAAATTGCTTTTGGGGGGGATTTTTGGCTGATTTCAACGTGGCATATTAGGCTGCTCGCCTCTGCCTGCCTGCCGCGCCGATCGCCTGTGATCTGGGCATCTGCACGGCGCCAAGGCGCGTTTCGATGTCTCGTTTCTCTCGAGCGCATATGCAAGCCGACTGCTGAGATGTTGTGAGAGCCGGGTTCGTGAGGTAGCTTCTTCGGGGCTTTCTCCTGGGTCCAGGATGCGACCCTGTCTCGGCTGGCTGGGATTCTAGCGCATCTGTGCGGAGCTCGATACCAGATGCGACTCGGAGGATATGCGTCTGTTTTCACTCTGGTTTCCCTTGCTGCGCGGTTGTTGTGGGGGGGCCAGATTCAATCGGTCCGGCTAGACGGGCCGCAGACGCCAGTCTCGCCGGAGGGAACGCCAAGCTGCTCATTCGATACAACATCTGTTTTTTCCTCTCTGTCTCTCCAGGTTGCAAATAGAATATTCTCCGCGCGACTATTGTTCCTTGTTCATGTCTGTTCTCCGTCTGTTTCGGCTGGATGCGGATTCCACTGAAAATACTCCATTTTGTGGTGTGTTGTTGTTGTTGTTTTTGCTGTGAGCAGTTTTTGTGAGGACTTGTAAATTCACAGAAACTTGATGTGCATCCAATATCACATGTGGGCTCATTGGGGGGTGTGAGCGTCCGGAGACGGCCCTGTCTCGGCTGCGCTGCCCTATTGTTCCGACAGAGCTGAGAAGGTACTCACCATCGGAATTGCGGAATCAAAAATAAGTTCGGGAGAAGACGCCCGTTGGTTGCTTGGATTTCCCTTAGGACCGCGTGTTGATGAGCATGTCGTTTTTTCTTCTCTTGGAAGCCCATGGATGCCATCCATCCAATCCTGCGTGTGAAAGTAGGAGCCAAGTCGCTTCGAGATGCCCTTTTCGTCGTGGTATTTGACCTAGACGTCATCAGATCCCAAACAATCTGTCAGTCACTTTTAAGATGAAAACCAAGCATTGAGTACCCAGACCTTCGATGCTGATGATGAAAATTCAGTGGAGCTCAGCCAATGGCATCCAATTATGAATCGGAGTGCCGGCTGTGCCAAGACTCACATTGGATCCAGATCGTCCATTTGAGCTTACCTAAACTTTGTCACTTGGCTGCTTCATCATCAACATCCAAACTGGAAGATCTCCAAGCTTCCCAGTCGATTGCATATCCAGCTAGGTCGAGGTCAAGTTTCATTGTGGGGTTCCAAAAAATAGAAACGACCGTTTTCATCATTTCGCATGCCAGACAAGCTGTCAGATATCTTGTGGTCGAAGCCTGGGGTCATGACACAACCCGACCATCTTCATTACCCGCCGCTGACCCCGCAGTTTTGTTTCTCGACAACGGTTCTTCGAGGTATGTGTGTCGATGCGCGCACCCGAGTCCGGCGCCTGGCTGACACAATGCAATCCCCTCAGACTTTCTACGGTTATCTCGAAGCTCTGTAGATGACACAATAACTCAAAATCTGAATGCGCTGGCAACGCCGTCCAGGGCCGGCTTCGACCCGACATCAACATCACGTCTCGGCTCGAGACCCGCAGCACGGCAGATTGATCCTCAATCTTGTCAGACCTTCAAAGATAGGGTTCTTTTTCCATCATGGCAGATGCGATCCCACGTTCTCAGCTATTGCACATTAGTCGCCACCAGCCCCGATCCTGACGACCCCGAGGCCGAATTAAGACAGGCCGAAAACGAAAAGAACAGGGAGCGTGTTGTGAATGAGAGACTTGATCCATATTCTGCCCGCTTCTTCCCACGAGAGGCCCGAACAGAGCAATTGGCCAGCATTATTCGGCAGGAGATGGGAGTTGAGAATATTGTGCGAGCGAGGTCCTGGGACATCGTCAAGGAACGATGCGGTGACTCTACTACAGGCAGTTGGGAAGATGCCTTGGCCATTTGGCGGAGATCGCACACTTCACCGTAAGATCTCCAACTGAAATACGAGCCCAACGGGGCAACAGCGAAGAAAATGTGCATTGGAGTGTATGACTACGAATATATGTAATGACGAACACCGCCTAGGATAACAACAAAGGTGCGTAAGGGCTTGGAGATGGGACGGTCAGCCTGGAAGTGTAAGATTGTTAGGTGTGTATGTACATGTACATTTGGAAAAGAACACAATGAAAAATGAGAGAAAATCCCCTTTCATACATCACAATTGTTTTGTACTCTGTAAGTTTCGTCAATGCCAAGGACGGGAGACGGGAGCTTGGGGGTTGAAGAGAGCTTCGGCCCAGGTCGGGGATCCTGCCGAGTGGCTCGAGCTCCCCGGGGGTAAGGTGGTGAATGGTGGGGCAGGTTCTTACCCTGAACGCTTGGCCAAGCCTGACTTTGAATTCCACGCCCGCAATTCGCAACCTGGAACACCACCACCACTACCACCACCACCACCACCACCAGTGACCACTGGCAGTATCGAGCACTGGACCGCGAGATCCGCCACAGCTAAACAACGGAGGCCAGCCGCTAGCAACCGGTTCAATCTTGTCCTAAAGTAAGCAATTGGGTTCCACATCCCGTCACCAACCCCGCCTGAATCTCCAGCTTGTCGCATTTGGTTCGCATTTGCATCTGCTGCAGTCAGTTGCACACAGCAAGGCAAGCAGCAAGCACCGACCGCTTCCGGTTCCCACATTTTGGATCAACCCTAGCTCCCGTCTGCCAACGTCAAACATCAACGCGCATGCTCTCTAAAGTGTCACACACACACACAAACATAATAGCTGCTAACCCGGGCCCCAACCTAGTAGACTCCCACTAGAGCACTTGCTCGGCTCCGCTCCGCTGCCTCCCGAACGGCCACCAGCTTGTCTCGACTCTTTCCCTCGCGCGCTGCCGCGCACCCTCGTTCCCAATGCCGCAACCGCTCAGTACGAGAGAGGCCAACCTCTTTCGTAACGTCATCCGCAACTATGAAGACAAGCAGTACAAGCGCGGCCTCAAGGTTGCCGAGCAGATCCTCAAGAAGCACCCAAAGCATGGAGACACCATGTCAATGAAGGCCTTGATCATGAACGCCCAGGGAAAGACGGAGGAGGCATTTGCCCTGGCCAAGGAGGCTCTGACGGTTGATATGAGGTCACACATCTGCTGGCACGTCTACGGCATTCTCTACCGCACCAACAAGAACTTCGACGAGGCCATCAAGGCTTACAAGTTTGCCCTCAAGCTTGAGCCCGAATCACATCAGATCCAGCGTGACCTGGCCATCTTGCAGGTTCAGATGCGTGACTATGGAGGCTATGTTCAGAGCAGATTTGTGATGCTCAAAGCGCGTCCACAACTTAGGCAGAACTGGACGGCTCTTGCCATCGCTTATCATCTTGAAGGAAACCTCCAGCAGGCCGAGAACATTCTCACTACTTATGAAAAATCTGTTAAGACCGCCCCATTGAAGACGGACCTTGAAAATTCGGAAGCGTTGCTTTACAAGAACTTCATTATAGCTGAGCAGGGAGAGATTGAGCGGGCATTGGAGCATCTCGAAAAGGACTGCAAGAACTGCCTGGACCGGCTAGCTGTCATGGAGCTTAGGGCGCGCTACCTCAGCGAGCTCGGCCGAAAAGAGGAGGCGGCAAAGGCATACAGGGCGTTGTTGGACAGAAACCCCGATCATTCTGATTATTACAAGGGTTTAGCTGCTGTTTTGGATTTGGCTGCCGATGACGAGGCTGGTCTCAAGGCTGTCTACGACGAGTACGCTTCGAAATATCCTCGCTGCGATGCTGCTCGTCGCCTGCCTCTCGACTTCTTGACTGGTCCGTACTTGATCCTTTTCTGCTCACTCCGCTATTAGGTGCTAACCAAATCAACAGGTGACGGCTTCCGAGCCAGCGCAAAGGCCTACCTCTCACTCATGTTTGACAAGGGAGTCCCTTCTACCTTTGCTAACCTAAAGCATCTCTACTCCGCCTCTTTCAAGAAGGAAACCCTTCCCCAAGTAGCTGAGGAGTACCTCCAAGAGCGCAAGAGCAGCGAAGCAGCAAGCAGTGATAGCTCCAAGGGCGAAGGAGCGGCGCTCTACTTCCTTGCGCAGCACTACAACTATCACCTGAGCCGTGATCTTGACAAGGCTCTCGAATATGTCGAAAAGGCGATCCAGCTCGACCCCAAGAGCGTTGACTTTCAAATGACCAAGGCCAGAATATTCAAGCACCAGGGTGATCTCGCAAAGGCCGCAGAGGCTATGGAGCAGGCTCGGTTGCTCGACATCAAGGATCGTTATATCAACTCCAAGGCAGCTAAATACCAGCTCCGGAATGACGAGAATGAGAAGGCTTTGACTACTCTGGGCCTCTTCACGCGGGCGGAGACGGTTGGTGGCCCCCTTGTTGATTTGGTGGACATGCAGGCCATTTGGTTCCTCACTGAAGATGGTGAGGCATGGCAGCGACAGGGCAATGTGGCGCTCGCTTTGAAGCGCTTTCACACAGTTTTCAACATCTTTGATATCTGGCAGGAGGACCAATTCGATTTCCACGCCTTCTCTCTGAGAAAGGGCCAGATTAGAGCATATATAGACATGATACGCTGGGAGGACAAGATCAGGGATCACCCCTTCTACTTCCGCGCCGCTCTCGACGCCGTCAATATCTATCTCTCGTTACACGACAAGTCAACAGGCGTTAATGGCGCAAATGGAGCTGACGGTAACGGAGATGATGCGGCCGAGAGGAAGAAGGCCGCCAAGAAGGCCAAAAAGGAGGCTCAAAAGGCTGAGCGGGAAGCTGCTGAGCGCGCGGCCAAACAGGACCCCAACAAGGGCCAAAAGGTCAAGGAGACTGAGGAGCCCAAGAAGAAAGACGATGATCCTAACGGAGTCAAGCTGGCGGCAACTCAAGATCCCCTCGGCGATGCTATGAAGTTCTTAGGCCCATTGCTGCAGTTCAGCCCAAAGAACATCGAGGGCCAGATCGCTGGCTTTGAGGTTTATGCTCGCAGAAGTAAGCGCTATTCCCTCGTCTTCCCCTGACACCAACCCTCCAACTTGATTGGACGTTTACTGACACACCCTTTTAGGCAAGTATCTGCTCGCTCTTCGCTGCTTGAAGGCGGCGCTGGCTTTGAACAAGGAGCACCCCAAGGTTCTTGAGCAGGCGTCCAGATTCCACAAGCTGATTTCTGACTCTCTGGACTCCCTGAGCCCCAAGGTCCAGGAGGTCATCAAGGCTGAGCTTACCACCGTTCCCGGTGCTTAAGTCGATCAACCTGCCGCCTCATTTTGGAACCACTCAAATTGCTCTCGTCATCTAACTTTGTGGGGGGTCTTTTTTTTCTTTTTTTTTTTTTTTTTTTTTTTTTTTTTTGCGATGTTGGTAAGGTAGAACAAGCGCGTGCTGTCGGCCGCCCGCTTTCATTTATTGGGGTTTATATGGCATGATTAAAAAAAAAAAAGAAGACGGAGGAGGACTTGTGATGGGTGGCGTTGGAGTGGAATGCACGCCATGCGCATCCGCAGGGTTGGTCGAACAGCTTTGCTGCTCGAAAGGGAAAGAAAAAAAAGTGGCATTGTTGCATATACAATACAGTTTGTACGCAGTAGACAGAGGTCAGCATGGGTTCTTTTTTAGGGATCTATGGTATTTTGAAACCCACAGGAGGGGCTGTGCCAGATGCATGTCTGTGGTTGTGTGTTGTTGTCAAATCTCCGACATTTCCGATTCATCAGCATCTGGGGGTTGTTGTTCCAAACAAGAAATGCTGAGACCCGCTATCTCTCACTAGCACACCCGGCAATGGTTCATGGGCTCCAGGTTCCAAAAGGACTGATCTCTCCGCCTTTTGAACAAGAACAAGGAACCCCCATGCCTATCAACCCAAGGTTGCATCTTTTTTTTTTTTTTTTTTTTTTGAGACAGGTTACATTTTCCCTTTTCAAGATGGAATGAGACAGGAGAGCGAATCATTCAACCGAAAAGACCTTGTTGTCAATACAAATCACATGCTTTTTTTTTCTTTTTCTCTCGGCACCACGCAACACAAGTTGGCATTGTCAACCACAGTAGACGAATACAAGGTACCTTGGGTGCTCGGCAACACCGCTGGGTTAATTTAACGACTACACGGCCGCCACAACTGCAGCAGCAGCAGC
Organism: Cladorrhinum sp. PSN332; assembly: GCA_033297175.1. Classification (NCBI taxonomy): domain Eukaryota; kingdom Fungi; phylum Ascomycota; class Sordariomycetes; order Sordariales; family Podosporaceae; genus Cladorrhinum; species Cladorrhinum sp. PSN332. Next base: position 100,333 of record MU858834.1, on the reverse strand, counting down.
AGCAGAAACGCCCCGTCAAATGGATACCGACGCGTCCGATGTTTTAGTACTCTCGCCCGGGGTGACTCTCACCTTGGGACGAGAGGCCCTCATCATCCCTGACGGATTGACGACGAAACCGAACCGGTCGTGTATGTGTGGCGTGGGCGGCTCCACGTCGGCCAAAAGCACCGGGACGCCAAGCAACATTCCGTATTACAACATTCTCTGGGCCGAGATCTCTGAGGACCGTAGTTGGCTCCTGATTGACTACGCCCACGAGGACTCGGCTCACCATCTGGTCGTTCGCAGCGTCAAGGTCGCCGTCCCTGCCGTCTCCGACCAGGTGTCTCCGTGGATTGAGCGGCTGCTGGATCGGTCGTATGGCTCGTCTGCCCGTCGCAAACGGGCGTGGGTTTTGGTTAATCCGCATGCCGGACCTGGCGGCGCGGAGAAGATATGGGGGAAGGAGGTGAGGCCTATTTTTGAGGCTGCGCGGATGCCTATGACTGTTGTCAGGACTACGTACTCGGGCGAGGGAGTGGATCTGGCGCAGGTTTTGGATATTGACAAGTACGATATTGCGATTCCCTGCTCCGGGGACGGGTTGCCTCATGAGGTGTTTAATGGGCTTGGGAAGAGGCCTGATGCTCGGCGCGCGTTGTCCAAGATTGCGGTTTGCCATATTCCCTGTGGTTCGGGAAATGCGATGAGCTGCAATCTGTACGGGACGCATAGGCCTACGCTGGCGGCTCTTGCTATCGTGAAGGGGGTTCCTACGCAGTTGGATCTAGCGAGTATTACTCAGGGTGGTGAGCGGAGGCTGAGTTTCCTCAGTCAGGCGCTTGGTGTGATTGCCGATCTTGATTTGGGAACGGAGCACATGCGGTGGATGGGAGCGGCGCGGTTTACGGTTGGGTTTTTGACGCTGGTTCTGCAGAGGAAGACGTATCCGTGCGACATTGCGGTGAAGGTTGAGATTGAGCACAAGGAAGCCGTGAAGCAGCATTACAGAGAACGGGTCGCCTCCCAGTCGTCTCAAGTCTCGGGCCTGGATGGTGCTGTAGCAGCGGAGGATAATGACCAGCCGGAGGATTTTAAGGGATTGTCGCCGGACACGCCCATTTCTGGTTATTCAGAGCACTTGGATGAACCTGGGCTCCCGCCATTGAAGTATGGGACTGTTATGGATAAGCTTCCTGAAGGGTGGGAGCTTATTCCACATGAGAATCTGGGCAGTTTTTACTGCGGAAACGTAAGTTTTTTTGTTGTTTTTTTAAACCCGGATTCACAATCCCACATCTCTCTAACCAAACTTTGTAGATGGCATACATGGCTCCCGACGCCAACTTCTTTTCGGCGGCCCTGGCAAACGATGGTCTCATGGATCTCGTTACAACTGAGGGCGACGTGTCTCCTCTCAAGTCGATCGGGATCCAGCTCGCAGTCGACTCGGGCGAGTTCTTTGACAGTCCTCTCGTGACCTACCGCAAGGTGTCAGCGTACCGCATCATTCCGCGCAACCCTGGGAAGGGGTATATCAGCATTGATGGCGAGGCGATTCCCTTCCAACCGTTCCAGGCTGAGATCCATCAGGGTTTGGGACTAACTCTCTCCAAGAGAGGTGTCTTTGAAGCGCCTGGTCCGCTCAACTGGGACAAGGTGACTAATAGTGAGAGATTGATGGCTTGAGAGAGCGGAGCGGGTTTCATTTTTTATTATTTTTTTTCTTGGATGTGTAACATATTATACCCTTGTGATCGTCAAAAATAGTTCAGCATACTACGGAGCAAGCAGCGGATCCTGTTTCTAATGGTCATAAACTCACTTAGACCCGTCAGCTGACAGCCGCACAGGGCGAAATGCACAAATCAGGCCATGCCTGATTGGTTGCCCCAAGTGCATGGCTCAGCTTGTTCACCAAAGATGGTCACAGATGATTTCAGTCCCATTTCTGGATGTAATTCTCACCGGCGTTTCAAATCCATGCAAACACGAAATAGGCAGTAGAAATGATGCCACCCAACAAATGGAGCTTTTTCTTCTTTTCCCTAAACTTGAAACCGACAAAGGCGTCTGAGACAGTAAAGTAACGGAGTTCATATCTATAACCGCACCACTCAATTGATAGATCGAAAGATAAAAAGGCAGCAATGAAAGGCCGAATGCAACTTTGTTTGAGGGATTATTCTGTTTTGTCTCGATCACCTCTTAAATGATACCTACGGGAGCACGGGAGGAGACAGCCTATCTTTTGGATAATCATTCTCTGCTTGTCACTTGCAAACTTGCGGCCCCTTGCAGGTGCACTAGCAAGGTAGGCCGACATCTGTTGGGCTATCCCTATTGGGGAAGTATTTCGTAAAAGGGGAAAACTTCCAATGGTCTTGTGGATGAAGCGCAGAAGGGGCTCGAACGGCCCAAGTGGATGGAGTGGTCTTGTCATGTGCCAATTGGAGGAGCGGTGAATCCACCGGTTTACCACGATCATGGGCCGATACAGAATCAGGGAGGTGTGTGTGGTCATGACAGATGATGTGAGAGAAAGTTGGGGAAAATCTGGGGAATTTGCAAGAATGGAACTTGAACTTGGAAAAGTTGCCTCGGCGGATTCGGTGTTCCCAGGGCACATATCCGGCTTCACATGCGCAAATCTGTTACCTCTCTGGAACCTTGATAAACTATCAGGCCTCTCTCCCTCCCCCCCTTCAATCCTCAAGAACAAAAAAGGGCCACCCATACTTTGTTCGGGCTAAACTACACTACGAAACCTGGTTCAACACTACCGTTACACACAGACCCTGCATCCTTCGACAGCAAGGTGACCAGTACCTGATTTCACAAACGGATCGAACGACCGAATCGCATGAATCGCACAGTCATCAATCCCCCCTCGACAGAGACCTAAGAAACGAATAAGAACCTGTTCCGCTGTCGGGCTAATCGGACTGCGGGCTGTGCCGCCGAGTCCTACCACGAGCGTCGGAGTGTCGCACTGTTACGAAAGAGAACGAGACCGGACTGGCTGGGCCCCGATAAACGATAATAAACGATAAATACCGTTAAAAATGGCGTCGAGACCACCCAGTCACACCACCACCGCCTCTCCCTCATCTGCCTCCTCCTCCTCCTCCTCCTCCTCAACACCTCTCGCCCGTCTTCAGAATATCGCAAACCACATGGCGTCCTCATCAGTAACGAGTTTCCCTCCCGAGGCCGTGCCTCAAGCTCCAGAGGATCCTCTATTTGGTCTTGCGAGAGCATACAAGGCCGATGACAGCCCCAACAAAGTTGACCTGGTGCGTTACAACCAGCTTACAGCCAGCAATTGCAAGTACACGTTTTACTGACAGTTCTACTTTTCAGGGCATCGGCGCATACAGAGATGACAACGGAAAGCCGTGGGTGTTGCCGGTCGTCAGAAAGGTAAATTTGACTCTTTACTTTTTTTTTTGCCTTTATTATTTTCTTGATCCGTTTCGGGATGATTGAAGACGTGATGGCGTTTGCGTCAACAAGCAAGCTTGCCAATTTACCCGGAACGGCTCGCATGGAAATTTACAAGCTTGGGGAAAGCTCCCCCAAAGCTCTGGAAGCATCAGGGGACCCCTCCACCTGCTTCCCCCAATTTTCCTTGGTTTGGTGATGGATTGCCCCGCCATGCCATCCGCGACCCGCCGGGACTCTTGTCCGCCGCCCTTGTCCGCCCCTCAAGCCCCGCAACGCCAACACCTGTCGAATCGCAAGCATTCAATTGGCTAACTCGAGACTTTCTCTAAATCTAGGCCGATGATGTTATTCGCAACGACCCAGAGGCAAATCACGAATATCTCCCAATTGCGGGTCTCACCTCCCTCACCAGCAAGGCCGCCGAGCTTCTCCTCGGCACCGGAGCCCCCGCACTCTCAGAAAAGCGCGTATCTTCAGTACAAACCATCTCAGGCACCGGCGCCGTGCATCTCGGCGCTCTCTTCCTTGCCAAGTTTTACAAGGTCAACGGCGCAAACCGCACCCTCTACCTCAGCAACCCAACATGGGCCAACCACAACCAAATCTTCTCAAACGTTGGCATCCCCACCGCTCAGTACCCATACTTTGACAAGAAGACCAAGGGCCTCGACTTTGAGGGCATGAAGTCTACCCTTGCCAGTGCTCCAGACCGCAGCATCGTCCTCTTGCACGCGTGCGCGCACAACCCCACGGGCGTTGACCCAACACCAGAGCAGTGGCGCGAGATCGCGGCGATCCTCAAGGAGAAGAACCACTTCCCCTTCTTCGATACCGCCTACCAGGGTTTCGCCTCTGGCGATCTCGACCGCGACGCCGGTGCGATCCGATACTTTGTCGAGCAAGGATTCGAGCTCGTCATTGCCCAATCGTTCGCAAAGAACTTTGGTCTCTACGGCGAGCGTGCCGGCTGCTTCCACTATGTGGCTTCCCCCGCCTCGGACGCACCGGGCACCACCACTCGCGTCGCTTCGCAGCTCGCCATCCTCCAGCGCTCAGAGATCAGCAATCCGCCCATCTACGGCGCAAAGATTGCCTCTATTGTGTTGAATGACCCCGCGCTCTTCGCTGAGTGGCAGGAGAACCTCCGGACCATGTCTGGACGCATCATTTCCATGCGCCAGGCGCTCCGGTCCAAGCTCGAGGAGTTGGGCACTCCCGGCCAGTGGAATCACATCACGGACCAGATTGGCATGTTCAGCTTTACTGGTCTGAGTGAGACGCAGGTGCAGAAGCTCCGCGAGGAGTTCCATATCTACATGACCAAGAATGGTCGTATCAGCATGGCTGGTCTCAATACTAGGAATGTTGAGTACTTTGCCAAGGCTGTCGACAGTGTTGTTCGGTCTACGTAATAAGGGGTTTAAATGGGGGGGGACGCTAATGATGTCCTTCTTTTTCTTTTTTTGTTGAGTGATTTAGACTTTTCTTTGAGACAAAAACGGGAGTTGGTGTGGAGTATGACGTGGGCTTACTTTCTCTTGTTTTCTGTCGGTCTTGAAGGAGAGAGACGACTTACTGCTGAAACAGTTGGGTTTGGGCATAGGGCAAGTTTTGGAATGGGATACAGGCTTGGACGACAACACCGAGCCTTTGGAATATTTGCCGCTGTTTGGAGGTCATTTAGGGGCTAAATAACGCTTTGCTCCCAGTGGTTGTTTTTCTTTCGCCCATTTAGAGGCGGTAGTAGAACACATGAAATGATAGATTTTCATGGGGGGGTTGTGTCAACATACCCACCCTTTTCTTGTTTTCCTCAACTTTTTGCATCACCACCTCTTGGCTCACAATTTGCCGAAAAAAGCACTGCTTCTGTTGGCGATGAATTAATTATTACTTTTGAGCGGACAACACGCCAGTGCCCTCTATTTACATGTACTTGCTACTACTATATCAACAAATCCCATATAACCAAAAAGGCAGACAGCCCAGCAGCAGCGAAAAAAGTGTACCGGGCAGGACTGCTCCTCTCGGTGCTCTTTTTAAGCTCCTTGTTGCCCTTGCCTATGCCTTCCGTGGTCTCGAAGGACTCGGCGACCAACTGGTCGATGTGGGCCGATTGGGTTGTTAAGTTGCCTACTAGCAGATTTTGGAGTTCTGCTATTTCTAGGAGGGATTTTTCTGCGGTTCTGTAGATCACTCGAGTCAGCCAAAGAAGAATATTTTTTTTAAAAAAAAATAAAAAAAAATAAAAAAAATGATATGTTGTGAGGAGGAGGAGGAGGAGGAGGAGGAGGAGGAGGAGGGAAAACCGGGTTATACGAACCTGACTTTGTCTAATGTGCTTTCGAAATGTTTCAACATGTCATGGTTTCCTTTTTCGAATATTTGTTTTTGTTCTGGGGTTAGGTCGTCATCCGGCAACGATGGACGTGGTTTTTGACTTGTTTGTTCTTCTTCTTGGAGGGGAATAGCGCTTGTGGCTGAAGCAGAGGCAGCAGTGTTCCAGCCGTTTGCTGAACGGGTTTTGGCGAGCACGCTCCTGTTCTTTTCCATTTCCCTCGTGAGGCGGGTCTCCATCATTTTCTGCTGGGTTTTGGCTGTCTCTTGGAGGCGGGTTCGGAGGTAGAGGATTATGCTTTCCCTGTGTGCGCCTAGTTGCCTGGCTACGGATTCGGCTAGGAGCTGTTCGTTGGATTTTTTGGTTTGGGGCAGGTTGAGTAGAGTTCCGAAACCTCGGGAGAACTTCTTGGTGAGGAGGGCTTGCTGAGTGCTTTGTCGGAGCTGTTCGGCGTCTTCGAGGGCGCGGATGCGGGCGTTGAGGTCGCGGAGGGTCGACTTGGCGTTTGCGTCGATTTCCTCGCGGTCTCGGTCGGTGAGGGTGACGGGTTTTTGAGTGGTAGAGGCATTGCGGAGGTGGTTGCGGTGGGTTTTGCGAGGTGCGGCGGTTGAGAGGTAGGACTGGCGGAGGTCGCGAAGTTCAGAGTGCAGACGGGCGACGAGGGTGTTGATGCGGTATGCTTCTTTGAGGAATTCGTCGGCTGTGTTTGTGGTGAACTGTTTTGTTGGAGAGCATTCGTGGCCCTTGAGGATGGTGTTGAATGTTGTTGTGAGGTCGGCCATCTTGACTTGGTGGTGGCGGTGTTGATGCTGGGACTCAAGAAAGCTGAAGCTTGGACTTCAATTGGGATTTGGGAACAACTGCTTCGTGGCTTAATGACGATGTTTGGTTCCTGGGATGGATCATGCTGATTGGTGTGAAGCTGGCCTGGCCGGCCGGGGCGGAACCGGCCCCACTTTCTTCGTCCAGTCTTCGGTGCATCTTCTTTCGAAGATAGTTTTCCACCTGCACATCCACTTTTCTACATGATGATTCACCGCTGAGCTTGGAAAATCCCCGCCAACGACGCATGTGTGTGTTTTTTGGCCTAGACCGTATGGAACTATTTATGCATTCGAGATCCTGCTTACGCACCGACTGCCCTTGCGTTATCTTTTCTCTTAATGATGAAGGTCCCATGACGACCCTTTTTTCAGATCCTTGCTATGGACCAAGGAACCAAGCGATCTCGGTGCCGTTGACGGGTATAAGTGAAAGGAGTTGTCAAAAAGGCCAAAAACGGACCTTTTTTTTTTTTTTTTTACTGATCTAAGCATCCCTAGCTCATCCATCGTTGCCCCCGATGGCGGCGCCGGAAATAAACCCACCGGCTTTCCACGGGTATCGATGCCGATGCCGTTGGACTTCTTTTCTCTGCCAACGACGTGCGTGCTGCGAATGCACACCACATGAGTGTATTACCAAGTGCAGTGGGGGCAAAAGATAGACTAAATACTCAATATTTATATTTCAATATCTCCCTCGCAGGCCTCTCCATGTTTACTCCGAAGCTTCCGCTACTTCCCATCTTTACATGGGAGTTATACCCAAGTTGAACCATCACTATGACTATCGATGAAGCCACACCCTCCTCCAGTGGCACTGATGGTGATGATGAACGCTCACCACCACCAGCCCCAGATGCAGACCCCGAGTCTCTTGGCAGAGTCACAAGCGGTCCGGCCTACAGCATCTTCTCCAAAACAATCAAACGATGGATCGTGGCCATGATCGCCTTCGCGAGCTTCGTCTCCCCAATGACGGCAAACATTTACTTCCCGGCACTGGTTCCAATCTCCAGAGATCTCGGCGTATCCGTAGGCCTAATCAACCTCACTTTGACAACCTACATGATATTCCAAGCCATCGCCCCTACACTCGTCGGCGACTTGGGCGACATGGCCGGCAGGAGGCCAGCTTTCATCATCGCCTTCATAATCTACATTGCCGCCAACCTCGGCCTCGCTTTGCAAGACAACTACGCCGCCTTGTTGGTCTTACGAGCTGTTCAAAGTGCAGGAAGCAGCGGGACATTGGCACTTTCTTTTGCTGCCATTGCAGATGTGGCGGTTAGTGCAGAACGGGGCAAATACATGGGCATAATCTCAGCAGCCATCAACGTCGGACCGGCCCTAAGCCCCGTATTCGGTGGTTTGCTCTCGGAATACTTTGGCTGGCGAGCCGTCTTCTGGTTCTGTCTGGCATACGCAGCCGTCTGGCTAGTCCCGTACGCCCTATTCGTCCCAGAAACATGCAGGAACGTGGTAGGAAACGGCTCCATCCCAGCGCAGGGTTGGAACAGGACAGTCCTCGACATGATCCACTCACATCGTCAACGCCACCGCCACCGCCACATGGATAGCACTCAAGAACCTGGTCCAGAAACGACCCACCCAAAACTCCGCTTCCCAAACCCGTTCAACACGCTAAAGGTGATACTCGAAAAGGACCTCTCCCTCCTCCTCCTCTACAGCACTTTGACCTACCTAGTCTTTATTCTAATCACGGCAACGGTCGGCACCGAGTTCGCAGACATATACCACTTCACCGACCTCCAGATCGGGTTGTGCTACCTCCCTTACGGTCTGGGATGCTGCGCGGCGGCTGTAGTGCAAGGTTACGTTCTGGACGCCAACTATCGGCGGGTAGCTCGAAAGATTGGTTTCACCATCGACTATAAAAGAGGAGACGATCTCTCCGAATTCCCAATAGAGGAGGCAAGGATCGTACCCGTTTATCCCGTGCTCTTCACGGGGGCTGCGGCGGTGATTTGCTACGGATGGGTTTTGCAGGCCGAAACTCACCTGGCTGGGCCGCTCGTATTGTTATTCGTTATCGGACTGTGCGTGACGGGGTCCTTTTCCTTGCTGAACACGCTGGTGGTGGATTTGTACCCTCAGGCTCCCGCGACTGCCGTGGCGGCGAATAATCTTGTGAGGTGTTTGTTTGGCGCCGGCGGGACGGCGGTTATCGAGCTGATGCTGAAGGCCATGGGGAGAGGGTGGTGTTTTACTTTTTGGGCCGTTGTTTTGGTTGGGTTTTCTCCTATACTGTGGGTACTGACAAAATGGGGTCCCGAGTGGAGGGAGGAAAGGCGGTTGAGGCAGATAGAAGAGAAGAAGAAGGAGGAGGAGGAGCAGGAGGAAATAGAAAAGGAAGAAAAGTAATGAATAGAAGAAATATATACATAGAAGAAGAAGAAGAAGAAGAAGAAGAAGACGTGTTGATATTGTATATAAATATCAGCTTGGATGAGTATAACAGATGACTTATAGACACTAATACTGAGAACAATGAAGATCAAAAAAAAAAAAAAAACATATACGATGCTAAACCCATGAAAACCACCCGCTAAAACAAAGATGCAAAACCATAAACCATGACCCGAACTAATAATCAGACAGACTTTCCCCCCATTTCCCCAGGAAAGAGAGCCAAAAACAAAATAGGTCTTTCCACCTGGTGGTGTACCCAGCATCGTGCATGTTCAAACACTTATTCTTTTCAAGAAAATCCAAACCCAAACCACCATGATTATCATCACATCCACACATAAGATATTCATAAAGATCCCCATCCATTCATTCATTCATACATTCATTCCCCTTTACTCCTTGCTAACCAGCCTCTTCCACCACGAACTCCTAGGCGTAGCATCCATAAAGTTGGAACTCCTCCTAGGCTCATGATTCCGCTCGTCACTTCCGCCAGATCCACCGCGTCTCGGATCACGGTCCCGGTGTTCCCTTTCCCGATCACGATCACGATCACGATCACGGTGATCCCTCACTCTCTCTCTGTCCCTATCTCCACGATCCCTCTCCCTATCTCCGCGATCCCTCATACCAACACCCCCAGCATCCCTCTCACGGTCCCTCTCCCTCTCTTCCCTCCGCTTCCTCCTCCGCCTCTCGTCGTCATACTCCTCCGTCGTCATATCACGATTTCCATTCGCCCTCGGCGCATCGTACCGGTCCGGTTGCGGAAGCGGCTGCTGCTGCTCGGCAGCCTGTCTAGCCCTCCGTCTCGCTCTCCTGACCTCACGCCTAGCTTCCTCCTCATCAACAACCTCCTCAACAGCAGGTTGCTCCTCCTCGTCCTCGTCCTCGGGCGGCGGAGCATCAGTATGATCCTTAACCCAACTCGCCGTATGCTCCAGACTCTCGTCGGGATAAACATAATTCTGGGGCGGAGCCGGAGGCTGCTGCTCTACCCTCCTTCTCGAATGTCTCTCCTCTTTAGGAGCCATCGCCTCAGCCTCCCTAGCGGCATGCCTCGGCTCTCTCCTTCTCCTCTTCTCCTCATCCTCCTGCTCCCACCCCTCATCAACCTCCTGATGATGATGATGATTGTGCGAATTCTTGCGCCGTTCGTGATGTCTAGCAGCCCTCCTCGCATCCATCTCAGCCTCAGCAGCCTCACGCTCAGCCCTCAATTTATGCCTTTCAGCTCTATCCATCTCAGCCTTCTCAGCAGCCCGACGCTCCGTCTCCTCACGCGCAGCGCGCTGTGCCCTGCGCTCAGCGCGTCTGGCCTCCTTCTCGTCCTGCCTGCGCGCTTCATCATCTTCTTCCTGCTGTCTCCGACGGCGCTCGCGACGGGCTTCATCCTTGACCCGCCGGGCATCCTCAGCCGCACGGTCTTGCGCTGCTCTCTCGGCGGCTTCCTTCTCTGCGCGACGGGCACGTCGAGCCGCGCGGCGAGCTTCTCTATCGACATCGTCTTCCTCGACCACACCAGGCCCGCGTCTTCCGGCCTCATCATCGGTAGGGGCGAAAGCGGTGCTGCGCCGACGGGGTGGTTCCGAACGTGGGTCGGGGCGTGCTTCGGGGCGTGGTTCAGGGCGTGGTTCAGGGCGTGGTTCAGGGCGTGGTTCAGGGCGTACTTCAGGGCGTGGTTCGGCTTTGGGAGCGAAGACGCCACCAAACATGGATGAGAAACCGCCAGAGGACTTCTTGGCGCTCGAGCTGGAACGCTTAAGAGGAGGGCGCGAGGGAGTTGCATCGACAGGATCAGCCATGACAATGTCATCGTCTCTCGAGTATTGCTGTTATGAAATCGCATTAGCTTCTGAAGACCACAAGGTAGGCAGTCGGTTGAACTCACCCTTGGACGACGGCGCTCAGCCCTGTCCGGGCTGGGCATGGCATCGTTGGCACCAGACATCATATACACATCATCATCTGGATCGACATCCTTCCTGCTGCGCCGACTTCCAGACCTCGAAATCCCAAGACCCAGACCCACACCAGTGGCAAGCCCAGCAGCAGCACCACCGACGCCAAGAATCTTTGCCGCCTTGGACGACATCTCCTCCGGAGGCGGGCTCATCATGCCTCCAGACATATCCACGGATTGCCTGCGGGAGCTCGGCTTGCTGCCGGCGCGGCCGCCTTTGTCGCGCATCGATGCAGATCGTGATAGCGGTGGGGTACTGGCGAAAACGCTCGAGAATCGAGGATGTTCTTTGATGCGCGCTGTCTTGGTGTCCATCCTGTCGATCTTTTCCGCATTATTATCAGATCCAGAATCTCTCGAAGACGACTTCTCAGGCTTTATTTCAGTCTTGATCATCCTTGATGAGCTAGACTCCTTTTGTTTGGATCTTGATGACGTGGTCTTTGATGGATCCTTGCTGGGAGTGGCCCCGGTCCACGCGCCCCACGATGCGCTGGCATCGCGATTGACTTTTATCCTCTCCCTGTGCGACGAGCGCACAAGCGGAGGGGTCATTGGAGGAGCGTCAGGAACAGCTGGCGGTGGGATTGGAACGGCAGGAGGCGGCGGTGGAGGACTGCTGCTGCTGTCCATTTCTTCCTCGGGGTATTGCACACTTCTTCGCGACTTTTTGCTGCTCTTCTTCTCTGGCGCCAGGTCGACGACCTCAACAATATCATCGTCATCACCCGAATGCATGTGATAATGCCGGCGGTGTGGAGAATGATGTCGAGAAGAATGATACTCGTCCTCGAACGGGAAGCTGCCGGGCAATCCAGCCTTTGATAAATGCGGGGGGAAGTGCGATGCGAAAGGCTGCGGCGGAGGCGGAGGGACTGCCGCCGTGAATGCTTCAACGTCGATGATGGCGGGCTCGCTCCTGTCTTTGCTCCTATCCTTATCCTTGCTCCTTTTGTCTTTGCTCCTTTTCTTCTTTTTATCCTCCTTTGGCGATATGATTTCGACCGGAGGCGCAGGAGGAGGTGGCGGCGGGGCAGGTGCTGGGGGAGGTGCGCGCTCGTCACCGCTGTCGTCAATCAGATCTCGGTTGCGATCGCGGTAATCGAACGCATCAACACGCTCTTTGCTGTCGTGAAAGTCGTCGTCATTAGAATTAGAGTCTGCATCAACATCATCGTCGTGATACTTGACGGCTTCAAAAGCGCGCAGGCGCTCGAGGATTTTACTGCTCGCGGCAGCCTTGTTAGACTTCATTGGCTTGTCAGTATCGGGGCAAGGTGAGGACCTCGAGGAATGCTGCGACACCGAGGTGGCGGCACCTGTGCCACCACTATGCGCCGCAGTGTCGAGAAACTTGGATGACTCAGCGTGGCTAATCTCGCGAGTTGATGGTTGGGTGGTATCCGTATGATGAGCGGGATCCTCCCATACATCAGGCATAGGGGGCGGGGGCGGCGGCGGTGGGCTGCTGTTTTTGGCCTTTCCAAATGTCTTCCAGAAACTGAACACATCTGGACCAGCCGGCGGTGCCTTGACGATGGGTTCCTCCTCGATCGGCGGCATGTCTTCGACATCGTCGTCCTCCTTGTCCTTGGGCGGTTCCTCCAAAAGCTCTGCAATCTGCTCTGGGGTGAGTTCGACGTCGTCCAAGTCCTTGAACTCGTCGTCACCATCTTCCTCCACAACCTTATATTTACCCTTGTCCTTGCTCTTGTCCTTGCTCTTGTCCTTGCTCTTGTCCTTGCTCTTGTCCTTACTCTTGTCCCTGCTTTTATCTTTGCTCTTCTCCTTGTCCTTCCGCTTCTCTCGTTCTCTCTCTTTCTCCCGTTCTCTCTCTTTCTCCCGTTCTCTCTCTTTCTCCCGTTCTCTCTCTTTCTCCCGTTCTCTCTCTTTCTCCCGTTCTCTCTCTCTCTCCCTCTCCCTCTCCCTTTCCCTCTCCCTCTCGCGCTCCTTTTCTCTCTCCTTCTCCTTACTCCTGCTACTCTTAGACTTTTCTTCTTTCTTTGACCTCTTGGACGATGATACAGCTACTGCTGCCAACGCTGCCGCCGCCGCCGCTGCTTCAGCCTCGGCGGCCTCTCTTGCCGCAGCTGCAGCAGCTTCTGCCTCTGCAGCCTCCCTAGCCGCAGCCTCCTCGGCCTCTTGACGTTCCCGTTCAGCCTGTTCTTCGGCTTCTCGAATGGCCCTCTCCTCAGCCTCCTTAGCTGCTCTTTCTTCTTCCTCTTGGCGTTTCCGCTCCTGCTCAGCTTCTTCTTCAGCCTCGCGCAGAGCCCTTGCCTCCGCCCTCGTCTTGATGCTTTCCTCCAGCTCTTCCAGCCTCTCCTGCTCGAGTCGACCCAGCTTCTTGTTCTTCTTGAACCTTGACTTCTTGACCATGAGCGCTGCCAGTTCCCTTTCTTCCTCCCGTGCTAGCTCTTCTTCGGCCTCCTTCTGTGCTTGCTCCTCTGCCTCTCGTTGAAGACGTTCCTCTTCGTCCTCGTCATCTGACTTGTCCTTGGTATCCCCCCAACTATCCCCCCATGCATCCTGGTCGGGGAAATCCTCACCCTTAGCCTCACCCTTAGCCTCACCCTTAGCCTCACCCTCTCCATCATCGTTCTCAGGATCTTTGCCAGTGTTCCAGGAACTGAAGAAATCGTTGCTTTCCAAAGGATCCTCACCTGTAGGCGCCTCAGGCTTGTCCAGATCAATGAGATCCTTGGTATCCGAGGGTTCCTCTTTCTTGGCCTTCTTCTTATCCTTCTTGGAACCACCAGATGATTCCCACCATGGCGGATCGTTCCTCTTCGGCTCAGGCACAGGTTCGAACTCTGTCTTGCTCTTCTTGCTCTTCTTGTCCTTTTCCTTGTCCTTATCCTTGTCCTTTTCCTTGTCCTTATCCTTGTCCTTATCCTTGTCCTTATCCTTGTCCTTATCCTTGTCCTTATCCTTGTCCTTATCCTTGTCCCTCTTCGAGCTCGAGGTGCCCCGGATATCGTCATGCTTCTTTTTTGGCAGCGGTTCCGGTTCCGGCTCTGCCTTGCTCTTTTTGCTTTTCTTATCCTTCTTCGAGACCGGCGCCCAGATGTCAACTTCGTCTTCCATGTCCCGAACAGGTTCTGGTTCCGGTTGAAGCATTGGTTCAGGTTCGTGCTCAGGCTCCGGTTCAGGTGGTGGTGGCGTCTTCCCCTTCTTCTTGTCCCTCTTGTGATACAATGCGTCCCAAAAATGATGAACCTCTTCTTCCTCCTCCTCCTTTTCAGCGGCAGGCTGAGCCTCTGGTTCAGGCACCTTGGCCGGCTCGGATTTGGGCTCAGGTTCAGGTTCAGGATCAAGTTCCTTGCTCTTGCCCTTCTTCTTGTTCTCCTTCTCCTTCTTCGAAACAGCCACCGGCGGCCAGAAATCTTCGTCTTCTTGCTTCTCGGGTTCTGGCGCGGGTTTGGGCGATGGCTCTCTCGACAGCTCTCGGACAGGCTCTGGTTCTGGCTCATTCTTGCTCTTCTTCTTTTTCTTGTCCTTCTTGGCACCGGAATCCCAAAGGTCGTCCTCCTTCTCAGCCACGAGCTCCGTTTTCCTCGAAGATTTCTTCCGCGGTTCTGGTTCTGGTTCAGGTACAATAGCTTTCGCTTTCTTCTTTTTATCCTTCTTTGACACTACAGTCGCTTCCCAGCTGTCTAGCTCCTCCTTCTTCTCCAATACAGGTTCTGCTTCCAGCTCCGGCTCTGGTTCTGGTTCGGGCTTGAGTTCGGGCTCAGGAGGAGGAGGCGGTGGCTCTGTGACAACATCTTTCTTCTTCTTTTTCTTCTCGGGCTTCTTGCCAATTATCGCCCCCCAGAAGCCTACCGACTCCTCCTCGGACTCGTCCTCATCCTCAAAGGATTCCGGCTCGGGCTGTTTGACGGGTTCTGGCTCTGGTACTGGTTCAGGTTCAGGTTCAGGTTCTGGTTCAGGGTCCGGCTCCTGGGGTGGTTCGGGTTCGGGTTCTGGGTCAGGCTCAGGTTCCTTATTCTTACCCTTCTTCTTCTTATCCTTCTTCGACGTGGGGACGTCCCAGGTGTCTTCCTCTTGTTGCTGCTGCTTCTTCTTCTTCTTTGGTTCCGGGTCTGGCTCTGGCTTCTTGGTCGGTTCGGGTTCGGGCTCGGGTTCCTTGGTCTTGCTTTTCTTTTTCTTGTCCTTTTTTGTAGTGTAAGCATCCCAAGGGTCGTCTTCCTGTTTATTCTCCTGTTCAGGCTCCGGCTCAGGCTCAGGTGCGGGTTGAGGTTCCTTAGCTGGTTCTGGTTCAGGCTCCTTGCTCTTGCCCTTCTTTTTCTTTTCCTTGGTGACAATAGTACCCCAAAAATCCTCGTCGTCTGGCGTTTTCTCCGGTTCCGGTTCAGGTTCGGGTTCTAGCTCCTTAACTGATTGAGGCTTTGGGTCAGCCACAGGCTCCTTGTTCTTCTCCTTCTTCTTTTTCTCTTTCTTCGATGTGATGGTGCCCCAATAATCGTCTTCCTCTGGCTTCTTCTCTAGCTCTAGTACCGGCTCCGGCTCCGGGGGGGCTGGTTGTACAAGCGGTTCCGGTTCCTTTGGAGGTTCATTAGCAACATCATTCTTACCTTTCTTCTTCTTCCCCTTCTTGACAACGGGCGTTTCTTCCCAAGGCCACCGCTCATCCATAGCGACCGACTTGACTGGCTCTGGCTCTGGCTCCTTAGCTGGTTCAGGTTCCGGCTCCGGTTCTGGTTCTGGTTTCGGCTCCAGCTCGACGGGTTTCTTAAATTTCGATTCGCCAGCAGGTGGACTCCTCCTCTTGCTAGCGCCCCAAAATCCCCAAGCATCATTGGCAGCCGGCTTTAGAGACTCTTCCATCTTTGGCTGCTCAACCACAGCCAAGCCATTCTTCTTCTTGTCCTTGGTGGTGTACGTGTCCATGTCAGCCCAAGGGTTCTCGGGTTCCGGGTCCGGTACCGGAGTCGGCTCGCGGGGCGGTGGCGGAGTGGGTTCCCGCTCTGGCTTGGGTTCCGGTTCGGGCTCGGGTTCGGGCTCCCAGATACTGGTCTTCTTCTTTTTCTTGTCCTTTTTGGACACAGTCGTAGCAAAGCCGAAATCCAGCCCAGCGTCCTTTGGGACTTTTACCTCCTCCACGCGCTTAGGCTCTGGCTTTGGTTCAAGCCTTGATTCGAGCTTTGGGTCGCGTCTGGGTTCGACCTTGGGTTCAGGCTTTGGCTCAGGCCTTGGTTCGCGTCTGAGTTCGACCTTGGGTTCAGGCTTCGGTTCAGTCTTCGGTTCAGGTTTTGGCGGCTCGGGTTTGATTTCGGTCTTTGAGGAGGCTTTCGAAGATGATCTCGGGTCGCTGTGGTGGTGGTGTGGGTCGCCATGATCACCGTCGCCAAAGGAAAACCCGAACCCGGGGGCGGGCTTTGGGGCTCCAAAAACCTGATTGACAACGGCGGAAGTCTTGGAACCCCCAAGCCCCCATTTCGACGCGAAGCCGAAAAGACCCCCGCCACCAAAAGGGCTGGGGCTGGCGGGCTTTGGTTCTGGCTCTCGAGGTTTCGAGCGATAGTTGTCCGTATCAATGCCTAGAGACTGCCCACCGCTCAGATTGATGTCCTGGAACGCGTCGAATGTCGTTTTGACTCCGGGGCCCTTCCCCTTGGTCTCCTCCAGGGCTGCAGCCGGAGGGTCGGGAACGGTACCAGATGCTCCCTTCTTTACCTTCTTCTTCTTGCCGGTAGCGGCGGTGCCAAAGGTATCCCAATCATCCGAAGGCTTCTTCTTCTTTTCCTCCTCCTCCTCCTTCCTTTTCCGTTCCTCCTCTTCCCTCTGCCTTTGCTCTTCTTCCTCCCTTAGCCTTTGCTCCTCCTCCTCTCTTAGCCTCTGCTCCTCCTCTTCCTTTTGCCTCTGCTCTTCCTCCTCCTTCCGTTTCCTCTCGTCGTCTTCCTCCTCCTTTCGCTTTCTCTCCTCCTCCTCCTTCTTCTTCTTATCATCATCACCATTTCCCGCATCGCCACCTCCAGCATCTCCAGCATCAGCGTTGTCCTTGTTGGTGTCATCGTCAGCGTTGTTGTTGTTGCTATTGTAGCTGTTGATGTTGTTCGGCCTCGCCTGCACTTTTCTGTTATTTTTGCTCTTTTTACCGGCCTGGCGGAATCCCTCTTCACTCGAGAAATCGATCCGGTCGCATGCACTTGGGTCCGCTAGTAGATCATCCTCCCGATGTCTTCGATTACGATCGCATCCCCCAAAAACAGGAAAGTCGCCTGTGCGCTCATTGTGCCTGTGCGCATATGCGCCACTGCTTGTTGGGTCTTCCAGATCATACTCGGGTTCATCGTCGTCAAGTGGGTAGTCGGACAGATGGCGTATAATGATGTCGGGAATCCTAAGCGGTGTTCTGCCTCCGCCTGAATCGCAAGTTAAGGTGTGGCATTCCTACAGAGCCAAACGTTAGTACAATTTGATTCCAAGGTCGAGGCTTCAGATCAACCCCTGAGCTCCTTAACTTGACAGCAACCTCCGTCCGAACATGCACAAAGAAAAAAGTATAAAATTGAGACTCTATCTGATATCCATCTAGGAAAGAACGATTGCGCCCTTACCTTTAGCCTGTCGCAAAGCGCAACCCAGCTCCGCGCAAGCGCTGTCAACCTGGCTTCCAGAACGGCTGTATCCGGCAGCCTCGCAACACCCTCAACCCATCCAGTCGTCCTCCTCGTCGGAAGGATAATCGTCGATAGTTCATACAGTGCGTCATCCTTCCAGCTGTCGCGCGCAGCCAAAACCTGAGCGGTCGCCATGGTTAATCTCGGGGGAACTTGACGGTATGCCCACCGGCAGCCGTCAAATCATGTGGCGCAACGGTTGGCGAGCGAGGGCCAGGACGCGATTCGAGATGCGATTCGAGATGCGATGTTGAAAAGCGCACTGAGCAAAGGATCCAAATTGTTGACAGGAGAATGGCTTTTGTTATTTCGACCGCTATTCGAAAATTTGCCCCTTAATCGATAACACACGCTTTTTTCCCGTCCTTTGTTTTCGAAAAAAAAAAAAAAAAAAAAAAAAAGGGACGTGTCGGCGACGGAAGATGGCTGCTTGATCAGAGCCAATCGCCCGCGCGAATCCAAAGGGGGACAACACCAAGGGGGGCTGCGGATTGGCGCGTTGTTCAGTCGGGGTCGTGTCGTGCCACCACACCGCGTTCACAAATGCAACGAGATGTTATAAAAAAAATGAGAGAAGGAGGGAGAGCGGTGCTGTTGTGTGAGTGGTCGGGTGCTGATCGTCAAACACACACCAGAGCAGGCAAAAAGAGGCGGCGGGAGGGGTGTAATGGTGGTCCAAACGAGGTATTCATGCACGGCCGGCAGTACCTCGATGTATACTGGGTTCCCGCAGGACAAGTAAGACGCTCGGCGCGGCAACACCACAGGGGGGCTGCCGATTTGAAGATGTGGTATTACCGCTTTTCCCTTGGTCAGATTTCCTTTGCGCAAAGGCGCATGAGATTCAAGAGAGATAAAGAGAGAGAGAGACCAGACCCCCGCTCTCTGTGAATAATTGCCGTGGCGTCCCTCTCCCCAGTCACACACACTTGTGGAGACAGACTCCAAGGACCACCATCTCGTGCGCGCCGTAACCCGTGCCCCTGGAGAAGACTTTCTTGGTGTGGCCAGCCTTTTTCGCTGAACTGGATGGCTGGGAGAAGCTGTCATTGGTTAGCGGCAAGGGATTGGCTCCCTTACCAAGCCCTTTTGGGTCGAATGATCCATCCCAGTTCCGATTCCCCAAACCGCCCTTGGCCCTTGGCTCTTTTCCCCTTCCCTGCCCCCTCGCTGAGGCTTTGAGTTCCCTTCTGAAGTTTGGACGAAAACCAAGCTGCTCAGAGAATATCAAGTATCACACGGGACGTCATCCGAATTCGATCCAGTCAGCGGTTTGTTGCGACACAGACTCCACTCTGGCGAGATCAGTGGAGCCAATTGTGGTTGTCTTCGTGGGGTCGTGATGCTTGGTGCCGATGACCTTGTCCCAGCAGCACGGTTTCCCACCTTGTGTTGACCTGCGGTTTAGCATGCCTACATATCATCGAGGTGATAGCCTGTGAGGGGCCGGTCGAGGGAGTCCTCTCTTGTGTAGCAACCACCTCGAAGACGAACGTCGCTTCGCACGGTGTAAACGGATATTCCCCTCCCCCTCCCCCTCCCCCTCCCCTCTCTTCCCTTTCCCCTCCTCCAGCATCCCCGCCCGCCCATATGGCCTGGTGATCACTTTAGCACTTGCTTGAATGCCCGTCATGTTCTTTGCCCTGCTGCGCTGGCGTTACATGCTGTGCATTTCGCAGTCCCCTCTTCTGCAGGGAACGCGCGACACGCGCCGTCAGCAGCGAATAGTGTGCTTCGCAGACTGGGCAGCCATGCACCTCGAGTGATCTGCCGGCGAGTGGCATGACCTCGATTGAGTCTGGGAATCAATGTCTTTCTCTTTCATTTAGAATGTACAACATGTTGAGCAAACAGGAGAGAAGTTGTGTTTGACAACGATCTTTTTTTCTTTCTCTTTTTATTATTTTGTCAACCGTTTGTGTTTGTGTTTGTGTGTCGAAGCCATCTGCACCAACCCGGCTGCAGTGTGCGGAATAGGGTGGGGCTTCCCGCAGAGAGCGCAAGTGCATCGGCTTGGCTTGAAACTGGAATTGAATGGGACATGAAGGTTCGCGAAGTAACATGCTGCGACCTGCAACCTGGTGGTCGTCGTCATGCACAATTGCAGAACTGCAGAAACTGCAGAAACTAGGGGTCGTCGGCGCCCAATGAGGATTCGTATCTTGTGCAGTCTCCCTCACCGCCAGAATTTTGTGCTGAGCAGAGACCCAAGAAAGAGCAAAAATCTTTTTGACATGTCGCGTCGTCGTTAGTTGCTCGATCTGTGCGATGTGAGGCTGTCGCAAAATGCGTTGCGGAGGACTGGACTGAAGATGGGAGGAGGATGAAGGAGAGCCGGCGGTGAGCGGATTCAAGTCGTGCAGAACTCGGTGCAAGTCCTGGCTCTCATAGGTTGCAAGCTCTGGGCAGGTGCAGATTAAGTTTTTAGATTCTATCCATCTCATCTTCCATCCGACATCACTCTCATGGAAGATAAAAGTCGGACTGGAGCTTGTCGGAGCCGAAAGTACGCAGCGGGCTGTTTCAAAAGCCACCCCCCCCTTCCAACCAGTAAACGCGCGGCGAAGCGAACACTAATAAATCTAAGACGGCCGCTGTTGGAACTTTTGGCGGTTTTGGATGACGGTTGGTTGATCAATTAATTAATAATTGATAAAATAAATATAAAAAAAAAAGAATAAAGAAAAAAAGAGAACTTCTCCCGTTCAAAATATGACCTTCAACTACTGCGTATAGCAGCTAATCCAACCGTAATTCGGTGTTTCTTTAACTTTGTCTGTTCAATTGTTCCCTTTTGACTCCCCCGACGGAACCCAACCCGGCCTTATCTTCATATTTATTACGTAGGTGGCATCTCTCTCACGCTCCAACGGTTACGGCTTGGCGTCTTGTTCGTTCTCTCGTCTAACCTGCTAGCCGGGAGCCACGAAACAAAGACCAAAAAAAAAAGAAGAAGAGAAAGCGTTGAGCATTGAACCGTTGAACCGTTGAACCATTAAACCTTTGAACTGTTTTTACATACATACCATACTAACGGCGAAGCAGCCCTTGATCTTTTTGCTATCCCCTTCCGGCACATAATATTGTTATCACCACCACCACCACCACCATCATGAGCACCAACAACTCCAATCCCCCCCTCCACATAATAACCCGCGTCCCCATCCCAGCCTCCCTCCCCCCATCCACAATCCTCTCCGCCATCCAGTCCTACGAACCCCTCATAAAAGCAAACCCCTACCTCCACCGCTTCGAACAGCGTACCGTCGACATCAACGAGATAGTCAACGACCCTTTCTTCCTCGAAGCGGGTTCAAAACTCCAAGCATTCGTAGTGATCGACCGCGTCCCCGTGCTGCCAGGCCTGGGATCGTGGGCAACCAAGGAAGTACCCATCCCCTGCATATTCCAAAGCTTCGAGCACGGCGCCAGGTGCAGGGGACACGCGCAGGCAGGAGTAGTAGTCAGGAGCAGTTACGAGGTTCGTCGAAGAGGCGAGGTTCAGGAGGGGCCAGAGTTGTTATTGGGACCAGGAGATGAGGGGGGCGAGTATGAGCTTGTCGAGATTGCCGATATCTCGTGTAGTGCGTTGGTGAGGCCGTTTGTGAAGTCACGGTTTATGAGTGCGCATTTGGAGATTTTGCAACGGGTTGTGGATATGGTTGGAAAGGAGGCTGGGCTCACGCAGGCTGGGGCTGCTGCGAACTGGCAATAATTAATTTTTTCTGGAAGTTGGGTTAAATCATACATGTGTCACTTTTGGTTGCTTATTTCAACACATTGTCTTGGACGAAAAAGCCTGGTCTGGGATACCCATCATTCTTCATTCTCTAATACTCATTAAAGATAAAATAATAATCGAGAGAGTTTGGTTTACAAAGCATAAACCAGCTTCCCCCCGCTAACCCTCCCCTCTCTCAACTCCCTCAACCCAACCAGCACCCCCTCCAACCCTTTTCCACCCCTATTAACCTCCGCCACAACAGGCTTCACCTTCCCCTCAGCCAGCAGCCCCCTACTCAGCTCCCAAAACCCCTTTGCAAACTCAAAATCCTCCCTCGAAGCAGGAATGTGCCACGTCTTGTCAAACGCCTCCCCTATAGCCGTGTACGCAAACGTGTAATCACTATCCACCATCGGATTAACCCCTCTGATCACCTCCTCCGGAACATTCAACAACGCCCTGTAATGTCCCTCGCGAGTCTTGTTCATCGCCGCCGCGCAAGTCCTTCCCGACTCCAAAGTCCCATGGCAATCCCAAGCCAGCGTAAGCGGAACCGTCGTCGTCTCGTCGACCCACCTCTTAATATCCTCCACCACCGTGCCCGAACGATAATCAAAAGCCTTGATGCCAGGAACCAGCCTCTCCACAAGCCCAAAATTCTTTGGAGAACAAGTGGTAGCAACCCTATACCCCGACAGCGCCGCGTACTGAATCCCCAGTAGCCCCGTAGCCGTGCTGCCCCCATATATCAAAATCGCCGGCCTCTCCCCGTCTTCCCCCTTTGACAACAACTTCACAGCCTCCTCACTGCCAGGCAAAGGCAACCCCAGCGCCTGATACAACCCCTGCCCAACCGTCGAAACCCCCACCCCGAGCGTAGCCGCCTCCTCGGCCTTCAGCCCGTCCGGCACCTTGATCTGCAAATCCCCCTTCGCAACGCAAAGCTCCCCAAACGCCCCCTCCTGCGGCTGATTCCTATTACTCCCGTGTATCATTCCGCAAACCAAGTCACCCCTCCGAAACTCCTTTTCCACTTTGGGTCCGACCTCCTCTACGTACCCAGCATAGTCGCACCCGACTCGCGTACCCACGTTCCCACCTCCAGTCGCGATGTGTTTCCAGTCCGTGGGGTTCAGTGCCACAGCGACGGGGCGAACGAGTATGTAATCGTCTCTGAGTTTAGGAGGGGGAACTGTTTTGATTTCTGCCTTGTTTGTGGATGTGATCACTATTGCTTTGATCTCGGCGGGGAGGGTCGTCATGTTGCTTTTATGTGATGATGATGATGATGATGATGATGATGATGATCGAGTCTGAAGGGCGGTGGTGGTGGTGCTGCTTTGTAATCTGATTTGGGAGTATCTCCTCGGTATGAAGTTGGAGTTGTGCCTGAGACTAATCTTGCGGAATCCCGTGTGAAAAAAAGCAGAGAAGGGGGGTCGGACGCAAACCGATTGATATCCGGAAGGAACAAGAGTTTGCATTGATTACAAGTTCCAATTGTGCAACAAAAGTTTTGCTAAGGTAGGTAGGGTAGGGTAGGGTATTAACTGAGTACAAAAAACACAGGCGACAAAATCTGGGGGGGTCGTGGCTGCCAACATATAACAAAGCAGGAAAGGTCCGCGGCGTTGATCCAAATTCGAGTGTAAGCCGGGGGAAGGAGCTCAAAACCCCCCGTCCTTCTTCTTTCCTTCTAAAAGCCGACGAGCGGGATGTAACTCTGGGATTGGATATCTTCATAGACATATCTCCGAACCAGGCGTGGAAACATACCATGAACGGACGTGGACAGACAGAGGGGTGAATTCCCACCAACCAACTTACACCTCGGAAAACGCTCCCGAGCCTTCTTGACGGAGCTTGATCTACCTCCGTCATAGAATAATATGATCAACACCATGATCCACCATCTACGATTCTAGAATACAATGCGATCGAGAACGGTATCTATGTAGTGCCCGCACCGCCGGGAGAAGGGACCAACATACAAGAGTTAAAAATCCAGTTTTTCTCGCCTGCTCGGATCTGGACAACCCGAACCAAGAATCTAGATTGAGTGTTGACGCGATCTCCTCAAATAATAAAACCCAAGTCCAAAAAGACCCTTCTCGTATTTAGCTTGGTATCTATAACGCGGCGTCACACCAGTGATTTCTATCCAAAACTGACATACCGAAACAAAAAACAAGAAAAAAACGGAAATCAACACCAATGAGAAAAGTGAGAAATCCGTTCGTTAAACTCAACGAGTGCCCTTGGCCGGCAGTGTCTGAGCTCGGCTCAGCACCGACTACACCCAGGGCTATCCATTTTATGCCATCAGAACGTGCCATGCCGTGCCCATGAAGCAAGTCATCATCCCTTAATAAACAGGTCGCGGTCTTCCCCGCGCAAGAATTAAGAGAACAAAGTCGTAAACCCCCTCAAGCAAAAAAAAAGAATCATCAAGGCTGTAAATTCTGTCCAGCCCCCAAAAAAAAGGGGGGGTGGGGGGTGAATAAAACTGTAAAAGCAAATGCCGAAATCACCCCCTTGGCCAAAATATGCGCCTATATCGCCCAAAAATTCCAAAAAGCCAAAAAGATCACTCAAGTTTCAAACAAATATCAACGGCCGCCATAATCACTGGCGTACCCCATCTCTCCAAAATTCTCTTGCATCCCACCGGGGCCAAAGCCTGTCCCTGGCCCACTCACGTAGCCTGCGTCGCCATCATCGTCATAGTCACTGGCATCAAAACTGCTCCTGCCGCTTATATCGTCCTCTAACCCGCTGCCTCCTCCCATATCACCGGACCAGTTCATGGTCGCCAGCGCTGGGTATTGGGCAAGGAGCGCTTGTGGGAGCATGTAGTTACCGTTGGGATCCATTGGGTATCCCGTGTTGGGGTCAATGCCCGGTGGCATCATCATGCCACCCTGCTGCATAGCCATGCCTTGTTGAACTGCGGCCTGATGCATCCGCTGCTCATTCCACTGCCGCGCCCGCTCGTTGATCTCCTCATCAAGAAGCGGCTTGATGCATATGCGTCCGGCTTCCGAGCGGAAGTGGCGGCCAAGGGCATCCGCGCGGGCGAATCGCCGACCACAACCCCACTGACCATTAGTCTTGAGGTCTCCCTTGCACACAAACTTCTTCTCTCCCGAATGTAGACCCTCGTGTCTCTTGCGATCATGCTGGCGTGCGAACGCCTTACCGCAAACAGTACATACGAATGGCCTCTCATCTGTGTGTGTACGCAAATGAGACCGGAGATTGTACGCCCGAGTGAAGCGCTTTGGGCACAGGGTGCACTGGAAAGTCGCAGGGTGTTTTTGAACACGTTTCGCGCCACCCGCTCCTCCTTCTCCTAGCGCACCACCATGGAACTCTGGGTCGGCAAGGCGAAGCGCAATGACGTTGTTTGGCACCGACGAGGTGGACTGACGCCTCCTGCCAGCTGGTGTTGAACGGTCAAGAGGGGACAAGGAGCGCGAAGCCTCGCGGCTGTCGCCGGCAGAATGTGGAGAGAGGCTGCTCGCTGCCGATGGGCTGCGCTGTGAGCCAAGAAGAAGTGGACCGCTGTTGTTGTAAGGATCTGTCACGGCACGAGGCCTTGCTATCCTTCGCCCTGTTACAAGATTAAGGTTAGTCTTTTGCAAGCTTCTGGCTCAGAGGACCGAAGGCTGTGGGGCATACCTCTCTCTGGCGGCGTCAATGAATCAATATCCAAGCTTTTTGGCTGCTCAAAGCCGCTCCTAACGGCAGTGGGGGCAAAGTCGATGTTAATGGACGGCGGGGCAGGCATTTGCCCCTGCGACATATCTCCAGCCTCTTGAGGAAGCTGGGGAAACGCCTCTTGTTGGAGGTAGGATGGCTGGCCATATCCACCTTGTGATTGCAACATGAAGTTGTTTTGGTTCACATCAGGGAGCTGCTGAGGCAAGATACGGGGTGAAATGGCGGGGCTGTGAGAAGGACTCCTTGCGGCAGGATCTGAAATGCTGAAGTTGCTGATTCCGTGAAGCTCCTGATAGAGGCCCGCGTCTTGCGGTCGCTGCATTGGGGATTGACTGTGGTCAATCTGATCGAAGCTGTCGGCGCTGGCAAGGAGGGGAGAGGGCGCCGCTGAAGACACATCCGAATATTCTGATGGTGTTCTCCTGTGTCCCTGGAAAGCAGGGTTCCGACTCCAGTCTATTTGCCCCGGTAGGAGCGCGGCCTCGGGACCGAGCGACACATTTCTGGAGTGCCTTCCAGGAGCTGGCGACGTTGGGAACTGGTGCTGGTTGAAGGATGGGGAATGATTCGCGGACCCAGGCTGCTGGAGGGAGTCTCGACTAAGAAGATGTGGAGGGGTCGGGCGCTGATTCTGCGCCATCATGTTGGTATCTGGAGTATGGAGTTGCTGTTGTGGCTGTTGCTGCTGCTGCTGGCCGTCGTTGACGAACAGAGGGGTATTGAACTGGGGCTCGCCAGGGGTTGGCGGGAAGATGGTGAAGTCACCGCCGTCGGTGAAGTTCGAGGCGAGCAGGTTTTGCTGCTGCTGAGGATAAGTGCTCGGGGGCGCGCCGCCGTAGGAGGAAGGGTCTTCGGGCTTGAGGGAATCCTGGTGGAAGCCTTGGTTCAGATCGAAGGCTGTGATGGTGGAAGGGTCAACGAGGCCAGGCTGGGAGAAGGGCTGCGGGGAAGGCTGCTGGTTGTTGATGAAGTTATTCGTGTTGGCGCCGTAGACAGAGTAAGTGGACGAGTCGACGAGACCAAGACCAAGACCGATGGAGGCAGGTGAGTGTGCATCCCTTATACCATGAGGCTGTTGCTGCTGCCCAAGGACATGTCCACCCCCGCCGGTAGATGTGGCCGAGGGCGATCGTCCGCGCGCCTGGGGATGCTGTTGGTCCATGGATGCGCTGATTCGCTATCGAGTCGCCAGTTCACTAGGGTGTGGGATTTGTTGTACGTGTTGTACGTGGTGTTTCTGTCTTTAGAACTCGCGCGAGGCAGTTTTGGAAATCAGCCTTGAATGCTTCCCCGGAGACCGTGGCAGTGCTGGATGTGCTGGGGCTGTGTTGGAATATAATGTGGAAAGGTAGCTAGTAAGACCCCGCCAAGACGCGCGCTCCCGTCTTGACTCTGGAGACTGGAAATCAATGGCAGAAAGAACTGGGAGAGGGGGGAGAATTGGGGGAGAGGGGGAAGTTGTTGGTCCCCAGGCTCCAGCGTATGACTGAGTGACTGGGAGAATGATGAGAGATGCTTCCTCCAGGTCGAAGCTTCCGAGGAGGGGCGGCTAGACTAGGGAGATAGGGCCCAGGTGCAGCAGGTCCAGCGGGTGCAGGTTCTCATCGTCTAGCGGGGCCAGGGATGAGGGGGGGGGGGGGGAATGGATGAGAAAGCGACGGGCGGGGAACACTTAGCCCGCAGCAGCCAATCGCGGACGAGCTTCTTTGTCCCAGTTAATCTCTCTCGCTCTCATTCACCTGTGCTGGAAGTCATGTTGGTTGCAGTTATTGGCTGTATTATCCAGGGTCCGCAAAGAATTATTCCGACATTGGCATTGGAGTTTTGTCTAATTTAAAACACGCGCTCACTGCTCTTCAAGACACACACACACAGACGGCCCGTTATTTGGGTCTCCGTATGGATTAGGGCCCCCGGTGGGGAGATGGAGGGATGGGGGGGGGGGGAATGGAATCGCGGGGCTGCACTTTTGGGTCGACTGCAAAAAGTATCGACGACAACAACAATTGGGAATCGCCCGGGCGTTGGGAGCCCTAGCCCTGGGAAGGTAGTTGTTACCGAGAGCAAATACGGGATGTTGAAACACCTGGTGGTGCCCGATTTCCTGCATATTGCTGGGAAGAGCAATGTTCCAATCCCGCCTAATCTTTGGGTGCCAACATGCACACTGTGTGGTCCCCGAAGAAGGGTGGTAAATGGTCACAGTGTTGCTCTCAAGGCTTACACGGTCTCTCTCTTATCCCTCCTTTCGGATTTCTGCGAATAAAAAGCAAAGGCACTTTTAAATGTGGCCCCGACAAAGCGACATCTGAACATTCGACATGTATTTTCTGTGTAATTTTCTCATCCAGAGACAATCTGACCGGATTCGGAACCGGGTTTTGCTCCTCCCGGTTCAGATCTATGATCATCACTTACACCGCTTCGTAAATAGCCTACACAAGTTCTGTGCTCTTTTCCAGTCGGGCGAGGATATGCATAAATGGCAAACGTCGATGAGGCGCAGGGCCCGGAACAGCCCCAGTCAGCATGAGACGAGATGGTAAAAAGATCTACGGCCAAACAATCGACATTGGCGGCCCGGAACAACAACCTTGTAATTATTATCTAGAGAGGAGAAATGGTATTCCCCATCTTTTGTCTAACCTTGGTGCAACCGTAAAACTCCAAACCCAAAACGACACAAACGAAAAGGGAAACTGCAAGTTATCATCCCTTACCCAATAACCTCTTTTCTCTCAAACCCTGTCGGCTTCAAGGCCGGATTAGGTCTCTGTTGGTCAGCGTCGGACTTGTACTCGCTCACAAAAGGGTTTGGATCCTCCTCTGGGTTGAGATTGCTCAAGGTGTGGTTGACGCCGCGATGAACTGCCTCGTCCGCCCGGATGTAGAGAATCAAGTCCTTCATCGTCTGTTTTCCCTCCGGCATCTTCCAGTACGTAATAGCCAGCTCCGGAATCTGAAAATTGGGATCCGACCACTTTGGGAGGTCTCCATTCTCAATCTCGCGGATGCAGCGCGTATAGGTGTGGACTGCCTCCTCTTCGAGATATCCCACAAAGCGATGCGTGATCTTGGGCGAGATCAGGTAGCTGAGGAACAGCGCGTTGAAGTAGACACCCTGTGCGCCGATAATCATCTGCTTCATGAACCACCCCGGTTCGCACATCTTCATAAAAGTGAGAAGATGCATGCGTTCGTTGTAGGACTCTTCAAGCAGTGTCTCGATCCAGCCATTGTCCCGCTTGAGCCGTCGCAGACTCCCGAGGTGTCGAATCATACCAGCTACCGAGCCAGGAACACCGGCGATTGACTCTAAGAATATGAATCGCACCAACTGTGGGCTTTTGTTAACGCCGGAACACCGGTAGGATGGGGCTGGAGAAGCAGGGTAGGATGCGGGAGGAGCCGTGAAGAGCAGATTTACATACCCACTGAGCCTCAGTAAGTGGTTTCTGTGCAGCCACAGCAGTAGTTGGCTTTGTCTTGTCGACCTGTTGCTCGGGTTCAATTCCCGTAGCCAGATCCATACCCCATCTGGATGATACATAAGTTCGTGATCTATAACGCCATGGATCATAAGAAAATAACGTACCGACACACACGAACCAGCTTCCAAGCTAACCAATCGCTGACTGTCTTTGGTTCTCGATGCACCGGGACGACTGCCAACATTTCCTGCTCGGTGTGCCCGTGATGTTGCCATGCTGGGGGAGTTCTTCGGATGTAAGCAGTCTCCTTGACTGGGAAGAAATCACGGAGCTGAGCAGTGGTGGTGGTTGAGAATTGTCGAGAGCGGAGTGGCTGCTGCCGGTGCTGATGAGTAACAGAAGCCAGGCGTATCCCCGCCGGATAAGCAAGAAGACTCGTGTGAGAGAGGTATAGAGGCGCAATAGCAGCTTTGAGCTGTGCCACCTGCTTTGGAGAGCAGGACACCTTGACGGTAGTAGTAGAGATCATTGATATGAGAGTGTGAGAAACAAATTGTTATGTGTATGTTCATGTGGTGAACAAGGCATGTAGAAGACACATAGGAGCAACTGCGGCTCCTGGGAGGATTTATATTAGCCTCGAAGATGTCCGTGACTACCTACAAAGAAACCCAGTTCCTCATTCTCAAAACATGTCAAGCAAAACCCAGGGATACGAGAGGCGTCAAGTCCCGAGTTCGTCCGGTGGTTGCTTACCTTGGCCAAACCAAAATGGGCATTCTCCGAAACACTCAAACTCATCGCAGGGCCAACCACTCGGCGGTCTTCCGTGAGATCCAGCAGTTGGGGGGCAATTCCGATGCCTATCGAGGTGAAGGAATTGACCGCCGGGACAGCAAGGAGAACCACGGCCTGAGTTCATGGATAACGAAAATTTGTTGGAATAAGGCTGTGTCAATCAGTCAGCTGGCCGTGTGCATTTTTGGGCGGAATCGGGATCTTTCGGGTTTGAGGAGCTGTCATTGTTCATCTGAGCCACCATCTATTTTCGACCCGGAAACACAATTTTGGTGAGTCAGAGAACCTTTCAGGGGCGGACCGCTTTTTCATACCTCAGGGGAACTCTCAACCGACAGAATAATTAGAACATTGAGTTCCAGAAGGACTTCCTTTCGTACCTTCCATGCAGTGACGTCAATTCCTGAGCCCATTTCAACCCAAGTACCACTCCCCAACCTTTCCCCCATGCATCCACGTGCTGTCTCTCGTATGCATGCTGAAGAACTCATGAATTACAGGCCAAATCACCCATCAGCCTGGAAAGTACTGACTGGCTCGCTGGAATTACCTCGGTGGTTGAAGAGAGGTACCTAGACATGCTAGCATGATGAAAAACAAATATCCGTAGCAGACCGTGGAAACTAGAACAATGCTAATAACACGTGCGTTGTTATGTATACGTTTCTTTTGCGGGTTGACAGATGCGAATTGGAATCAAAGTTTCTTCTCCCTTCAACCGTTGTGTGAAGTGAGAAAGGTGGGGGAGGCTGCCATGAATAGTGGGGTTGCCGTTCCAAAAATTTAATCCACCACCATCCATGGAAGCGCAAAGAGTTCAAGGCACACACAGACGGCGACAACACTGCGTACTTTTTTTTTCTTCTAACCCTTCTCCTGCCCAATCCTTGAATCCACCCACCCTTCTCCGACACCCTACCCAGGAGACTGATTAACAACGCCTTTCAAGAGTCTCTCTCACTCTACATATCGGTTCTTCTCAACGTGCAAACAAACACAAAACCCCTAGTCAACATGCCTGGTCCAGCAAAAAAATGGGGTAAGCATTTATTTTCCTCGCTCGTTTACCCCGCGATCTTGAAAAGCCACGGTTGTGGTGTCACCCCTCCATCGCGAATAGTTACACACTCCAACACCCACAATCTCCGCACACGACCGACTAACCATCCACCACTTGGTAGATGATGAGGAGGAGAACTCTTCTGGCTCCGAGTCCGAGACTGCCGCCATCGCTGCCGGCCGCAGAAAGTTCGACGATGAAGAGGGCGACGACAGCGACGTCCTAGACTCCTGGGACGCCGCCGAGGATTCCGAAGTCGAGCGCGAAAAGGCAAAGAAGGCTGCCGAAGCAAAGGCAAAGGCCGACGCCGAAGCTGCCGCCAACAAGAAGAGCAAGGCCCAGCGCATCGAGGAGAAGAGGGCAGAGCGGGCCCGCCAGCTCGCCGAGGATGACGAAAGCGACGACGAGACCGAGTCCCAGAAGCGTGAGCGTCTCCGCCGCACCGAGAAGGAGGCCGATCTTGCCCACGCCGAGGACCTCTTCGGCAGCATCGGCATCAGTAAGCGCAAGGCCAACGTTTCTGCCAGCCTGGTTCAGCTGCCCGGCAACGACCCCAACAACACGATCGATCTGTCCAGCCTCCCCGTCTTCAACCCCACGACCAAGTCCCAGTTCGAGGCTCTGCGCAACGCCACCGCGCCTCTCATTGCTAGCAATGCGAAGAAGGCACACTTTGTCCTATTTGCTCAGGAGTACTTCAAGCAGATCATCAAGGACTGCAAGAGTGACGAGATCAAGAAGATTGCCAGCGCTCTCACTGCTCTCAGCAACGAGAAGATGAAGGAGGAGAAGGCTTCCGAGAAGGGCGGCAAGAAGACCAAGGCGGCCAAGACGAAGGCTTCCCTCGCTGGTGTGAGCCGCGGCGGTGGTGCCTCTGCGGACGTTCAAGCCTATGACGATAATGACGACTTTGGGGAGTAAGTTGTTGCTTGTTTTCTGAGCCGCTGTTGGACCTGCACTAACAGTTTCTCCCTTCTAGTGACGACTTCATGTGAAGGAATTTCTTTTTCGAACACTTCTCAGCGGCCTGCCACACGATGCGCCGCGCCGGGCTCTCTTGTCTTCTTGGTCTCTCTCCCTTCATATGAATGGAAGAAATGGAAAGGAGGGAGCCCATTCTCTGATATAGCACCACGCATTTCCGAGTACTGTGGTCCTACACTCGAACCACCAGTCGTCTTCATCCCCAGCCAACAATTTGCTAGACGTTATATAATGCATACGCGGCCGTGTCCCGCCCAGAGGCCTTGACTCAAACACCCTAACCGACTTCGCCATTCCTTCCCAAATACAACCTGCCGCGTCAAGAATTGGAGAGCGGGGGGGCGGGTGAAGTGGTATCCGAGAAAGAAAGAGGGGAGGGACGGTAATAGAGAAGAGAGTGAAGCAGTCGCAGCCGGGCTAGGACTGACACTATGGGCGTATCATCCATTTATGTAGACGGTGTGTCTGGGCGGAATAGATGTGGAATGCACGTGCAATTGATGAGACATGGCCTGCTATACTCTTTTTTCTATTCACTTGATTGCGAAAAAGTAGTTCTCTGAGTCTGTACTATGAGTGTTTTTTTATTATTTTTTATTTCGATGACAATCACATTTGTTTCCCAAGCTCTTGGATTCTCCCAAGTAAACAACAACATTTCAAAACAATTCTGTTCCAACTAAAAAAGACTAAAATCAACAAAGCGATACATAGATATGTATGTCACATCCACATTGACCACGCGAGAAGATTGCCGAGTAGGTGGATGAAGAATTTATATACGTATGGGTAAGCGAGGTTTAAATCTCAAGACCTGCTACCCCGCAAAGATTACAAGGCTATACCTTTTTTACTCTATCTATATCTCTTTAACTTTCAAAATGTATATAATGTATGCACTGTACCATGGAAACCCAGCTGCCTTGGCTGAGCGCAGAACCTCCCTTCCCCCGTCGCCATCGAACGCCAAACCCAATGCTCAACAAAAAAGCTTTAAATGAGATCATGATATGTGTGTTGTATGCCCTTGGCTCGATCCAAACCAGTGATAGTCGGGATATCCTGGCCTCTTTCCTGTTATTCACCCTGGATGTTGGTCCCTAGCCCTCCTCCAGATCCTCCTGCGACGAGTTCCAAGAGGAAGAAGATGATGCAGGAATCCAACCCCAGACTTCTCAGTATTCATAAACTTCTAGTTTCCACCCCACACGTTGCTGCCGCTTCTAGTTGCCGACCCGATGCCACCCCCACTGCTGCCGTCTCTGTGTTCCCTCCTGCGCGGTCCTCTAAAGTAATCGTATTGCGTCGGGTCCTGATTCGGCGGAGATTGGACATAATCGTTGTCAGTTTGTGGAAGATTCCCATAACCACGTGGACCACCGCCGAGGATGCCTGGTGGTATAGTCGGCCCACCAGAAGCACCATCATAGGTCCTATCTCTAGTCGATCCTGGGCCGTATGGCGAACTGGAGTAGTCTGGTGTCGACACTGGCATCAAGGCCGCTCCCCCCATGAGGTTGGTTCCACTGTCGTTTCCAAGATTGTATATCGGGGTTCGGCTGCCAGAAGGAATATCGGTAGATGGTGAGAAATAAGACTGCGAAGGATAACCGCCGGGTTGAGGGTATGCTGGCCCCGAGGATGATTCCGCGTACGGAGCATTCACTCTACGACCAGCACCGAATCCCATTCCGCCTGCAGGCGTTCCAGGTCTAGAGTCAGGCCTGCCTACGAAGGTGCTCGGTGTGTCCGGGCGGTCGATTTCCGCAGCCCCAAACAAGTTTCCTCCTCCATGATCCTCGCCGAATTCGCCACGATTCTTGTAGAATTCAAAGTCAAGACGCGATTCCGGAACCACTTCAAACCCAGGAAGGGTTGGCGAGACCTTCCCAGCCTTTCCGGATAGCATGGAATCCATGGCAATGGTATCACTATAACCGCTGACGGACATCTCATCACCGGCGGCAGCACCCCGCCCGTCGCTCAGACGGCCTTGGTAGACACTTGCAAGAACGTTCTGCGCCTTTGCATGCACCATAGGGGTGATCAGAGGCTTGTAGAGAGCGGGATGGCCGAAACGAGCAGCAAGTCGATCATTTCGCTGGCTTTGTTCCTTGACGTTCAAACCAGCCTCGGTCTGCTGCTGCCTGGTAAATCTTGTTGACTGGTACTCGATCTTATCGTCAAAAGCAATCTTGCACACAATCTTGAAGATGATCAACAGAACTGGCAGTGGCGCCACGGCATATGCGTGGTAGTGTCTGCCATCGCCCCGAACCCAAACGATGAGGAAGACAACCAAGTTGGCAAGGATGGTACCAAACAAGAAGCGGTTGAACAAAACGCGCCAAAACATGCCCCCGCTTTCTGTCTTGGTGATAAAGATGTAGAGCAACAAATACTTCTTGAGCGCCACATCAATGCTGAAATAGAGAGCTGCAGCGGGGAGAACTAGCGGTTGAATGGGTCCATAACAGAGCGCAACTGTTGAGTAGAACAAGAAGTAATTGTAGTAGCTTGCATAGTCGAACGGTGGCGGGGCTGTCAATTCGATCAGCTCGCGAGGTGTCGGGCTTGAGAACTTGCGAACCATGAAGCTGTATAAGAGCGTCCATAGCTGCGCCAAGTCAACGGCGGCACCCAGTTGTCTTTGCAAAAGCCACGCAACCCAGAATGGAGAAACCTGACAGAGTGCGCCGAAGACAGTTGCTCCGATGTTGACATCGAGAATGGCCTTCCAAGCATCGCCGGTCTCGCCAGTGATTTTGATCACTTGCGTTACGAACGCCCAGATGGCACCGAATACTGAAGTGACGAAAAGGTTGTTGAAGACGAAAAATGCATACAGCTTGGCAACCACGTGTCGTTCACGTCCGGTCTTGGTCTGGTCACCTCCGTTCATAGACATGCGTCGAAATATGATGGGAAGAAGGAGGTAGACGAGCGAAATGAGTGCTGGAGAGGCGATACCTTGGACAAGAGACCAAAACCCGGGGTTTGCAAGCAGACTTTGACGGAAACCTTCCCAGACGTTGCCAAGGTTGCTCAAGTTGACGAGAAATATGGCGATGAAAGCATTTGGCGCAATCCACAGTAAGGTGAGGATTGTGATCCAAAGATTGTTCCACAACCTCTTTGTACTGCGAACCCCAGAACTGAGCGGCATGTTTTCCCAGATGATATCATTCGGTCGAGGAGCAAGCGTGATTATGGCGCCGTGGGGCCGCTTCTTGCGGCAGGTGTAGGCAATCGCGTGAGCCTCGCTGATATCCGCGTATGAGGCAAAGCCGTAGGGCATAGACCCTCTCTTATCGATCCTCTGCCGAACTTCCTTGATTTCAAGCTCAAGAGACTTGATCCGCTGAGTCAGGTAGTCAATCGCATCGAGCTTCTGGCCTTTGGGATAGCTGGCCCACGAGGGATCCTTTTTTGAGGGTAGACACATCGGTCTAACTGCAGGGAGATTTTGAGGGTCCTTGAGGTACCTGGCCAAAACCTTCTCTAATTTTCTGACGGCGTTGCCGTGTTGCTCAATAAGGGCAGGTAGGACCTTGACATCACGCGCGATCGCAGTTCGGGAAAAGGACGAGCTTGGTACGACCCCGTCGATGATTCGGGCAATACCCTCATCCGACGAGAACTTTTTGGGAATGTCGGTAACCTAGCAGGTTGAGTTAGCCTCGTCTGGTTATCACAATCAGATCAAACCAACGTACCATCAGCGTACGGCCATGGAGGCTGCACTGGTATTCCTCGCTGTTATAATAGTCACGCCTTAACTGCGCAACTTTCCTATAATTCAGCCAAAGAAATACGCATACCACCGTTGTTGAAACCCAGGCAACAACGACATTCGCCCACTGTGCTTCACCCCAAACATTCCGAGGAGTGATCCTGTAAAGCCATGCATCTTTGTCCTTGTCGTTGTTTGCTGTAAACGAGTCGGTGTATTTCCAGTTGATTGGTATCAGGATGCTGCAACAGAGTATGGTGAGGACCACAAAAATGTTGCGACACATCCTAGTGAATCGCAGGAAGATTGTGGCGTCCATCCCAACCAAATCTATCATCTCTTTCTCTGTTGTTGACCACAACGGAGAGACCCAGGCGAACACCCCCTTGCCCAGCCGTGGAGGAGTATGTTTTTCGTCGGCATGCTTGAGTTTCGGCGCGTATACAACGCTATTGTAAGGTCGGAGGAAGGAGAAGCAGATGGCGATTGCAGCGGTGATACCGAGGGAGGAACCCAAGGCAGCAAACACGGAGTTTTGTTGCAACTGAACGGAGTACGTTGGTCAGCGATGATCTCCAAACTATACCACCAATATTGAAGAGTGTCCGGATCATACCTGAGAGCCGAACGGATTTGCAAGCAAGTTCAGCAATGCCTGGCCAGCGTTATCAGCTCTCGGCGAGATGACAGGGCGCACTGCCTCCATGGCTAGGCGCTTGAACAGTTATAAACTTGAAAGGGATAGTAGTGCCCTGGGCGGGCGAGGAAGGTTGAGTCGTAACCAGGAGTCGTTCGTTGATTAGGGTCCAGACGGGTAGAACGGGAAGAGTGACGGCTATTATCGATCTGAGCGGACCACAGATTCCATTCAATGTAACCTTCAGGGACACTGCCCGCGCCCGTGTTGCTGTCTCGTGCGCAGAGAGCCGTGTGGTCGGTTCGATTACAAGTCCTGCGTGTAACTTGCCCGGCGATCCAAGAGTGCCGCGAGATAAAGTCGACAAAGATACAGGAGGGTGGGACGGCGTGACGTAGGTAAGGTTCCAGAGGGGAGGAATGTTGAAGATGATAGGGCGATCGATCGATTTCTAATGGGTCACCATGCTGTAACGCTAAAAGAAGGAATGCTCGAGATGTTCGGGATGCGACACCAAAGTTTTGGGAGAGGATCGTAGGTAACAAAGGCCACAAATGGATGTTGGACGGTGAAAAAGCAAATACCAGATAGAAAAAAAGAGTGTCAGGAGGGTATCGAAAAACAAAGCGAGTGGCTTTCGCACCCCCAAAATGCACGAAGCGAATGATAAACCTTGATGGCGGTCTAGTGTGAAGTAACCTACATAAGGTCACCGGGAAAAGTCCTTGGAATGCTGCCAGAAATGGGAGAGGAAGTTCTGGGGTTGTTGAATGCCAAGAAGCACCCCAAACCCTCAACGGTTCTGGCAGGTCCGGGCCGTCTGAAGTTCGAACAGTGGACCACTTTCACGCGAACGCTAGGAAACGCAGGTACCTTATTCTGTCAACTCACTGCTTGATAGGGCGGCCCCTGAGTTTGTTCCAACATGGGATGTGAAAAAAGCACAACAGAGGCGAAAAAAGTGGTCAAAAATGCACCTCAAGTCCCTGCATCCAATGACCTGTCTCGACCACCCATCTGGGCACCGAGAAAACCAGGTGCTGGGTCAATTTCTATTTTGGCACTGCCACTTGGATCGATTCGGGCCCTGCTTTTTGAGTGCTCCACATGTTCCCCTGTGCAGGTGGCATCCCGCAGAGATGGAATACGAGTTCTTGATGATGCAGTGGATGAACCACCTACACCACCCAAATGCACAACACAATCGTACATACGCAATAATGCAAAAGAGGCAACCGACGGGGAGTCTTCATCCTGCCCTCCACTTGAACTCGTGTTTGAGTGGTTCGCATGTTTCTTGTTTGTCACGAAGTCCTCCGATTGGAGTGGTTGGCATGAAGCGCCAAGCTTAAAGCGTCGAGGGCCCGACAGCCTGACCGGCTTCCCGCCAGCGGTCCGCGGATTGGTTGATGCTGTTATGTTCAAAATATTTGGTTTTTGGCCTTGAACCCCTGACCACACAACCTCCGGACGGAGTTTTTCTCTATCCTCCCGCTAATTATCTTCAGCTCGGGAGATGGACGCCAGTATTTCCCCATTGGTAAACGCCTGCCTGTATGTCGTCATGCAGCTGCAGCATCCGATCGGAATACCCGGCAAACTGAATTGTCGAATTGTTCAACCCAACAACAAGCACCGCGGCTGTCTCTCTGTATCAGCTTTTACCTTGTACAATCACCTCGGGAACATAACTGCGTTGTCTATAGAGATTGAACTC
Organism: Cladorrhinum sp. PSN332; assembly: GCA_033297175.1. Lineage (NCBI taxonomy): Eukaryota > Fungi > Ascomycota > Sordariomycetes > Sordariales > Podosporaceae > Cladorrhinum > Cladorrhinum sp. PSN332. Next base: position 62,919 of record MU858834.1, on the reverse strand, counting down.
ATTGCGCACTGTAGGAATCCGCGGATCCTTGGTTATGGGCTTCGTATTCTGTATCACGATGATATTTGGCGGCTGACATCCCAAGTCAGCACTCTGTTCGCATTGACTCTCAACGAAAGGCTAAACTCCAGATTACATCTCGAGTCTCGATACCAGCATGTAAGATGGAAGCTGGAAATTACGTTTTTCTGAGATCCCAACGTATCTGAATAATGTACATGATCCAAAGAAAATATTGACTGAAAAAAGCGTACCCCTTAAACAATCGAAACGCCCTATCCGGAAAGTCTTCCTTGTCAGGTTCCTTCGACAACTTGCCTTGTCTGCCACCCAATTAAGGAAAGGGACATATACCGAATCAAAGGGGAAAGGAAAGGATGACTCGAAATAGTGATAATTTGAAAACCCGGAATGTCCGTTCGATATAAGGAAAACTTGTCAGCCACCTTAAATTCATCTCTCACCACCCTCTTACCTGGCCATATACCGTCCTCAAACCTCCACCGGTCCCTGGCTTCGAGTCTTCCTGGCAGTGCGCCCAATAGGGGTGAGAATCTTCCTGTCTTTCTTTGGACGGCCGGCCTTTTTTGCAGGTACGGTGTCGTTGGCGGTCGTATTTTGGGTCGTGTCAATCTTGCGCTTCTTTCTGTCCTGTTCCCCGTTGATACCAAAAGCATCATCGGCATTTCTCTTCCCCTTCCCAGCTGTGGTTTTCTTGATCTCAGTGTCTCTGGTTGTCGTTTGATCCGCGGCATCTTTCACCCCGAGATCCAGCCTGGTGTCCCCATTAGTAACGACAGCAGCAGGCGCAGCAGGAGCTGTCACAAGCTCCCCCGTAGGCTTTTCGGATAATCCATTGACCTCATCGCTCGCATGTGTCTCGGACGGTTGATTTGAAGCCTCGGCCTCTGGCTTCTCGACTGGTTCCTTGACAGTATCGTCTACAGGATGCGCTGACGTATCAAAACTCTGCTCCGCAGCATCGTTTGATTCCTTGGTCAACTCTGCGGCTGCAACGGGTGGTAGTGTGGCAGTCTCGCTAGATTGCACCGAGTCAATGGGTTCTGGCTCTGCTGGTCTGGGCTTCGAATCTTCTTTGGCAAAATCCGTCACGTCCTTGGCTTCGCTGCCGTTGGGGATAGTCGCGGTGCCAGGAGAAGCTTCAATCGGGGGCTCCGCAAGCTTGGATGATTCTGGTCCAACAGGGACACTTGTGACAACCTGATCACTCTTTTCTTCCACTGACATTGTGATCTCGGGTGTCGAAGCCTCCGGCACAAGTGCTTGGTCCTGGGGTGCAATGACTGTAAAGTCGAGGGAATCTGTCATCAGCACCTGAGCGGTAACAACGAACAATGAATTGTCATCACACCAACAAGATCAATAATATCCTCGATGCAACCGAGATTGATTGGTAATGGGGCTTCGTCATTGTGGTTCGAGGGGATCTCACCTTTCTCCGCTTCGGCAGCCATTGCGACAATGACGTAAGGGCGATCCAATGCCAAGCCAGTCGCAGAAGGAGCAGGATATTGTTCGGAATTGAATTTGCCTGCGAGGCGATGCTGATGACGACCTGCGTATGAACAATTTAATTGGGATATGCCAGTTTATCAATGGTGATGGTGGTGACGATGAATGGAGGAGCAGAGTGGAATGGACAGCTCGGTGAAAGCAGGAAACCCGGAGAAGCGAAGTTGGGGAAAATACATGGCTGGAGGTCCCGGGCTGGGATGAACAGAGCAGAGCAGCATGCCGTCGGACACACGGCTTGAAGTGACAGTTCCACGAACGAATCAGAGCTCTCTCGGAGAATACAGTCTTGATACTGTCTGGGAGCTGGCACATCGGCAGCGGAGTCCCACCTAGGTAAGCTGGCACTGGCTGGTCACCGAGCACGGCAAGCAAGCAGGCAAGGCCCGTCTGATTACCTAGCCGTTAATTCCATCACGCACTCTGCAGAACGTGGGGAAGCGCCCTGTGTTCCCGTCCGACCAACGCCACCTTGATGGAGGTGTTGCGGGGTACAATCAATCAATCACGCAACCGTCCGTCCTCTGAGACATTGTTTGTGCATTTGCCATCGACTCTTCGAGCCTCAGTCTGTAAACCCAATGCCAAATGCCAATACAAGTGAGGTTGCATGCTTATCTAGATACCCCATGGCCCCCTTCGATATACACGGGTATATTTCGATGCCGAGAACTCTCAAACCAACATTGGCGAGCAAGAGACCTTCCTTGCTTGTCACCAGATCTTACCCCACCAAGATCGGCAGAGAGGCAGAGAAACTGGACGCTAGCATTTTTAAGGTTCAGCATTTTTTTCTCTCTTCGATTTTGTAACGGCACCATGTAACTTGGGAGTGGACCACAGTCAATGGCAGTGAGAGGACCCCAATTGGCAAGGTAGATTCTGCATCTTGCCGAATACCCGTCTAGTTCAAAGTTCCCATTGGGGTTGTTCTCTTCATTTCCAATTCCATCTACCGGCATCCAATATTATGGACACTGCGCATACAACTGATCCCCAGGCCTTTTCTTTTCTTCTCTTTTCTTTCTGTGCCTGCCGAGAATAACCGTCGGTTTTGTCCACGCGCGGTGGTCGGGTTTTCGGAACCTCGATCCTTTAGCCATCAGGAACGCGCTCCAAGACCACGGTGCAGTGGTACTAGTGCAGGCAGTCTAAGATGAAATGCGTGACGACAGGGAAGGTGCTTAAATCTTCCATCATCATGAGCCCCACAAATCCACAAGAGGGGGATCCGGAAGAAAGCTACCTAGCCACTCACAAAACGCCGAGCCCGGGCCAAGACAATCCTCTTATCACGATGCCGTCCACGTGCCAATCACGGCCACCGGGACACGGCTTGAGCAGGATCCACGTCAAGTCGACGGAACACACCGGCTTCTTACACAGAAAATGCACGTCAGGCGGAGTGTCCGGCGGCGGACTCGGGGCGAACTCGGCAGGGTGCCGTAGGTGCGGATGAGGGCTTAGAAAGAAAGGAATTCGACCCGACAAACTGTGTGAGACAAGGGCAGTCGTGCGGAATTCTCTTCCTTCCACCCAACAAAAACAAAATGACAAGCAAACAACAAGGCGCCAAGCTAGGCCAAGGCTCGAGAAAAAAAAAAAAAAAAAGGCGGGCTGCCCAGCCTTATACGCCAAGAAACCTCTGACCTCACCCTATCAGATGGTGGCTTGGACCGGGTTAGCCTTTGTTCGCAACCAGGGGATGACGCTCTTGTGCCTCGACTTGCCACCCGCTTCTCCTCTTATCACGCCTACAGGACACCCACGGCGGGGCACTCAAGGACGTCTGCCACGCCCAATTGCTTGGCTCGCCCAGCATCGAGCCGCACCAGAGAGTCAATTCCCACTCAAAACCAGCTCTGATCCTGCCTCAAGTGCCAGGATAGAGTTCTTGGTTATCTTGGCTTGCCAACCGCCAAGTCATACGCTTTCTCTGCAAGCCGAGTTATCGGTGAGAAAGAAGTGAGAGATCCTTGGGACTTCTGGACGGTCGTACCTATAACAATGCAGGTACCCCGTCATCTGTCCGTTCCCCCCCGTGATTCCTCCTCGTCACAGGAAGAAAAGCTTCTTTTCCCTTTCATCCAAACTTTCCCCTATCCGGGATTTCCCCTCCGTCACTGGTCATAGGGCCAACTATACACCAGTCCTATTTTCGACAACGCCAATGAGGCAAGCTCCGGAGTGATTGTGTCGCCGTTAACACCGTCGCCATGTCTGGCGAATTCCCCAAGCACCCGTTCCTCCTGGACATCCCGGAGGTTGCTCAGGCCCTCGGGACGGACATTGACAAAGGTCTCACCGAAGCCCAGGTTGCCCAGTTGCAATCAAAATACCCTCCCAATGAGCTCGATGTTGGCGGCACCGTCGCCTGGTATACCATTTTAATCCGTCAGCTTTTCAATGCCATGATTCTGGTATGTAGCATAGACTCACTTACCCCGCTGCTCTCCGGTCACTGACACCGATACGTGTTATTCAGGTCCTTCTCTTTGCAATGACTCTCAGCTTCGTCATTAAGGATTGGATTGAAGCTGGTGTTCTAGCAGCCGTCATTATTCTCAATGTGTCCATTGGCTTTTGGCAGGAGTTGAGCGCAGAGAAGAAGATGGATGCTCTGCGTGCCCTTTCATCCCCTAGTGCTGCTGTTCTCCGTGATGGCAAGACTATTGTTATTCCCAAGTAAGTGTTTTTGTTGTTGAGAACTGGCTAGTTAAAGCTTGGGAATCTCTCCAAGATGCTGACTATTGTTTCCTCGCACAACAGTGCTGAGGTCGTTCCTGGTGATATCGTTTCGGTCAAGATGGGTGACACCGTTCCCGCCGATTTGCGTCTCTTTGAAGTCATGAACCTCAACTGCGACGAGTCTTCTTTGACGGGAGAAACGCTCCCGATGGAAAAGAGCATCGACCACAGTGAATACAACCAGGATGAGAGCGAGGTCAGCATTGGCGACCGCCACAATATTGCTTATGCGACCACTGTCGTCCAGAAAGGACGTGGTCGGGGTATTGTTATTTCCACCGGCATGGCCACCGAGGTCGGCAAGATCGCCGCATCGAGCACCAAGAAGCAGCGCAAGCCCGGAAGATCTATGAACTGGAAGAAGTACGGAAAGGCGGCGCCAGTCAAGGGCGGCGTTCGACGGGTTTATGACTTCATTGGAAAGTTCCTTGGTCTGACTGAGGGTACACCCCTGCAGATCAAGCTGGCAAAGCTCGCATACGTCCTTTTCTTCTGCGCTCTTCTCCTGGCCGTCATTGTCTTTGGCGTCAACCGGTTCGATGTCAACAACGAAGTTCTCATTTATGCCATCTCGACAGGTATCGCCATTATTCCCGAGTCGCTGGTGGCTGTGTTGACCATTTCCATGGTCGTCGCCACGACTGTCATGAGGAAAGCCAACGTTGTCGTTCGTGATCTTTCTGCTCTTGAGGCGCTAGGTGGTGTCACCAACATTTGCTCTGACAAGACGGGCACGCTTACCCAGGGCGCCATGATTGTCAAGAAGGTTTGGCTGCCAAAATCAAGCATCTATACTGTCAGAGATTCGATGGATCCCAGCAACCCAACCGTGGGCAGTGTGACGTACTCTCAGGTTGACAGCCAGCCGCAAGAGACTCCTCGCGATTATGATCAGGAGAGAACCACCCAGGCCATCAAGTTCGATGTCCCCGACGAGAAGCTTAACCCGAAGCAGCAAACATCATCACCCGAGTCCGAGGCCGAACTCACCGACGATCTTCGCTTGTTCCTTCTTTCTGCGGCGCTTTGCAATTTGGCCACTGTTCGTTTCGATCAGGAGGAAGACAAGTGGAAAACGACCGGTGAGCCCACTGAGGTCGCGCTTCAAGTGTTTTCACACCGGTTCGAGAGAGGCAAGAAGAAGATCGAGGCTGCCGGATGGAAGCAAATTGCTGAGTTCCCCTTTGACAGCACCATCAAGCGTATGTCGGTTATTTATGACGCCCCCGAAGGCAACGACGCCGGGATGGACACTAATAACAGCCTCGTCTTTACAAAGGGTGCTGTTGAGCGGATCATTGACCTGTGCGACTATGTCGGGGACGAGCCCATGACGGAGGAAGCCAAAGAGAAGATTCTGAACCAGATGACCAGCTTTGCGTCTCAAGGCCAGCGTGTACTGGCCATTGCATACAAGAAGTGGGACGGAAAGTATGTCGAGGACAAGAGCAAGAAGGACGACGACAACGAGGATGCTATCCGCACTTCCGTCGAGAGCGGGTTGACCCTTATTGGCCTTGCTGGTATCTATGACCCGCCTCGCCGTGAGACAACTCCTGCCATCTTTGACTGCGCCCAGGCCGGCATCAAGGTTCACATGTTGACGGGTGATCACCCCGAGACAGCCAAGGCTATCGCCAAGGAAGTCGGCATCATCCCGCACAACCTGGGTGTTCTGGGCAGCAACGTGGCCAACACTGTCGTGATGAAGGCAACCGACTTCGACAAGCTCACAGATGCCGAGATCGATGCCTTGGAAGATCTGCCTCTTGTCATCGCCCGTTGCGCACCCGAAACCAAGTCTCGCATGGTTGAAGCCCTCCGTCGCCGCAATGCTTTCATGGCCATGACTGGTGATGGTGTCAACGACGCGCCATCGCTGAGCCGTGCTGATGTAGGTATTGCCATGGGCTCTGGTAGTGATGTTGCCAAATCTGCCTCGAAGATCGTCCTGACGGATGACAAGTTCAACTCGATCGTCGCTGCCATTCGGGAGGGTCGTCGCATGTTCGCCAACATTCAGAAATTCATCTTGCATCTCCTAACCAGCAATGTTGGCGAGGTTATTCTCCTGATCGCCGGTCTTGGCTTTCAAGACAGAGACGGGCAGTCTGTGTTTCCCATTTCGCCCCTGGAGATTCTGTGGATCAACATGGTTACGTCGTCCTTCCCTGCTTTCGGACTCGGTCGTGAGAAGGCCAACGCCGACATCATGCGGAAGCCTCCTCACGACAAGAAGCGCGGTGTGTTCACCAACCAGATCCTTGTTGACATGCTTGTGTATGGCATCATCATGGGTACCTGCACGCTCATGACCTTCGTGATTATTATTTATGGTGTGCATGACGGCCAGCTCGGGTATCAATGCAACAGCAAGGATTACAACGATTCTTGCTATTACGTTTACCGCGCTCGCGCTGCCGTCTTCGCCGAGCTGACGTGGATGATTCTTTTCAGCGCCTGGGAGTTCAAGGATATCCGACGATCCGTTTTCCGCTTGAACCCCGACTCGACCTCGCGTTTCCCTCTCTTTAAGGACCTCTGGGCCAACCAGTTCCTCTTCTGGGCTGTCACTATCGGCGCCCTCAGTGTGTTCCCCACGGTTTACATCCCGACCCTCAACAGAAAGGTGTTCAAGCACCACGGCATCACCTGGGAGTGGGGCCTGGTGTTTGGCATGACCATCGTATTCGTGCTCGGCATCGAGGCGTGGAAGGCCGTTAAGCGACACTTTAATATCTTGGATGATCACAAGGTTGTCAGAGGCGCCTGGTCGCAGGGTGAGGAAGGTACCAAGCGGTTCGGCAAGACGATGAGTTTCTCGAGCTTGAAGAGCTGGGCATCCAAGTCACGGGGGCAGTCGACTGGTCCCCTTACCCCATCGGCGACCCAAGGGCGATCGGCATCTCAGGCACCCGAGATCCGAACCACCTAAATGCTGTCTTTTTCTTTTTTTGTTGGATTTTTATTTTCTTTGCGGATTAAGGATTGGAAGTTATCGTCGAATCGGGGTTTCTGCGTGTGAGATGGGATGATTATTGACGAGATGATGTGATACCATTTACTTGTATTTGTCCTGTTTTTCGGATGGTTGGTGATTTTTAGAGAACACGAAAAAGAGAGGCTTGCCTCTAGAGAGTCGAGGGATTTTGGGGTATGAAAGGGATATGATGGGTTGCTATAATGATACATAAACCTCTCGCGTTGGGATGAGGAAAGTCGATGTGTTTTGGTTGGCTTTTCGCGCAGCTTGGAAGGCCTTGGTTGGTATTTATAATGCCTAGGCGATTAGACAATTTGGTCAAAGTAATTGACTTGGAATACTTCAAATGCTTTTCCTCGAGTTGTGACATTCGTGATGCTGTTTTGCTCAGGTGCGTTGTGGTGGCGGTTGCGGTGAAAGGGATGCACGACAATTCAGCAAGGCAAGAAGAAGATCGGACTTTTTTGGGCGGCTGGGAATTTATGCAAGGCTAGTATAAATTATGGAACCCAACCTTATCTTCGATCAGCCAACCACATCCAGCTCTGCATTAATTCGTAATTTACATGTTTCTTCCTCCTGTAACACTAATTGTCTGTCCAGAAATGTAGGAACTCAACGGGGATGCAATCGCCAGCACGGCGCTCGCAGCCTCTGTTGCCGTCCCCGGCCTTCTGAGAGGGATATCAAGGTAAGGAACCGGCCCTGCAGCATTCTTTTGCTTCTCGGGAATACCCAGCGCAACTTTCTGTCCGTCAACCTCGACGAAGGCGCCAGCTTCCTTATTGGCTGTTAGGCGCGTCTCGATGTGACCGAAAGCAATCGTATTTGCGCGCACACCAAATGAGGGACCCCATTCTTTCGCAATGGTTTTTGTGAGCCCTATGACGCCTGCTTTTGCGAGGGCGTAGTTGGCCTGTCCGGCATTGCCGTGCACACCTGAAGTGGAAGAGATGTTGATGATGTTGCGGGGCTCGCCGTCCTTGACGCGGAAGTAAGGGGCTGCCTCGCGGACGAGTTTGAAGGGGACGGTTGAGTGCAGGGAGAGGATGGTGTCCCATTGCTTGTCGGTCATCCTGTGGATGACGGCGTCCCAGGTGAAGCCAGCATTGTTGACGATGATGTGGATTTTGTTGTTTCCGAACTCGGCGGCCTTCTGGACCAGTGACTTGATGTAGCCGTCTTTAAGGAGGTCACCGGGGACTGCGAGGGCTTCTCCCCCATTGGATCTGATTCGGGATGCGACGCTCTCTGCCTTTGGTGCGTCAATGTCTGAGATGATTACTTTGGCTCCTTCGTTGGCGAATAGTCTGGCGCATTCGGCACCGATGCCTTGGCCGGAGCCGGTGATGATGGCAACTTGCCCTGCTAGGAGACCCTTGGGGTAGTTGAGGTGGCGGGCGATTTGGCTGATTCGTTCTGACATGGTCTCTCACACGTTTGGGGATCCGATTCTAGTCAATTAAAGGTCTGTCAAGTCAAGGTGATACTGACTAGCTGCTTTCCCGGGGGAGGGGAAGAAGCAGCTTCAAAGTCCTTATAGATGATGAACCAGGAAGCAATGCCGAGGCATTACCCCGGAGTTTTGATCCCCAACAGACACTACTGCATTCCCCGCGTATCCATCACGACATTTGGGGGGGCCAGGCACAGTACCATGGGACTGAGAGGAGCTTGACTCTAAAACTTTGAAACAAGCTTAACAACAAATCCTCTATTTCATCATCGTTTATTAAAGCGCGATGGCCCGTCTCGACCGAAGCCATCCAAGACAAACATACGTCCACCCTCAATTTAGGTTGAAGACCGGGATCATCGAGTTGTATCTTCTACGTTGCTTTTCGAAGTTGGAGAGATGAAGAGCCAAGTCTGGGGTACAGCATCAACAGTGGGCCAAGCTGGCGATAAGATAACTACCCCGCATTCCGGCAATGGAGGGGAACCTGCAAGCAGGCCCCAAGAACGATGGCCAAACCCGGCCTCAGCTCAAGAACAACGATCCACAAACATTGAACTGCCCAACTCAAACGCCACCCACTGGTTGGAATTAGTTCAAGATGCAATCATCAAGACACGCACAATCATCCTCGTCTGCCTCCATGCAGAGAAGAGGGGGAGGTCGTACCCCCTCAAGCCACCAATTCTCTCGACTCAAACCCGTCGAAATCGACCCCTTATCCGAATATGGCCTTCCATCCAAGGGAGAGAAACGCCTCCTCTCCCCCAAAGTCCAAGAAAGCTACTACTCCAAAATCGCCGAGCGGTATCTCGCCCTCTGCACCGACGCAGGCGACCGTGAGAGCCTCCAAAAGCAATTCGCCCGTCTAGACATCAGCTCTTCGATCCCCTCCTCACCTCTCCCAAGTCCAGCAGGCAGCACATTCTCCTCTTCCGAACTCCCAAGTCTCTCTTCCTCTTCAGACATATCCCAAATACTCTCGGCCCTCCGCAAACTCCGCGAAGCAATCGTCGCCTCCAAACGCCGCGACGCCTTCTCAGCCCAAGTCTACCTCTTCGCCATCCGCTGCGGCATCCTCGCCTCCTCCTACGAGACATACTACCCCGCTCTGCTATACCTCCTCCGCAGTATCCATCCAGTGCATAACCTCACCAGCGTCGAACTGCACGAGATTGTCTCCTATCTCATTTTGGACACTGCATGTCGACGAGGCGATCTCGCATCCGCTTACGCATTGAGGAATAAACACAAACTAAAGGATGCCAAAGTAGATGGGGTGCTCAAAGCTTTAACAGGGGATAATTGGTTTCTATGGAGGAGGGTGAAGCGTGGCGTGGACGGGTACAGAGCGAAGATTATGGATTTTTCCGAGGGAGACATAAAGGGCCAGACTCTCAGAGCGCTGGGTCGGGCGTATATGACTGTGCCGCTGGGTTATCTGGAGGGAGCAACGGGAGAGCCGTGGAATGTGCTGAGGGATAAGTATAAGGTGGGGTGGGAGCTGGGAGCCGACGGGAAGGTGGTGATTAGGAGGGTTCAAGCGAGGACGGGATGAGCCGAATGCATGTTGGGCATGAGATGTGAGTGAAGTGGCGTTTATTATGCATTGGAAGACGTCTGCTTGACATATGATGAGATGGAATGATAGATACCCCCGGTTTGTAATTTTTCTGGTATATGATATTTAACTATATATATGTCTGGGGGTTGATTGGTAATAGGTTTTTTTTTTGGTTTTTTTTTTCATAGCGAGCGGGAAAATGGACCACATAGGGTCTGTCTAGTACCCAGAGCGATTAATAAGAATTTAGAAATTTTGGCATCGTGACCACAAGTCATGGAATCAAGGTTGAAGGCATCCTGTGGCGCTGTAAGGTAAGGAAGCAATAGCAATCACAAAGGCTCAAGACACATGGAGCGGTCTTCAGAAAAAGCAAAGTGGGCCAAAAATAGGTATATATAAATATGTATATATCAGCTCGAATTTCGGTATAAACATGTTGAGCCACGAGCGAAGGCTAACGTGTGAGGCTACCCGTTACCCCATGCTGCAGGTAAACGAACACAAGCCATGTGGCGCCTCTCCACAGGAATACGCAACTCCCGTGTGAGAAGCAGCCCCAAGCCAAGAAATATCAAATTAGTTACATTGGGTATTTTTGAAACGACTTCCACGAAAACAAGACAAGCACGATCGCCAACTCCTTCTTTTGGGTCCTTGAAATGGACTGAAAAGTCCCGATGAACAACCGCCGAGGTCTCCCTATCCCATATCTATCCTACCAACACTCGGCCTGTGCGATATTGTGAACTCTCCATACTCAGATTCACTTAGAGCAGAGCCAGGGCAGCAACAATGCCACCAATGGCACCGAGACCGGCAGCGGCGGTGGGTCTGGGGCCGAAGTTGGTGCTCTCGCTCGAGCTCTGAGGGGAAGCATCAGAGGCCCCGCCGGTAGGGGCAGGAGTGGTGGCGGCGGACTCGGAGTCGCTGGCAGATGCGCCGGCAGAGGCGGAGGCGGAAGCGCCGCCGGCAGTCGTGGAGGCCTCGGTCTTAGCGGTGGTCTTCGCGGTAGTTTGGGCACCGCCGGTAGGCTTAGCAGTCGCGCAGACGACGGTGGTGGGAAGGGTAGTCACGCCGAAAGCGCTGCAAAGCTGTTGTGATAAGGCGCGTTAGTAAAACAGACCGAATTCGCTATTTCTCTTCTTCTTTGTATTATAACTTACAGATGAAGCATAGACGACGGCTGAGGTCTGGGCGGGAGAATCGCAAACACCAACAAGGCAGCAAGCGATGCTGTCGATGAAGCTGCTGTTCTCACAGATGCACTTGGGATCGGTTCCGCAGTTGCCAATGCCGCCCCTGAGGTACTGGTCGGCGCATTTTTGCTGGATTCAGAAGATATGTGTATTAGCAAAGGAGAAATGAACGCTTGGAAGAGCGGTTTCCAACTTACAGCGCAGGCAGGGAGCTCGGGGCTACCCTGAGCAGCAACGCTGGTGGCGAGAGCCAAAGAAAGGAGAACGGCAGGGACCTTCATGATGACGGATAAAGAATGTATTGGTGATTATAGGTAAGGTAGGATATGGTAGGATTTGGTAGGATATGGTTTGTGGTGATAGGGAAGAAGACGGCGAGTGTTTATCGAAAGAGAGTGTAGGGCCGGAAAGAGAAGGAGAACGTCAATGGAAAGAACAAACGTCGTTGCTTGCCATTAAATAACACCGTGCTCTGGTGGGCACCCCCAGAAATCAGATCAACCGGGATTGGCGATGTTCTGGAAAGTGGCGACCCAATGGGAGTCCTCCCCCGCCGACAGGGGGTTCCTACGACCCCCATTGCTGGTTCCTGCAATTTTACGGGTCTTTGCCGAAGACGCTGCACTGCAACCAGTCCTTTGGCATGGCAGCCACATTCTGCATCCGTTCGACAGGAATCCATCTGGATTTTAACACTGATGACTGATTGTCCTTTGATAAGTATCCGAGTTCACTAGCCGCAAGTTTGCATAATCGGGCAGCTTCGAAGGTATGACAAGACATGGACGGGACGGTAACACAAAATCCTCTCTCCACAAATTTAATTTAGACGATCATCAAAAGTTCCTCCGGGAATCATTTAAGGTTGTTTCCAACGTCATAGTCTTAATGCTCCCTTACTGCGTACTCTGAGCTGCCGTCAATGTGCATCTTTGGGCAACGCAAACCCTAGAAGCCAGCAATCCTCACCGTTTCCCGAATGCGAAATTGACCGCTTCACGCCGTTTTGGAGGAACCAACACCATCCTAATCAGGTCCAACAAATTCCAACAGGAACGTTGATGGCGAGTTCGCCGGGCTTGGTGGCTTGTCAAGTGGATGTGCGCTAGCGCGGTACCTAGAGTGCTTGACCACATTGAGATCTGCGCGTTCTCCGACAAGTGATGGACCCCAATCCACTGTGGTGTTGTTGAAGAAGAATTGCACTATGAAAATGTGTTTAGGATTTTGTCCCCTATCCTTACGGAGGTCGCGGCCAAAACTGGTGATATTTTTTTGTTAAGGCAGGTCCCAGGGTGCGCACTGACCATACAGTACGGGTACTTTCCTTGGCATTCAAACCTCAACACCATGAATTTTAGCACCACTTTCTTTCCTACACAACAACAATACTACCATTGCGGTCACATTTTTTTTCATTCAATTCTCCTGAGTCAGGGCTTTTTTCAATACCAAAATCATTACAATTGAGCGATATTTGCTTTTTTGGCCGCAAGTCGAATTATTTCGACCGTCGAAATCGAATATCAACATCACCACTTTCGACCAGCTCGGCCACCTACCTTCCTTCCTTCCTTGCACTCTTCTTGGAAGCTCTTTCTTATAGCTTCTTTTCGGTCCTCGGCTTCCCACCTTCTTATAACAACCACACTTTTTTCCAAGGCTTCTTTCTTATACTTCTTCAACTACTTCTTGCAACCGCTTCAGACAGAGAAAAAGGGACAATCCCCATCCAGTACAATCTACAGTGCAATTTGTATCTTGGCAACCTTTGACACGGTGACATGGGTCTGTCTTGGCTGTCTTGCACTAATAAAAAAATATCACCAGTTTTGGCCGCGACCTCCGTATCTGGTTGAAGATGTTGTTGGTGCTGAGTGCTGCTGCTGACATGAGCGCTTGGCCGTCCTAATGCATTTGGCTGCCCATGTTGAAAAAAGAAACAAAAAACAACCAACACATGGTATCCCAGGTCCATATGAAATTTTCAGGTACCCATGTTTGGGGGAGGTTGGACGAGTGAAACCGCTCTTTTCGGTTCTCTGGCGATCGATTCGATGCTTCAGAAAAGCCGGTGACGATTTAGTCTGACCACGCTGAACCAACCCCACAGCAGAATGACCAAAAACTGCCAAATTCTTCGAGATTTGGTGGCTCGAGTGACACCCCACCTCTGAGCACCCCAGTGGCACCCAGAGAGGCGATTGGTTGGTTGGGTGAACACAAGCAGTTCACGTCTTGAGCACTTACCCCTGCCGGCGGCTTGGCACGCCTTGCTCTCCAAGAGGGAACGAACCACTGGGATCGCGTTCTGGCCGGGACATCTGCCGCCTGCGTCGCAACCTTTGGATTGCTCAGCTTGCTTCCTTCTCCAGCTTCAACAAGAATCAACAGAAGAACACTGGAATCTCAACAACCTAAAAGATCTCTTCCCGTCGAGGACCCCCTTTTCCCTCTCGACACCCACCCTACCTGCAATGCTAGTATCTTGACCTCGACCAAACTATCCTTCTGCTAGGGAAAAGCGATATCAAAATGGGGTTGGGAATTCTCCAAGACAAATGGTTTGAGGATCAGGTGCCCGGTATGGTCACCCTTTGCCATCAACACCTCTCGCCGGAACGATTGCAACTGACAATAGAACTATCTTGTTTCAGGCACAACCAGATACTTTGACGACCCAGAACGACCGCAATATGCTGAAGATGGCGTCACAACTCTGAAGTGCGACACAAGCGGGCCAGTGCCAATTATCCTCGTTCCTCAGCCATCTGATGATCCGAACGACCCCCTAAACTGGCCGCTATGGAAGCGCGATCTGATTACCTTCGTACTATCTTTGACCGCTATTTTTGCGACATGTCTGGGTCCCATTCTCGCGGCTAATACCTTAACTCTGACCTTCGACTTTGCAAGGCCCTTCACCAAGATCGCAGAGTTGACGGGTTGGTATCTCTTTGGAGTTGGAATCGCCGCATTCTTCTTCGTACCCACAGGCCGCATCTGGGGAAAGCGCCATCTCTTCGTTGGCGGCACCGTGCTATTGATCATCACGGCAGCATGGGGCGGCGGATCAAGGAAGAACTATCCCTCGATGGTGGCTTCCAGAGTTTTTCAGGGTGTCGCGACAGCTCCGTTTGAGTCGCTCGTCAACGCTGCCGTCGGTGATCTGTACTGCGTGCATCAGCGTGGAATTCGCATGGCATTCACCAACTTGGCAGTGTTTGGAGGTGCTTTCTTCACGCCCATCCTGGTTGGAAAAATTACCCACGAATTGGGGTGGTGGTGGACATTCTACTTGGTCGCCATATTCTGCGCTCTTTGCTTGCCGGCAATCTATTTCCTCTGCCCGGAAACCGCATACCCCCGCGACCAAGCTTTGAACCTCGACTTTGGTACGGGCCAGACTCAGCATGGGCTGAACTCGGTGAAGCCTACCGACACCGTGGGCAACGATCCTGAGAAGGCGGGCGGGAACTTGAGCTCGAGCAACCCCCCTTCCACTCCTCCCGACAGCAAGTCCATACCTGCACCCGCAACACTCGGCGAGAAGTTGGCCCTTTTCAATGGGCGCAAGACCAATGAGAGTTACTGGAAGCTGCTCTTGCGGCCTCTGCCCCTATTCTTTCATCCTGCGTTTCTCTGGGCATGCTTGATCCAGGGTCTGATGATCGGGTGGACTGTCTTCATCGGTGTCATTCTGGCTCAGTTCTTCATGTCGACTCCTCTCTGGTGGGGAGAGGTCAAGACGGGATATGCGTACTCGGCTGCTTTCGCCGGCGCTATTGGTGGCTTTCTCATCGCCGGACTACTGTCTGACTGGAGCGCTCAGCGCATGACCAAATGGAACAATGGAGTGTACGAGCCAGAATTCCGTATCATTCTTGTCATCCCCATGATGATCATTGGATGTGCTGGTCTCTATGGTTGGGGCATTACCGTCGACGGTCTGCTGCATGAAGAGTATCCTTACACCGTCCCGCTGGCGTTCTTCGGGATGCAAGTTGCTGGCATGGTGATTGGCGCCGTGGCCAGTTCATTGTACATCGTGGATGCGTACCGTAAGTGATTCAGCATAGTCACTGCTATCATGCAGTATACAGTTGCTAACAGTTCGCAGGCGACCTGGCAATCGAAGGGTTTACCATCATGATTGTCTTCAAGAACATTCTCAGCTTCGGCTTGACATTCAGCGCGTTCGAATGGCTCGTCACACTAGGAACCAAGGCAACAACCCTCTTCATCATCGTCGGCTCGATTCAGGTGGCGGTGTGCCTGACCAGTATCCCCATGTGTAAGTGGTCCAATTTGCGATGAGAGCACGAGCCGAGTTTTGCTGACATTCATGCTACAGATATATATGGCAAGAGGCTACGCAGCTACTGGCATCGCAATGATTGGCTCGCAAAGTTGGGTGTCAGGTGATAACTGACCGGGTTGCGAATGGCAGATCTCTTGGGGCCTCTTTTTTTTTGACTTCCTCGGGTCCTTTCTTGTAAATCTTTGT
The DNA here is from genome assembly GCA_033297175.1 of Cladorrhinum sp. PSN332. Lineage (NCBI taxonomy): Eukaryota > Fungi > Ascomycota > Sordariomycetes > Sordariales > Podosporaceae > Cladorrhinum > Cladorrhinum sp. PSN332. Next base: position 46,929 of record MU858834.1, on the reverse strand, counting down.
AATACTTGTTTCCTAAGGGCTCCTCATAGCAAGGTTGGACACATCCCTAAAGGCACATATTAATTCTACATTTATGTATAATTCCCCCATCGCTGTTTCAGCGTGCTCCCACATGAGGCATCCTTGTCACAGTACAGCAAAATCCGGGGCATGTGAGCCTCTTCTTCGTGCACTGATAAACACAGGTTTGGGACAGGTGTTTCTCTGCCCTCTCCAGATGTCCAACGATGGACAGGTGGCCGGTTGTACACGTGCACGCACATGCACATGTCTCATCCTGTTCTTTTTTTTCGAGTGGGAGCAGTAATTTGAACTCTCATTGTTAAAGAATCTTTGCAAAAATGACATGACAGAAGCCGCCTGCTTGAGTACACGGTAAAAAAAGAATATATAGGAAAGACAGTTCCCCAAACCCTTGCGAAAGGAGTTTGCGTTTATTATATCTTGGCCTTCTCCTTCCTCCCGCTCTTGAGATTTTTGCTAATCTCGCCAGCAAGCAAAAAGTCCGGATACACCATCTGCTGATCCAGCCCAACGCCGACTCCGCCCTGCCGCCTCCAGCCGGCACCGTCCACCACGAGGTTCGTGCCGTTGACGTAGTTGCCTGCATCGCTGAATAGATAAACAGTGGCATCTGCGATATCCCTGACCGAACCCATGCGCCCGCTGGGAATACCCTTGCCCATGGTCTCCCTGTCGATTTTGGAGCTCGCCAGGCGCGCCATACCTTCTGTGCCCTCGATTGCGCCTGGTACCACACAATTGGCTGTTATGCCGTAGGGGCCGTACTCGAGTGATACACTGGCCATTAAAGAGTCGACGGCTGCTTTTGCCGCGGAAACGTGGGCTTGAAGAGGCATGCCGGTGTAGTGGAAGGCAGCAGAGACAGCGAGGATGCGGCCGCCGGTGGTGCCGGCTTCGTTGGGGTTGGGGTTGCGTGCGGCGGCTTCGATTAGGTAGGGGATGGTGGCTTTGACGGTGTTGAAGGTGCCGATTGTGTCGATGTCGATTACGGATTTGAAGGCGTTGGGCGAGAGGCCGGAGATGGGGGAGATGAAGTTGCCAGCCGCTCCCGCGATGACGAAGTCGATTGCGCCGAGTTCCTTGAAGCAACGGTCTGCGGCGGCTTTGAGGGAGTCAAAGGAGCGGACGTCGACGTTGCCGATGCCGATTACGCGGGCTCCCGGGCGAACGAGGGCGATTTCTTTGGCCGCTGCTTCTGTTTTTTCGATGCTTCGGCCGATGATGCAGGCGTCGGCGCCGAGGTGGACGAGGGCGCGGGTTTGGGCGCTGCAGATCGAGCCGGCGCCGCCGGTTACGAAGACGACGCGGTTGTCTTGGGGTATGTTAGTCAACAATTCGGGTTCACGAATTGAATGAGGCTTCTGAGAGAAGGTTGAAACACACCGAAGATGTTATCCCGCCATACTGAGCTCAGATACTGTGATTTCGGAACAGACATATTGGATTATAGCGTGCGGTATCTCGCAATTCAATTCGGGTCTGTGGTATGAGATTCGGAGATTTAGAAACAGAAAATGAAGTACTACATGTGTATCAAGCATGAAGATAACGATGTCATTGCATCCAGCTTCATGTTATCCGTGGTCCGAAGCGACCCTGATGACCGGGTTATGCCTTTCTCGGCCAGGAACCTCGGCTTGGGATCCACTTGCTCCAGACTTCAGCTCGAAGCCGGGGCTGACAGTTCCCCGCAAACTCTGGGGGGTTCAGGGGACCTTGGGCGAAGCGCCGTTATGCCCCCACCCACATGCTTAACATTTTCTGGAGTTGATGGAGAGTTGACAATGATGATTAAGAGGTCCGTCACTTGCAATAGTTGAGAGTTCCTCTCCTGACCGAGAATCCAGACATGGCAATTGACGCTCGTCTTATCCATTGTAGTCATGTGACAATCAAGCGCGTGATCCCGAGAAAAGATGCAGCCTATTTGCTGAAATGCAACTGGATGTGGCAGACAGACATGTTCATGTTGGTGTGGGTTAGGAGAAGCGTTGGACATTGCCAATGAAATGCCAAGTCTGACAAGCCTTCTCCAACTTTTATGAATAGCACAAAATATGCGACTAAACCGCAGAGTCAGTTGGCGGGGTTGCAATCTGACCAAGTCGGGTCCACCCATGGTTTGAATAGCTGACATGGGTCGCGTCCACTTGTTCCTCTAACCCCACTCTTCTTTTTCCACGAGAATAGGAATCCCATCGCGACATGCGTCCTTATCATCAAGCTACCCATTGCTTAACAGCTTCTCACAGCCCCCGCATTAGGAAAAAGGAAATCTTCGCCGCTGTGACCAGATCAAATTGCGAGAACCATTGAGCTGTAGATTCTTTCCCTTTTCACATTCTGCAACCAATACAATAACAAATTCTCCGCGCTTTTTCCCCTAGCCATCTTCCTCCCACCTTTCTCCAAAATTGATTCGCGGTTATTTGCATCACAACCGTCCCGCTCATCACATTCATCTTTTGATCCTCAAAGCAACTCTCGACAACTAACTCACTTACTCTCTCACAATGACAACAGGCAATCAAGGGGCCGAGGCCATTCAGCCCATTGCACCTCCAAATAAAAAGCGAGTTCTGCCTTTTAAACGCACCGTTGCACGTAAACAAACACCAGAACAACCCTCCTCTGCATCGCCTGATGCTGTCGCAGCTGCTTCGGCAAGCGCCAACAAGAGCGACGACGACGACCTCAATCTCTTTAGGCGGTCAAAGGAAGTTTTCACCGAGGTTCTTCGAAAAGTCGAGGAAGAGGAACGACAGGCCTCGTTGACGCCAGGCAAACAAAACCGCAAGCGCAAGTCGTCGTCGGATGAAGACAGCTCGGATATTCCCCATAAAAGGCGCGTCTATTATTCGCCGCTGCAAAACCGCGTGCCGTGTTGCTAACTCTTGCCAAAAACAGACATCAGTCATCTTCATCCTCCATGGAGCGGTCTCCCACTCCAGGCCAGCGAATCTCAGCGTTAGACTCGGACTCGGACGACGAGATCGTTATCAACAAAAAGGGCAAGGGCAAGGGCAAAGAAGTAATCCGGACTCCCGAAATCTTTACACCTCGGAAGCCCGAGAACAAAAAGCCCGTTCTCAGACAGACACGGCAGACTAGACAGACACCTTCTTCCGCCATGTCGTCGCCTGTGGTGGTTATTGACGACAGCGATGACGATGATGGTGGTGGCGTTTTAATCGATTCCCCAATACCGATCCAATACGAACAGAACCCTCCCATGAAGCATTATGCTTCTTCGAGAGACAGTTCAACTGTCGTAATAACCAGCACCGGGAACAACGCTACCAAGGATGACGACGATGATGATAATAGCGAGGACGAGAAACAGCCCGACGTTGAACAAGACAACATGGATGATGAGTGGGCGAGAAAGGCCCTGGAGATGCGCGCGCTCACCGAGCAAGAGACTGTCATCTTTATGGTGACCTCACGCTGGCCCGGCACCTCACCCATCAAAGCCAAGCGCCGGCTAGTCCAAAACTTGGGTATCGTCCTTGAAACGTGGGCCATGAAGCAGCTTCAGCTCGGGATCGAATTTCCTCTTAGTACGATGTTTGCGACCTGGAAGGGCCAGAAGATTTACACCCACAGCAACCTGGCTTCGTTGGGCATTCGAGTTGACGAGAATGGGTGGCCCATTTGCAGACCAAATGAGCCGGGATATTTTTTTGATGATGAGGGGCGTCCGCTCGGTGCGCATTTGGAGGTCTGGGATCAGAAGCTCTATGATGATCATATCGACCAGAAGAACCGGGAAAGAGCCCTAAAGCTTGGCGTTCTGGATGAGGAGTACGCCGCCGAGAGTGAGCGGGAGTCGCCGGAGCCTGAGCTGAAGAAGCGGTACAGGGTCATACTGAAGGCCAAGGAACTGGAGCCGCTCAAGATGGCTGTTATGGATGATACGACGGTCGAGTACATGATTGACGCTTTTTGTCAACAGAGGAAGATTCCGAACGAGTGGGATGTCGCTATCTATTTCGATGGGGAGAGACTGGATGAGGATTCTCTGGTTGTTGATGCAGACATTGACCCGGATGAAACCAACCAGTTTGAGGTTCACATCAAGAAGTAAGACCGGAGGAGGAGCGAAGCGGGGGTCGGCATATCTTCTTTCACGGTTATATGATCTGGGGGTAATGATTTTGGAACTGAATGATACCCAAATGTCTCAATCCCTTCCTTTTCATAGATGGGGGGAAACAATTCATGAATTTATGAACTCTTTTTTTCCTTTTTTTAAAAAAATTCAATGCGGACTAGCCGGTTTTGTATGTGTTGTGCAAATGTGCCTTCTTGAAAACGAAGTCATCTACTTGCTATACCGTAGTGGTTGTAAAATCCTCTTTCATGCCATGTCGTATAAACTCCTGAACGCCAATTCCCCAATGCCCATACCCCCAAGAACCCCCGATTTTCCTCCTGTCCGGTGCATTTAAAACCTCTCCTTCATTCTGCCGGCAATTATTCTGAGGTTGTTATAAACCTTACCGGGTTGAGCGCCAAGAACCAGCGAGACGATGCTAAAGAGGAGTTAGTCGACAACGGCGGGCAGGAAAAACCAGCAACAACTGTAAACGTACCTTTCCCTGGCCATACCAATGTTCTCGAAAGCTCCCAGAATGTGTACCCTCGACCCAGCAAGAACGATACGCGTCTTGGTAGCATTCTCAATCGCAAACTTGGTTTTACCGTCCTTTCCTGCAATGCGACCAATCGCACGGCCCAAGGCATCCTGGCCGAGAGTCTGACGAACATCCTTGATGTCGAAGGATTGAATGTAGAGCGAATCGAGACGGAGGAGGGCAATGGCGTCGTCAATGTCGAAGCCCATGGCGAAAGCAGAAACGAAATCGGCGCCCATCTGAAGGGAATCGTTGTTCTGGGTGAATTTGCTCGACCGAAGCTCAACTCTCTTCTCCTTAATGTTCATGCGGACCTGGAGCTTGCAGTGCTCGACGAGTGGGGGATAGCTGTGGCAAGAATGTGAGCAATCCTGGGACGCGGCGCAGCTACGTATCTGTAGAGAGACTCCTACATCTTGGTCCAGTTGTTCTTGAGCGCAGACATGCGGTTCGGTGGAATTGGCACCTTTCTGGTCTCGGCGCGGCGGACGGGATCCACGTTCTGTCCAGGCGCGAATCGTGGGCGGCCCTCCTCGTCGACAACCATCTCGGTATCTTCTGAGGCTGGTGGGGGGGCTACGGCACTGATCTCTGCCGGGTTGACGTCTTGCACATCGAGAAGGAGTTCGTCATCATCTTCGGCGACAACGGGGACGTTGACGGCTTCGGGCGCCTGGTCCGTAGTCTGCAGCAACCTAGTTGGTGCAGGCATCTTGAAAGTATGTGGATGATCGGCGATGTAATATGGAACTCGTATAGTTTTCGTTGTACCGTAAATCGAGTCGTCTTATCTGACCGCGTTTGAGAGAATTCGAGCGTATGGATCGGGGCCGCTGCTGTTGCTGTCGTCGAGGACGGAATGGGGAAATTTGGTTGCTGCTGATATGGATCTTTTGCAGCGATTGCACACACACCACACACACAGACCGTTTGTCCGCTTTTTTTTGGTGGAGGGGTTTGAAATTCTGCAAAAGTTCGTGGACCCACCCATGTATCTGAGCTTATCGATTGGCTTTGGGTTCCTCCAGAACAGCGCCCATCCTTGTCTGTCGGCCTGGGGCCCGGCTTTTAGCGTCATCAGCGACAAGCCTTTTGCGTGCTGCAAGTTCCAAGGTTCCGTTGCATTTTACCTTTACAAACCTTGAATGATAGAAGGGACCAAGTTCGTCGGACTCCCGGCCTTATAGAATAAAACGGGACCTCGAGACGGCCATGACTTGAGAGTTTCTCGCGTGCTCGTCGAGCTCCATTGCGCCGCCGCCCTGTCCCATGCTTCAGCATGCCTTTCAACAATGACATCTAGCGCTACAACGACCCAACTGGGCCGTCAACTCTGGGGCTCGATCCGCGATTCCGTCACTATTCGCACCTCGTTTGCCCAACCCCTCCATTCCACCAGATGGTGGTTTTCAAAGGCTTACTATTCCACACGACCATCGCCCCGCAATGTTCGAAAAAGCTGCACCTCCGGAGGTTTGCTCCTCCTCGGACTGAGCTCCAGTCCCTCTTCGACGAACGCCGTTGTCACGACATGCACAGCCGCTGCAGACTCGGCACTTGGAGGGAAAGCGATACAAAAGGCCAAGTTAAGTCAGTTCGCCAGACAAGTATGGCTACAAAGTCTCAATGTCCGCAATGCAAAGGGGCGTGTGGGTGTGTCTGGGAGGAGAGCAAACAGCTCCAGCACAAAACCAGAGAACGACACGAATAAAGTTCCAATATCAAAAACAGAGGCCGACAGCATACCGAAGAATGCGCCCGAAAAGACACCCAATTCCGAGGCCTCCGAGGCAGAGTCGCTCGCAGACTCCATGTCCAAGTACCTTCATCTTCCAAGAATGCCGCATCGGCCAACCAAGGAGGAGTTACTATCCGCTACCAACGGGTTCCTCGAGAGGTTAAAAGTGCGGTTCAAATGGTTTTCGATCAGAAGCATGCGGCCGTGGAATGCCGATGAATGGGGAGCTTTCGTCTCGTGGTTCTTTCTGGGCCATCTCGTGTGGGTTCTTGTCGGCACCACGACCTTTTTCTCTCTCATAATCCTTACTATCAACACGGTTTTTGCACAAGAGACGCTGGCAAAATGGATCGGCGACTATCTGACCCAGTCCGCAGGGCTTACCGTTGTGTTCGAGTCGGCAATTGTCCCAAAGTGGAAGGATGGCGTCATCACTTTCCGGAATGTCTTTGTCTCGAGGAGACCAGGACAGGAGAGGTCGTCGGTCAAGAAGGGATCATCGAACGCTGCTGCAGAAGCTGCTGCTGCGAGGCATGCTGCTTTGGAAGAAGCAGATGATGGAAACTATACCCAATTCGATGTCACCATCGATACCGTTAACGTTAGGCTCTCGTTTCTGAAGTGGTGGAACGGGAAAGGCCTTCTCAAGGACGCCGAGGTCAAGGGTGTGCGAGGAGTGGTGGACAGGACGTTTGTCCAATGGTCAGATGAAGAAGTTGATCCTCTCACATTTAGACACGAACATAATCCAGGCGACTTCGAACTGGATCACTTCAAGATGGAGGATTTGTTGGTTACTGTTCATCAGCCAGATGAATTCCGGCCATTCTCCGTTTCCATCTTTTCCTGCGAGCTGCCCCAGCTCCGAAAGCAATGGCTCTTTTACGATTTTCTCTCCGCCTCACACATGTCGGGAGCATATGACGGCTCCTTATTTACTATTCACCCTCGACAAATACATGGAGTATCCGCCGGCAACGATCGAAGACACAACGAACTTGACGCCCCGTCTGCCTGGAAGAAATTTTCACGGTTACGCATCGATGGCCTCAAAATTGACCACCTAAACCGAGGTGTTGAGGGACCGTTTGGGTGGATCTACGAGGGAAATGTTGACATTGTCGCTGATGTCATGTTTCCAGCCGACCCTGCCGAAGGAATTGGCAAGGTCGTGTCGGAGTTTTACGACAAGATGGAAGAGGCTGTTACGAGCAACCGCTATCTCAGGATACTTGACCCAACCGTCACCCGGAAACGAGAGCGCGAGGATGACACCATCATTCTTAACAGCCCAGGCGTAGTACATGGGGATGAGACTCCTTTATCCTTGGGAGAGATCCCTTCTTCCCCACTACCCGCCTCGGCCCATCACACCCCAAGAGCCTCTCTGGAGAAGGAGGAGGTTCCCTCCTACTTGGTCATGGATCTTCGAATTTCGCTAAACAATGTTCGCGCTGCGGTGCCTCTATTTAACAACCCCCATATTAGCTACGTCAATCAGGCACTTGTCCGTCCCATCGTCGCCTACATCAACGCCAAGCGGACCTATATCCCCATCAACTGCCGTATCGTCAAGCGAGTGACGGACTTTGACGGCTCGTGGACTGTTTGGGACTGCGGTCTCATGGATGATACCAGTGCTGAGGTGTACTCGGCTTTCGCTTACAACGTTGAGGACCAACAGAGTCGGGTCCGGCGATTCAAGCGGGTTGGCGTATGGACAGTCAGTCTGATCGTCCATGCCCTGCTTGCTGGGGTGGCTGGCGATTTGATGTAGTAGCAAGTATTCGTCCGTGCTCCCATTATTTTGGCTGTTTGCCAAGTAACATTCTTGTATATATCTTCTCTTCTCTTCTCTTATGGGTCATCATGGCATGGATGGCTATGTGGTATGAAGACAAAGTATGGACGGTGTGGTTTTTTCCCTGAATTATCGGTGGAAATGGTTTGACACAAAAAAAGGAAGGAGTGGCGGGCTGATGGGTGGCAAGGGTTTCAATGCATCATGCGCGTTCTTGGTTAATATTGGGCCGGTGTTTTATCCATTAACTATGAGTACGAATGTACACGAACAACAAAAGGCGTTTTGGGGGGGGGGGGTTCTGACTGATAAGGAGGAGGTTATGGACTCATTCTTTGCTTCACCCTGGTTGGGGGGGGGGGGGCAAACAAGCCGGATTTTGATACCTCCTTACATGTGTATCAATATCAGATATCGAATTATTCATAGCGAGATGTAATGGCTCGAATATGGGCTTGTTGTTGTCCTATAATGGGTACCTAGTAGTCGACCACTGCGCAACCTGCCAAGTGATTGAGCCTAAGCGCAACAACTCTGGGGCCTTCCCGATGGCTTGCTTGCTTCCTTGCTTGGTTGTGCCCCTGTTTGCGCCCGCCCTGAACCAGACCGGTAAGTGTATAATCCCGACGCCCTATTATCCTTTATCCACCCATATGTTCATTTGACCATAGTGTGCGTGTCCACGGCTAGTTTACTTCTTGCCAGACTTCTTGATGCCCTGAGCGCCGGTGTTCTGTTGTAAAGCGGATGTTAGTAAGAAATACAAAACCTACAGGCATGTACAACAGGGCATACCAATGGGCCCTTTTTGCCAGCAGCAGAAGCAGCCAACTCCTTCTTTGCCTTCTCGGCAGCACGCTGTCTCTCGAGGAAAGCCTTGTCCTCGTCGTCAAGTTCAGCCTTCTGCTTCTTGGGAGCCTGTGCCGTATGGGGTCAGTTTGATGATGCTCTTCTCGTAGTATTCGGATTTTTCCTCGCCGCGCGCACCTTGAGGGGCTTGGCCTTGCCACCTGTGAATGCGCATGTTAGTCAAGAAAATGAGGTGATGATGTGGCTTTTGAAAAACGAGAGTCTTACCGTCTCTGCTTTGACCGCCCATAATGAAGTTGAGAGAATGTAAATAAAAAGGCGAGGTTTTCTTTGGGTAGGCTGAAAAAAGAACCAAGTCGGGAGGTGAAGGAAGTTTTGTTGAAAGAGACCCGACGAGACTTTGCTTCGGGGCAAACACGCCCCGCCGCCATGGGTCGAGACCGCCGCTGTGGAATACTACTTGTAAGCGGCCGGTTTGGGGGTCCATCTTCCCCACTTTAAGTCTGGACGGTGAACCCGGGAGAACCTCGGCCGTTCCTGATAAGCCTTTAGATGATGACACCAGCGCCTTGGCCCTTTGAACTTTTGTGGATTTCAGGTCGTGCTGCTGGTGGACTCCATCGATTAACCGACCGAGTCAAGTCCAGGCACTTCCGCTGGTGCGCTGTTCACCCAGACATTGTTGTTGTTGTTATTGTACCACCCAGCATTGCATCCTCAATATCTTTGTCACTTTTCGATTCGCAGACTCGCCAGTTTCAGCATATCAAGGGGTTTCCTACAAAAGTTTTGACTGGTTGGGCTCAGTTCTACATTTTACTCTGCTTCTGAACCAGACACCGCTGACACTTCTCTCTGCACAACCCGTTAAACAGCAGCATTGGAGGAGTGAGGAATACAAGAAGTTGCGGGGAGAGAAAGAGAGACGGAATCAATCAAGAAGGATACGGGTTGAAAAAACAAGGCGGTCGGTACCATGGCAGCTCTCAGCTCGGATGAAGGAGAGATCGTAGAGGCAACTTCCCTGCCTCGTTCTAAGCAAAACGGTGATGTTGACCGAACCGGCAGACCGAAAGGCAGATTTACATCGCGCGAGCCCGACCATGACTTGGCATCGAGGAGTCCCGCCGAGGGACACCGTCGACGCAGCCAGTCGCCCCGTGGCTGGAAACGATCCCGCGATGACCGCGACGCTCGCGAGAGACGCGATCCGCGCCAGTTTCGCATCCACTATGAAGACAGCCCCCGAGACGACCACCGCCATCAGGGCCGCGACCTAGACCGGCCGAGTTCCCGCGGATCAGACTTTTACGACGACCGCCCGAGCTATAACTCTGCAGGGCGGGACCATCGCGGCGACGGCCCTCGGCGAGGAGGAGACGACCACAACCGCGGCGGCTATGATCGTGGAGGTTATGACCGTGACCGCAGCGACTACCCAGACAAGCGACCTCGGCATCGCAGCCGCTCTCCGCGTGGCCGGAACGATAAGGGAAGGCGGGGCCGAGGTCGCTACGGTTCGGATTCTCATGAGCCAAACGAACACAAGTATAGTGCCCATGTTGAAAGACATTCACAGGATGGCTCCACCTCTAAACGGGCCGATCCGGTGAACGCTTCTTCTTATGGTTCCAAAAAAGATGCTAAAACTCATCAAGGTGTTACGGTTGAACAAGGTATCAACGGTTTGGCTATCTCACAAAACGGGTAAGCATCAACACCTCGCCTTTACTATTTAAACCATGCTGACTTGAGATTATAGTGCTAGATCTCAACAGTTTACCAAAAACGACGATGCTGACGTGGACTTTGATCCGGACGTGGTCATGGACCAAGAAGCAAGAGAGCAGGCAGAAATCGAGCGCCGAAGGCGTGCCAGGGAAGCGGCCTTGAGCCGAGTACGCGGTGCTGCAACCCCTGCGATTCAGTCTTTGCAAGCTGGTGACAGGTTCGCATCGACTCCTTCAACTCGCCAAAGCACACCTGGCCTTCAACGACCCGATGTGGGCACGCCACAGTCCAGTAAGGCAAACCCTATAATCCTGTCAACCCTCATTCAGACTGCCCAGGCTCACAATTACATTGCAGATGCGGTTTCCTCGCCCGCAAGATCTCCCGGCAATGCTCAAGATGTAGCCTCGCCTGCCCAAGTCAACTTTGCTGATGACAACGCTCTTATAAATGCCCATCTCGCAGCCAAGTCTGTGGAAGAAGATGGGCCGTCGGCGGCTGATTATGACCCCACAGTTGACATGCAAGAAGATGAACGACGAGATGAACTTCGAAATGGCACTGTAGGTTTGCATGGGGAGGTGCGACAACCAGCGACAGCTGTTGCTCCTACGGCCGATGAACCGGAAGCCAGCGCCCAAAAAGACGATAACGACGAGGAAGAGTTTGATATGTTTGCTGAAGACTTTGACGACGAGAAGTTCGCCGCTCCTGCACCTTCAAGGACTAGCACAGCTGATGAGCCTCGGGCCCAGCAGACCACGGCTGGTGGTAATGTCGAGGGCGACGACAAGGATGGCTACTACAAAATCAGGCCAGGCGAGATCCTGGATGGAAGATATCAGGTCTCAAATACCCTTGGTCGTGGTATGTTCTCGGGCGTCGCTCGGGCTGTCGATATGACTACCAAAGAGGTCGTTGCCATCAAGATCATGCGGAACAACGATGCTCTGCGAAAGGGCGGTTTCACCGAAATTGCCATTCTCCAGAAGCTAAATGGCGCAGACCCGGAAAATAAGAAGCACCTTGTCAGGTTCGAGAGGTCGTTTGAGTACAAGGGGCATTTGTGCATGGCCTTTGAGAATTTAAGCATGAACCTTCGCGAAGTTCTCAAAAAGTTTGGTAACAATGTGGGCATCAACCTTCGTGCCACCCGGGTATATGCCGCTCAGATCTTCATTGCCCTTGGTCACATGCGGAAATGCAGCATCATCCATGCGGATTTGAAGCCTGACAATATTCTGGTAGGTCTCACACCTGTCCATCATTGGCAAGGAGGAGTATTTTACTAACTGTCTTTTTAGGTAAACGAGACTCGCAACGTCCTCAAGATTTGTGATTTGGGTACAGCCATTGATCGTTCAGATGCAGCAACAGCGTCAACCGAGATTACACCGTATCTTGTCAGTAGATTCTATCGCGCTCCCGAGATCATCTTGGGGATGCCTTACGATTATGGTGTTGATATGTGGTCTATCGGGTGCACGCTCTACGAACTGTACACGGGCAAGATTCTGTTTACGGGTGACAGCAACAACCAAATGTTGAAGAACATCATGGAAATTCGCGGCAAATTCAGTCCCAAGCTGTACAGGCGTGGTCAGCTGTCCCACATGCACTTTGACGAGCAGGGCAATTTCATCAGTGTGGAGAGGGATAAAATCCTTGGAAAGGTATGTTGATTATTTTTTCCCCTCGGCTTTCTTGCTCTTTTCTGCGCCGGCAGACCCAGTTCCCGTACTATTTCTGCGTCGGTTTGTCTGTTTCCAGACTTCTCTTTTGGGGGGGCCAACACAATGGGTTCGGGCGGAATCCCCAGCAGACGCTGCTGTGCCGTGCGCAACCGTGGCCTACTTACCTGCGGCCACATACCTAGCCACAGGAATACGCGTTGCTCGTCCTGGCGCCCTGTGTCGGGTCTAGACGCCGCTGCACCCTCCTCCGTCCCCCCTTCAATATTCCGGTGTGCATAAGCGTGCCCTGGGGTTGCGGCAAGACGCCGTCAAGTGCGGAACGCATTTCTTCCTCAATACGCCACTCCTCCGTCTATCGTTCAGGATGGCTAACCGGCTCTTCTTTTCACAGACCACTGTTAGAACCTTACCAGTTGTCAAGCCGACGCGGGATCTTCGCACCCGCCTTCTTGCGGCTTCGAGCGGTATGACCGATGCGGAGACCAGGGAGCTGAACCACTTTATCGACCTCCTTGAGCGTTGCTTAACATTGAATCCTGACAAGCGGCTCACGCCTGCAGAGGCTCTCCGCCACCCGTTCTTTCCCCAGCGGATGCATCCACCCGCGCGGTAGATGGTCGCGCAGGATATGGATAGGGGTTCATGGATGAATGAATGAGAAGCGTATATACAAGTTAATGAAAGTCAAGTGATCAAGAGTGCATGAAACAAGACTTTGATGATGTGTGAATGGGAGCAGAAAGGGGTTTGGAAAGGCGCCAGGAAGATTCAGAAGACTAAAAAGGGGTAAATAAAGTGTAAAAGGAGGGTGTTGGAAGCGTAATCAAGGGAGAAAGCCTGTAAGAATCAGTTTTAAAACACCAAAATGGGGTAGAAAACGCTTAACCACAATTCATACGCCTTGCTTTTTACTCTATTTCTCCTGCGTTTTCCTTAATCATGTGTTACTGAGGGAACCAACTCACCCACACTCTCAAGATGGAACAAAACCGAGATGACAACGGCGTTCCGTGTGCGTCTCTCCCTGTCTGGTGCCGGTGGTTGGCGCATATTCAGTATGCAGTTTCGTGGCGTTGAGGTCGGGGGTGGGGGGGGGGGGGGGGCAGCGGCATCTCGCCTCTTACTTGCATTGCAGTCTGGGGGAGGAGGATGAGAGGGAAGCGGGTCTCGATAGAGGGCCAGGGGAGGTTTGATTCCATGGTTCGTTGATGCTCTTGGCGTCGGCTATTGATGGTGGGTGGGTGGGCTTAGAATAGAAATCTGGGGATGGTGAGTCGGTATTCGGAGGTTTTAAATTATGCTCGGTCTACGAAGGGGGAGGGGGAGGATTGGGAACGTGTATATATATATATATATATGTGTGTGTGTGTGTGTGTGTGTGTGAGAGAGAGAGAGAGAGAGAGAGAAGGTAAAATACGTCGTCGGTTGTTTACAGAGAGAGGGAGCGGAATACAAGTTCGTGGAGGGAGAGCAAAGAGGCAATGGGGGTGGTTGTGGTTGCGGTCATTTTTGTGTTTGTTCGATCCACCTCGTGGAAATGGCTCTTCGGTGTTGAAGAAAGGTCTCTTTTTCTGGTCTCACGGTTTGTTTGTTTCCCCAGTGGTGGATGAACTAACCGTATGTATCTACTTGGTGATTTCATGACATGAGTGGTGGTGGTGAAGCTGTAATATTCAATGTATGTTGTATGTCTCTCAAGCCCGTTTACTTGATGTCAACTCTTTTCTGCTGTTGTTTACTTCTGCTGCCGTTTGCTCGTATCTAGATCAATTCTCTGCATGATTACCATTCATCATACATTGTCTTGCGTGTTTATCAGCAAATTTATTCTGGCCAGCTTCATCCTTGATAAAGAACGTTTGTCAGCGTCTTCTGATGTCTCGTCATGGATGCACATACACAACAACACAGAGGTTGTGTCAGCTGTAAAAAGCTGTTGTGTAATGCTGCTGGTCTCGGTCTGAGTTGTGAAAGTCACGCGATTGTGGCTTTCTTTTCTTTTTTTTCTCTTTTTTCTTTCTTTTTGATCGAGACAGACATGGATGGTTGGACCGAGGAGATGCAGTAGGGCTGAAAAGGTAGGTAGGCACATGACAATGCCTTCTGACTCGAAAAATCGCCGTTGGGGGTGGAAGGGGGAGGAGAGCTTCGGCTTAACCGCTCAATCAGTCAATCGGGATCATGGGCGTCCCCTACAAGTCAAGCATCTAGAACTACGGAATAAGTTAAGTCTGTCTTGAACGCCACATGCCGCCACTTACATGAGCTTCAAACGATAGAGTCTGGGTAAAACGCTCTCGTGTGGCGTATTCCTGCCGTGACTCCTGGAAGCAAATGCATGCTGAGAGAGATAGGAAAAGGGGGTGTCAACAAACCGGAACTTTCTACACCAATCCATCCACTGTGGTCACTGTAACATTCGTGGATATGAATCACACTCCAGAAGGTGATTTGATGGAGATGGGTAGCATGGTAGCATGACATCTACGGCAAACGCCGCAAGCAAGGAAGGAACTTTTACCAACTAACATTTTGCCTGTTTCCTTCAACACCAGGGGTGTACAAACCAACAACCCACCGAGTTTGGTAGTGTATGTGCTGCAGCTTGCTGACTGTTCTGTCTGTGTCTTACACACCTGCGTTTGCGGGGGAATTCTTTCCAATGCACGTTTGTGGCTCAAGTATACCGACTTACTTACTCATGGCAACGGATACCTCATGCGCAAAACAACCCCAGAAGACTGTGATGGTACCCATCATCATCTTCCTGCGATGGACAATGATGACAGGCTATGACGGTTGAATCAGCAGAAAGAGATATACTGCATTGTTTTCCGTTTTCCTGAGCTTGGCTGCTGATAGCGCTGATGGCTATCCTCATGCTGTGCCTCTCACCGAGCAGCTCCTGCGCCACCTCCACTGCTTCTTCCCTTTGATCCTTCCGATCCAACTGCTACCTTGGGTTGACGAGGACCGGGCCTGCCCAGGCACAATGCCTAACCCAGATGATCAGATGATAGACACCGGTGATTCGGCGGTCGAGGCCCAGGCGGGGTGTGGGATCGTTCATGGTTTTTCGATCTGTGGCCCAGGGACTAAGACTAGAGGCAACATCTTCGTCCTCTTTTTCTTCTCGGGATTGCGGAAGCCCAAGAGCCAACCAAACATGCTAGATGGTTTGTCGTAGGGAATACAAGCCATACTAAACAAGGGCCCATTGGGTGGTGTGCGACAAGACGGGTTACCTAGCCTCACTTTCTCTTGCAGCCAGTGTGCAGCCTTGACACAGCGGGCGGGCCCTGTCTCGTCTCGTCTTGAAATCGATGCGATGATAGAGGTGTACGGGCGACGGTGACACGGCGTTGGCGCCCCGGGGGGGTTGGACGGGCGATGGGAGACCTGCAAACGGGTCCGGGCAGAGCAATGCGGACAGCCGTAGGAAATCCCGCCGTACACTCTCGTTCTTGTTTGTGTATCCCCGATGCCCTGGCCCCTATTTCCCAAGCCCCAACCATCTTTGACCAAAACAGAAACACAACAAAACAGACCTGCCACTCAGCAGTCACCCGTCGGTCGGTCGAGACCCTTGCAATTTCTCTTTTGCACGCCCGATCTCTTGCGGCTGTCATGCACCCGCCCAGCTGGCTAGGATAACCGTGGCGGATTGCTACACCACATAACGGTAAGACAAATAATGCAAATACACCAACAAGCACTGGTGGTGTCTGGGAAACATGGTGTATGTCGGGCCCTACGGTCAGCGGCCAGGAGACCAACGAAGAAAGGACCAAATCTTGAGACCGAGTCAGCCTCCCCCATTCCTTTTGTGCCACAACGCGCCTTGAGCACCGTGCCGCAGCAGATGCCTTTTGCGCCACGTTTGGTTGGTTCGGAACTAGAGTTGATCTCCCTTACTCACACTCGTGTCGTCAGAGAAACAACGCAAGACGAGGCCACAAAACA
The DNA here is from genome assembly GCA_033297175.1 of Cladorrhinum sp. PSN332. Classification (NCBI taxonomy): domain Eukaryota; kingdom Fungi; phylum Ascomycota; class Sordariomycetes; order Sordariales; family Podosporaceae; genus Cladorrhinum; species Cladorrhinum sp. PSN332. The sequence goes on along the minus strand of MU858834.1, from coordinate 30,531 downwards.
CCCAATGCAATCTTGGGAAGATCGGTGAATATGTGCGGCACAGAGGCACGGGGCGCGAATTCTGACCTGATTTGCTTGGATGGGGGCGTCATCGCCGTGGTAAACCATGTCACTCGATGGGCTTCTTCTTGCCTTGTCAAAGAGGCTCCTCTAGATCCCGAGATGGTAGTAACTCGCCAACATGCGCATTGACTGATTGATGACTCAGACATCCAGCTGGCCTGAAGGAAGAAAGAGTCAACAAGTTTCTGCGAATGCAATGCCCGGCATCTCAAAACCTCCATGCATCCGCGGGGGTCTACATACCAGAGACGACAGGTGAAAGCAGTACCCCTGATGCCCAAAAAAAACTGAACACAACCAGGCAGGGAAACTGCACCGATGAGATGAGACAGCACCGGCCGGCTGTGGTTGATGAGAAAGACATTTGCTGGTCCCACGAAAGCCAAGCCCAGCGAAACAGACTCGACCGTTTGTCGTCGCTCAACCATGTAGCTTAGACCGGATCATCTCACGACTTACAACGTCACGAGACAGAAGGGTTCAGTGTGATGCTGCCCCTTACTTTACTCACCTTGGGCCCGAATTTGCCGTGGGTATCATCATGACTCTGATGTGATGATGCGGGTGCAACCCTCTGGATATTATCATGACACAGCATGGACGAAGATCCCTATTTGCTCATATGTAATAGTCGTCCTCCATGCTCTTTAAGCGAGAACGAGAGTTGGGGGTTTGCCGATCCATCAATATCGGATCGGCCCCTATTGAAGTACGTTAACATTCTGCCGGTAGATGAGGGCCAATATAGCTCTCTAAGGCGCAGCCCAGCGGCCTGCAAGGGCTTCAATCATACTGGCCGAGCGCGCCGAGGCCACCAGCATCTTGATCAACCCTTCGTGATGCAGCATGATGTGGAGAGAACAGCGACAAGCGAACCAGATGTGTGAATCCCATACTTTGGGATATAGTTTACATCATATCTGATGCTAATACAACCATCAGCCGTCATCTAGCATAATCAACTGGGGACCTTTGACAGGTAATATCAGCCCGACGGCCTACCTTGATAGTGATGAACTAGGAGGCTGCAGATGGTGATGTGATTGTCACCAGCTCATCGGGTTTTACCCCCTCCTTTTTCCTTGGAAACGGTCGAGGAGGGATCCGTTCAACTGTGTCACGCAAAGTTGAGCCACATGATCGGCTGCGTCGGGGACAGGTCCTCCTCCGGATTATGAACACGGACACTTGTCCGTGCTGTGAGACCCGCAGCTCCGGTAGTTATGTGAGTGGTCCCGAGGAAAGCGGCGCAGCAGTGATCGGCTCCGGAAGGTGAGACGTTCAACCCAGCGATATCCCAGCGCAGTCTGTGGCCGTTGGGGAGGGACCCAATAGGATCGGCAGCAAATCATGACGCTCCTTGTCACCCAAGAGGTAAGTGAGCCGAGTGAAACCGACTCTGGAGATCCCATTTTCAGTGTCAGTATCTGGTATGGTAGACACCATGACTCTCTCTCCCATAACACATTCGCCTCTTCCTTCCCTGATCGTGGTGATCGATCGAGATGCCGACTCAACTGAAAAGGGGCTGGTTCCAAACTGCGGAGCAAGCAGGAAGGAGGGTAGCACTGAAGTAGGCGACATGCAGCATCGCTCGAGCAGTGGTGCGAAATCAACGCTCGCTTAACTGGTTAACACAAACAGCCCACATTTTGGTGGTTTCGGGATGTGCCGGTCTCCTGGAACCGTATTCGCTTGGCGTGCTTTTTGTTTCGTCTGTGTTTCTCGAAGAGCCCTTCTTTTCTTCTTTTCTCATGCCGCATTGCTAGAAGTGAGACTTTGGAACCCTGCCAAGGCTCAAACGGACTGTCGATAGTCAATACAATGGCATGAGGCGCCCTCCCCATAGGATCGACTTTTCAGGCTTGACGCGGCCTGCAGGTATGAGCGCCGTCGAGAAACAATACTCCGGTAGACGATGTCTGATGGAACCAGGGATTGAGTGTGAATGGCCAGAGTGCGTGCCGACAATGCATGAGATATGCTGTGATCGCCATATACTACGACAACAACAGAACACCTCTGTGCTTCCCTGAACCAGGGCCGACCAGCCAGTGTTTGAGAAGCGTCTGCGGAATGGGGACGGTCCCAACGGCAGGGCACCATGTATGCAGCTAGATCGGACGACGAGAACGAGAGAACGAGAGGGACTCTGTTTAGCAGACCCCTAAGTTTATGCTGATCATGTGCCCGGCTGCGAATGAGAAACGGGGTGATATTGGATGTGATGGGATTCCCGAGGCCTTGCAGTCGGGATACCTGATCACGCGCAGGACCGAGCGCTATACACTACAACCTGGGAAGAAGGCTTCTGGAAGCTGGCTGAACCACTTGAAAATCCCGTGGTAATGTCCATTCGTCAACCATGGTTCTGCGAGGGACGAAAGTGGGATGCACCGTTGATTGCGTGCACGAGGTTGCCAATCATGGCACCTTGCAATCTTGTACAAACTGGATGAGACGACCTGACTGGTTCCTAATAACGGCGACAATCTTGATTCCAACAGCGTAGCCGATCAGAAGACAAGAAGACGGGAAGAAAGTGAGGGACCACAGGCTTTCGGCGGTGAGTTTCAATCATGAACAGGCTGTCCAATGGCACAGAGCAAATCGAGATCTCACATTTTTGAAATCGCGGAACCGCTGCTAATGATGCAGTGACCCGATGTCAAGACCCTCTGCCTTCCCGATGCGCTGGGAGGCGGGTTGGTTGAGTGGAAAGGCATGGCGCCTGCTACGTAAGGATCCTGAGGGTAGGTAGGTCTCAAAAGATGGCCCGCGTCTGGGGGGCGTGGAATGGAAAGAAGGCAAAAATGTCCCGAGGCCGGGTCTCATGCGGCCTCGGCGGCTCGAGGTGCGCTGTGTGGAATGCTGGGAATGGGAGGAGGAGGAAAGGAGTGCATGAATGTAAGCCACAGACTGAAAAAGACAGGTGGAGGTGGAGAGGAAAACAACGGGATCGCTGACGGTTGGAAAAAGCCAAACGCCGCTCATCAATTACCATCAACAATTGTTGAACGTGTGCCGCACACGGGCAGAAAACTCTCCAAAGTTTCCGGTGGTGTACCTGGGGGAAATGAGCATCCTACACTACCAACTGGTTATGGTCACTTGCTCCTTCCCGTCAACCAATCCGCTTGCAGCCTGTTCTGTCCAGGGTCGGCAGGTTCGACAGCCTCACTTTCCCTTTCCCTCTCGTTCGGTCAGACACGGCCCTGCCAGTGTGTGTGTCGAGTTGACCACTTGGATTGCGAGGCGACAGGGATCTGATGCGACCATTGCGACGTGGGCAGCGGGGGAAACGGCAGCGGGGCGAAGAAGAATCCCATCATCAAATCATGCACAACCTAAAACTTGTCACCGCCCTCATCATCCTTCTATTCACTCAATCTTTCCAGATTGGGTACTTTTGAGTCTCGGGCGGGTTGCTGTTCCTCAGGCCCGCACCCAATATTCTGAGTGAACCTCCCGGGCTGATCCCAAAACTGGGGGGGGAAAAAACCAAGGGAAAAAAAACTCTGCGTAATGTGTGAGCAATTTGTGTTCCAAAACGGAAATTTCGAGGTGTCATCGAACAACATCACAATGTTCGTTGTCCAACCCCATTTTCCAACGGCAATCGTTCTGTGGAACAGCCCACCGTCCCGGCGTTGTCACCCCCTGCTGTGAAATCGCTCCTAGGCCTCGCTTTGGCCGCTTTCTGGCGTGAGCACATCGCTAATCTTCCCACAACGCTGCCCTGCCAAGGCGCCTTCTTGGTGTGTTTTCCGGGGTCAGGGTCAACAGTCCTTTGGGTTTTGTCAAAGTCAAACGACTCCTTGGTGTTATCACCAGTGCTGGCTGCAACATGTTTATCCAAATTACCTGCTGCACATAATCCAGAAACATGGTAGCAATTGGAGGTGCTTGGAAGGTCCAAGTCTCACCACCTTTGCAGTCGACCGAGCCACCAACCGAGCGACTGTCACCCACCCTCTACCATGCGCCCCTTGTTTTGACTGATCTACAGAAAGAGCGAGAAACAGAATCTCATCAAAAGACTTCAATGTCCGCCGCAGCCGGTTTATGAGCGCCACAGCAAGGGGATCCATGGATAGACGAGCCACAGCAATATCTTGACTCTTGTTCTACCCACGTGCTTGGAACTCTGGAACTCTTGGAAGTCATCAAATCATGAATTCAATAGATTGCTGGCCCAGTCTGAGCCACACGGTTCTTGATCATCTTCGTCATCGGCCTTTTTGCGAGGGAAAGCCGTTACCCAATTGCAATCATCAGGAGACATGTTTCGAAAGTTTTGCCTTCTCCAGCCGTTGTCGCCCGACAAGGAAAAGAAGAAAGCAAGGGGGGAAAACCGATGCAAGTCACGGGCCTCGCTGGATTTGCCCAGAGAAAGAGAAAGAGAGAGAGGGGGGGTGGGAGAAACGAGGGTGTGGAACCATCAAACGGCAAGAGGCGGGCGGTGACACACACATCGTCTTGGGCGGGCGTGTGTGTCAGCCCAGCCCTTGTCCTCGTAATTGCTCTTCGTCACAAACCACTCTCGCTGTGCATTAGCGGCAAGCCTCTTGAGGGATTAGATCCACATTGGGGACCATCCTTGGGGCGCCCTTGGCCACTCATGAGCCACAGCCATGCACCCACACCTTGCTCCTTCGAACCTAGCGCCGCGCACCCAAGATTAAGAATAGGTTGGCGCATTGAGGTGCCATGGATCCATCGACATCCACCGTCTGGATGTGCTGGCCTGTGCCATTGCGGTACGTACCCCCGTCCAAAACTGACATGGGGGCGTTTGGAGCCAATCAAGCCACGGGGAGACGACGGCGAAACCACGCAATTCGGACACCCCTGTCAGTTACAGGGTACAGTGGTACAGCGATACCTTGCTGCAAGCACCAGCCCTTTGATGGACGAAGACAGAGGGTGAGCCAGACAGACAGAGACAGACAGAGACGGGGCGGCAGAGCGAGTGAGCGAGCCACTCATTGATTGAATATCATATCCAACCCGCCATCTTCTTGTTCTTCTATGATGCCTCACACTCGCCCATCCTCACCACCGCCCTTTTTTCTCCAACATTCATTTTTAATAAAACTACCTTCTCCCCCCTTCTCTCCTTCTTCTCCTCTCCCCCCGACCGAACCCTTCTTCTTCTTCGACTTCGCATTCGGCCTCTTGTCCTAAACATCTCCCGAAACTGCACTTTTCCCACCTTGACTCGTTCACTCGAAGTCAGATAAGCCGTCCATCTATCTACCTACCTCTCTCAATCCATCTGTCCCTTTGTTGCCAATCCGGACGTCCCACCGGCCACAATTTGCCTTGACCTTTTCCCTTCCCAGGAAAAGCGACGAGACAGACCGAGGTCAACCCGCTGGGAGACAAAGGACGACGACTTTCCTCTTCTGGTTTCCCTTTTTGGTTTTTAGACGAGATAACCCCCGCCCGTTCCAAGGACTCGGTTTCTTCGAAGGATATCTCTATTTTCCATCTCCATCTCCTGGCTCTTTTTCTCACTCTTCTCTCACCTTTGGACTCTGGACTGCCGGACTTGTTCTTGCCCAAGGTCAAGGCTCGCTTTGCCCCACACCCAACCCAAGCCCAAGCCCAAGCCCGAGCCCAAGCCCAATCCGATAAGGAAACAAGTTTCCTGGAGACCAAGACCCCATTTCCATTTGGCAGGACCGGACCATATCATGCAGCAGCACCATGTTACGGCATTCGGGTATCCCACTCCACCAGCCTCACCAGCATTCGACCAGAGGTTACAGCATCTCAACGTCCACCATCAACAGCAGTGCCAACCCCGTTACGTCCCGGTGCCCCATGAGGAGAGGTTAGGAAGGTTCATCACACCATCACTTCAACTCACGGGAATCATCGGGACCGGGGCTTATGGAGTGGTGTATGCCGCAGCCGACACCCTCACCAGTATCCAATATGCCGTCAAGTGCCTGAGCAAATATAACGTGGATGGGAGCCCACTGGACCGTCGCCAAGTCTCTTTCCAAAACCGGGAGATTAGGCTTCACTACAATGCCTCGGATCATCCCAATGTCGTTTCCATGCACAAGATTATCGACTTCCCCGACTGCATTTACGTTATCCTGGAGTACTGCCCCGAAGGTGACCTGTTTTACAACATCACCGAGTGCGGACGATATGTTGGTAAGGACGAACTGGCCAAGCGGGTTTTCCTTCAAATCCTGGATGCCGTCGAGTACTGCCACAGCCTCGGGATTTACCACCGGGACTTGAAGCCAGAGAACATCCTTGTCTCTGACCATGGCGAGACTGTCAAGTTGGCAGACTTCGGCCTTGCAACGGCTTCTGAACGATCCGAGGATTACGGATGTGGTTCAACTTTTTATATGTCACCAGGTAGGCCTTGCTTCTATTCCCTCATCTCGTCTTGGAATGTCTTGCTGACTTGATGACCTTTATTTAGAATGCCTGGACCATACGTCAAGGAAGCCCTTTTACTATTGCGCCCCCAATGACGTCTGGAGCCTTGGAGTCATCCTTGTGAACCTTACCTGTGGGCGTAACCCGTGGAAGCAGGCATCCTGTGATGATTCCACTTACCGCGCCTATGCCAGGAACAAGGACTTTCTGAAGACGATCCTTCCCGTGTCGGACCAGTTGAACGACATTCTGGGAAGAATTTTCGCGCGGAACCCGGATGAGAGAATCACCCTCGCCGAACTTCGGGCACGGATTCTCTCCTGCCCCCGCTTTACCGAATCACAGGCAGCACAGCTCATATCACCACCTGCCTCACCAGAGCACACGCAATACGTTTCTGAGGAATCCGCTATCCAAGACGATGACGAACTCGATTCGGCGCCGCTCTCGCCTGCATCATCAGATGGAGAGTCGACTTGTTCATCGGATGACGGATCACTCACCTCGACATGCTCAAGCATTGAAGACCTGGAAGAAGACGACTTGTTGGACGAAATCCCGGAGGCCAAGACGCCCCCACCAATGGCACCACATGGGGAACCAGCAATCTACGAAGCACCAGAGGAACCAAGAGTTGTGGCTTACCACCCACAGGAGTACAACCCATACGCGGCACCTGTTACAGAACCCATCCACACCATGCCCATGCATCATCACATCCAGCAACAGCAGATGTGCGCTCCGCAGCCCAAGTTTCAGCTGCATCAATATGTCTGGGACATGTTCAAGGTCACCGCACCGCCACCACAACTCCACCACCCAACTCCCTTCCACCACCAGGTTCCTCTGTTTGCCCACATGCAAGGTTGCTATTAAGCCTCTTGAACCGTGGACGCCAGTTTTGTCGTCTTCTTTCATGGACCCACACTGGATCCTATTCTCCGGCCACAGTAATGGAGCAACGGATCCCAACGTTTTAATTTTTTATTTTTATTTTGTTATGTCGCCTGTCATCTTTGGCGATGCTGGTCCTGCCCCAGCGATCTAGGAGTATCATATACACCTCGCCTGGCGCCTTTTTGGGAGCAACACAAAAGCTGGACGCCATCTCTCTTCTCTTGTTTATATTTACTTGAAAAAAAGTTCCTATGTCATTATTTCCGTTTGTTTATTTTGGAATCGGAGGTTCTTTTGTCATTTCAAAACAAGCGTGGAGTCTGTGGATTGGGCGCAAACCAACTCGGGGTCAATTGTTGGTTTGTCTATCTATTGGGGAGGGGATTTTGCACTTTTTGTTTGGCACATTATGGGAAGCATTCATGGCGCAAGGAAATGGGATACACACATTTTTATGGAATCTTTGTTTACAACGAAGTCTATCTATGGGAGGAAGGAAATTACGTTATTGCCTGGTGTATTATAACCATGGCTACCTTTTTTACGTTTTTTTTTTATAATACCCCAACATTATTTAGAAGGCGGGGGAGTATTTGAAAGAACGAAGAGGAAGGGGGGCGGAACAACAACGCTTCTTTTTTTTTTTATTCGCTACGGCATGATACCACCACAGTTCTCTCTTTTTTCCTTTGCTCCGGGTTGTCATCATGGGATACACACACGTGTTTGTTTTGTTTTCAGGGCTGCCGCTTGCCGCGAGGGAAGATTGGTTGGTTCGAAATGATGATGAGAGGAGAGGGACAACGTTTTAGACATTACCCCATGGGTCAATAGCCCCTCGTATACTTTCACGCATATTACACACTACTAGAGATACCAAATACGTTTTTAAAGTCACAAGCTTGAAAATGATGCTGCTGCCTCGATTGATGACTGATCCTCCTTGGTCCCGAAGCTCTGGGAATTGAAAATCTGATTCCGTATATCTGGGCCGGTTTTTATTTTATTTTTCGAGGCGTTTCGGTAACCTTTTTTTTTTCTTTGTTGCTTTCTACGGTATACGGGATGAGCAGAAAAGTTGCCCCAGCACGCCACATTGCATATTGTGCTCTCTGTATTTTCTTTCTTTTCCGGCTTGATCAAGGGCGAGATATCCCCGAACTCGGGCGGCATGCCCTTGGGGATTCTGATTTGCTCCAACGGGAGATGAATAATTAGATGTCACGGGAGGAGTAGAGCAAAAGGAAAGGGCACGTGATGCACGGTAGATGCTGACAATTCGGAATCCTTCCCTGGCTTGTTTGCTCATCACATTCATCTTGTTTTCTTTCTTCCCTTGGCCTTGATCCAGAGTTCAGCCAGCCCGCCCGGGTTTGGTGTGGTGGGATGATACGACGGCGTGAAGGTGCAATGCCAAGAGGTTTTGGGGTGGGAGAAGTATTTATCCCTCAAAGTGCAATTGAGCGGTCAAGATTGTTTGATCCGAGTCTTTGATTCGCTGCCCCAGAGCGCGGGTACACACACAACACCTGTTGCCCGTTGTGTGTGTGTGTGTGTGTGTGTGTGTGTGTTTGTGTTGTGAGTGAGTGAGTGTGAGAGCCAGGTTCGGGTTGGGTGTTTGCGGTGTGGAGACGGGCGCCACGTCGCCTTACATTTCTTGTGTTGTTTTTATTTATCTGTTGATGGGTTCCAGTTTTATTTCTTCCCTTTTCTCCTTCTCCTGATGAGGGTGATGATAATGCAAGCCTTGCAATTTTATTTTCTTTCTGAGTGCTACTCATGTGATGTTTCTCAAAGGAAACAGTGAGCTGAGAAATAAGAAGATGATACGTCATCTCCGCCCGTGGCTTCCATTCCAAGGAGTCTGCGACTGCCTGAGTTATCGCATTTCGGGTTGGGGGGTTCTTGCCTCTCTGACAGTGTGGATATTTGACCGAAACTGCTCGATCGAGCACCTCTGTTAGCCAAACTCTATTTGTTATGTTGCAGTTTCTAACAGGGAACGGCGTGCATATCGGGGTTGAGAGAAACCGGAATGAGGCTTTCACTTCTACAGGTTTCCAAATCCAAGTCCGTCTTTAATTGGGCACAAGCCTTGTTGATGTTCCCACACCCTGCATGCAAGACGGGGCGAGCGAGGAAAAAGAGACAAAAGGTTGATGCGTTTTTCTCCTTCGGCTAGCGCGGGTCTGCACAACTCCAATAGTGGCATGGTTTTTCTGATACTTTTTTTTTTCTCTTTCACATCTCTTGGCTTCCATTCTTTCGTGGTATCCCAAGACGGATTCAACTGTGACGCTGGCAACTAACTGGTCTGTGCGTCATTCCCTCCCCTCCACCCCAGTGCCCCTCTTTTACCCCTCCACCAATGCGTCTGCATCATCCAGCTTTCCCAGCTTTTTCCAGCCACCCACCTTTGCAGCACACAGTCTTTGAAAGTTCGCTCGACATTCAAAGGTCTCCATTTTGGGCATCCAGACACCCAGATCAACCGAGAGAGGGATGCAGGGGGGCGTCGCCAAGCATTCTTTTCCTTCTGTCATGTCTTTGGTGCTTTGGCATCTGACTGGAAGATTTTTATTTCATATCACGATTCAAACATTATCGCCACTCGTGTGGATGGTGCCCCGAAAGCCCCTCCAATTCGAATGGTGGGTTTCGGCATCATCATCGCAATCAGCATCATTATCAATCGACCTCGTTGGTTTCGTTTCGTCCCAACTTGTTGTATCTTTCTAATCTTTCCATATCTCTCTGCCGTGTCTCCTTCTTTGCTTGGATGCTTGGCTCTCGCTTGGCTTGGGGAGCGGGCTGTGTGGAAGACGGCCCGGGTCCCAGTCCTTGGTGCTGGTGATGACCTCTGCTAGCCTTTCCGATCCCCCCGCCGATCTTGGGGTTATGGACAACGACAAAGCGCTAGCGTACGGAGTCACCAACGCGGGCTTGGACTTTCATCTGACCTGTCATGTCTGTCTCCCTGGCTATCGTGTGTAGCGGCTGGGCCGACGCCGACGCAACAGCAAGACGCGAGTGCTAAAGTGCTTGCATTAGCGTGCCTTGGAACTGCCACTTGATGGGCTGACTTGGGTGCTTCTTCCATCCCACCTTTGTTACGCTACGACCTCTGGCTCCATCACGAGCTTGTTCTGGGCGCTTTCCCCCGAGCAGCTTGGGCCAATCAAGGAGGGAAGTGGGGGCCAGTGCAGCTGAATGGTTGGAAGCCCATCCTGAGCTGCTGAGGGCGCATAGCAAGACAGCCTTTGGTGCCTCCACGATGGCTCGCGGCATCTGGCGGTGAGGGACTGGGCAGTCCATTCAACGGCCAGAACGACCATGCCGACATGGAGTTGAGCTGCCGGTAATGCAATATGGGTTGGGTGATATTATTTATGCCTTGGAGGCACGATCCCAGATCGCAGCAGCTGACCGCTTCCGCTTGGTGCTTAGTGCTTGGTGCTTGGTGCTTGGTGCTTACACTAGACAACTCAGACAACAACATCAATGCAGCATACACAGATCCGCGTCGTGTCTGTCTCCCGAGCAACAGTGATGTGGCGTCTGTCTGGATGTCTGGACATCTCTGCGGGCTGTGGTGTCACCTGGACAGCATGAGAAACGTTTTCCAGTACGATTCTCGATCTGCGATAGATTGGCTCTTTTCCGAGTCAGGGTATATTCCGAAACAGACATCATGAGAAGCTAGGGAACAACATGAACCAACGCCGTCTCAGCGCATTCAATAAGCCCCCATCCTGTAACCATGTGGCGCTTGAATCTTGTTTCCCATACTACTACATGTCAGCCCGCACCGAAGTTTATTTCCCCATGGAGCACAAGTCCGTCCCCGGAACCCAGTTCCCGACTCCAGGCGTGGAAAACCCGTGTGAGGCACAGACATCAACCAAAAATGTATTGAAAATCATCGAGATGGCGGCTTACGGCGTTGATCGTCGCCTTTGCGGCTGTTCACACCGCCGGCACGGGAGACAGACTCGCAGGATGATGAGAGTTCAGACGGGAAACATCTTTTTAGCGTATCGCTTCAAGGCCGGAAACACACACATGCAGTGCAACCCACCCTCCTTCTCTCGGATTCTCTGGGTGCCTTTTTATCCTATCTCTATCTGTCATAACGCGCGTTACGCGGGAGATGGAGGTAACGGTTGCCACCTTCCTTACTCTTTCAGTATCATGCGACACTTTCTTTTTTGGGGTGTGGTGCCTTGTCGGTTGAACTGCGGTTTTCTCGTCTTGAAACATATCGATACCACTCCATCTTGGATGCAGGGCAATATGGAAGTGGGATGACTGATGGATATGTCTTTCCCCCTTCCGCATGCCGTCACACCCGGTTGTTGTTATTGTTTTCCATCGAAGGGGGGGTGGATGGGGCAACTAGATGCCTCTCTCCTCCTGATGGTGGACCTACCGCTGTATCATGAACATCGAGTCGTCAGGTAAGTCCTGCTTTCCCTCACTCCGCTAAGCCTACCTATTTAGTATATCACCGCAGACTTGTTCTGTTGTAGCACCACTTCTCCATCTCGACTGGTCCGTAGGTCCTGTAGATGCTGGTTGACGAATCGCGGAACGGTATGTAGCATGCTGTGGGAGAGTCAGAATCTTGTTTTTCCCTCTTCCTCCCTCGACCTCTTGGGTGGATTCTTGGCGGATGTAGGGACTGCAGCGGGCGGCTGCAAGAGGCAGAAAGAGGAAAAGAAGGGGGGGGGAAGTCCCAAAAGGCATGCACTTGGGCGGCTGCTTGCGTCTTGTGTGGACCGCTGCTAGGCAGATGGTTAGGCAGAGAGAGAGCATGTATGTAGGTCCCCCTCCCGACTTACCCGGTCATGTCGTGTGAGCACCCACTCAGCGGCTTGTGATATCTTCAGGAAAGGTTGATCACATATGATATGTCAGAAATGCCAAAAAGAGAAAAAACCTTGTGGGCCACACCTTTTGGATCTGGATGGGTCTAGACTCTGTTCTCCATAAACTGATGACGACGAGGTGCTTCCCTAGCTTCAACGGATATCCGCCCCCCCCCCCTTGCTGAGCGGGGAGAGAAGTGTAGAACGCAGTAGAACCGGCCGAAACGTGACATCTTCAGATGCACGCCCGAGTGTCTTTTAGCGCAGCTATCAATCACTCAAGGGGGCGAAGTTGGTGGATGGGTGGGACTTTCTCCAGTTCTAGCCACAGTTCTCAGTGGACTGCTCCATTTGCTTGCTTGTTTTGTTTGTTGTTGTGTTTTGTTACTGGTGAGCTGGAGAGTCTGATTACGCCGACCTTCCCCCCTGGATCCCTGAATGGGTTTCAGGAGCGCGGCGACGGTGTTGGGATGGACTTGCAGATATTTTTTGAGAGCGGATGTCCGTTGAATGTGCTACTGGGAGCTTCAAATTGTCTGGGCTCCAGCATACACACCACCGGTCTCGACAGAGATCAACGTAATCGTCGAGACTTCCAACCAAGGTATCTGATACAGTAAGGTAATTTACGCCCACTAGCAGGCTGCTTAGCAAAGTAGTGGGCGAGCCGGTAGAAAAATCGCATACTTGACTGCTGGAAGTCGACCGATGAACTAGTAATGCACCCCGGATCTGCGTTGATACATAGCTCCGGACTTGAATCTGGGGAAGTGGAAAGCCCGTTGAGACGGCTTTCATGCGAAATGGCCCTAATGCAAGACCAGTTGTTAACCACCGCTGTTGCTCTAACTTGTGGCAGCCCCTATTCCCACTGAGAGCGTGTATCGGCCGGCCTAATGTAGACGGATGTTGATCAATAAATGGCATGAATTATCATATGGGTGTTGTATTTCATGTGAAAAGGGTCCAATCGTTGACTTGTGCGCCTTCACATGGCTTATCACACAAAGAAGATGTTTTGTTGCTCTGCCGGCCACAGATTGACGTAGAGTTGCCAGAGTCCGTCTTCATGGAAGGCAAACTGTGCTCTCTCCGTGGCCGAGTCTTCATGTCGCCTATAATGTGCATCACCATGAAGATCAAAGAAACGTGGCTGAGGGGTCCAAGATATGCCAAAGGTTATTCACATTTGCTTCGGCCGGGCCAGTCCTAGATGAAAATGGAGTCACTCGTGGCCAAAGAATGCTAAACAACAAGAACCATGAATGGCAGGAATCGCAAGCAGACTTATATCAAGTTAATCACACAAGCACAGGGGCAGCCTAGACTCCGGGACAAGTGAGAGGTTCATGTAAAATGAGTCAATCAAGCCTATGATAGGGAATAAATAAAAGGCCCTAGACAGAAAAAGCCGGGCCTCGCTTTTGCACAAGGGAGAAAAGAGGAGAGAAAAAGAGAAAACAAAGAAAAAGAAAAAAAAAAAGGGGGGGGGGGGCAAGCGAAAAGTGAAAAAGAGGTCTCCACGCTACCCATCCTTCCACCTGATCCATATACCCTTTTCCTCAAGCACGCCGTCCCTTATCCGCCAACAGCCACTTTACTTGCCAGGAGTGAAAGTAGATCCGGTACCAGGAGGCGCCGAGATGTTGGTGATACCAGCCAGATACAACAGAGCAGCCTTGATGGCCTTGATGTCCGCCCAATCCTCCTTGGTCTTGAACCGCTTGTTCTGAAGCGCAATCAAGTCAAGTTCGAGCTTCTCAAGAACCTTCTTGGTATTGGTCGTGGCGTCAGGTGGCAGAACAAAGGCGCGCTTGCCAGGAGTGAAGGTCGATCCAGTCCCGGGAGGCGCTTGAATGTCAATAATACCGGCCAGGTATTTGAGGGCGGCCTTGATGGCGGCAATATTCTCGAGATCCTCCTTGGTCTTGTGCCTCTTGTTCTGCAGACCGATGAGAGTCAACTCAAGGGTCTCGATCGCCTTCTTGGGGTTCGAGGCGGCATCGGGAGGGAGCTTAAAGAGGTCACGCTTTCCGGGAGTGAAAGTAGAGCCGGTTCCGGGAGGGGCCTGAATATCGATGATACCAGCGAGATACTTGAGAGCCTCCTTGATGGCGTGGATGTTGGCAATGTCCTCCTTTGTCTTGTGCCTCTTGTTCTGCAAGCCGATGAGGGTCAACTCGAGCGTCTCGATGGCCTTCTTGGGGTTCGATGCAGCATCGGGAGGGAGCTTGAACAGGTCGCGCTTTCCGGGGGTGAAGGTAGAGCCAGTTCCGGGAGGTGCCTGAATATCGATGATGTTGGCGAGATACTTGAGGGCACCCTTGATAGCGGCAATGTCCTCGAGGTCCTGCTTGGTCTTGTGCGGCTTGTTTTGAAGAGCAATCAACTCCCCCTCCAACTCCTCAATGACCCTCTTGGGGTTGGTGGTGGCATCAGGAGGAAGCTTGAAGCTCCTCTTACCGGGGGTGAAGCTGCTGCCAGATCCGGGGGGGGCCGAGATGTTGGTGATGCCGGCCAGGTAGAGAAGCGCCGCCTTGAGATCCTTGATCTTCTGAAGATCAGCCTTGGTCTTGTTCCTCTTGTTCTGAAGAGCGATGAGCTCCTTCTGCAACTGCTCAATGGCCTTCTTGGGGTTGGCAGCGGCATCAGGAGGGAGGAGGGTGAATTGTCGCTTTTCCTTCGGAGGTGTCCAGATGAGACCGCCGTTGCCGTCAATAGGGGGCAGGAGACACGGGGGCTGTTGCGAAAGGGGAACACCCGTAGCGCAAGTAGGTAGAGGGCTGAGACCAATACCAGGGACGAAGAAACCTCCACCGCCGCCGATCAAAGTCTGTCGGACCTGAATGCCACGCTTGTTCTTGGGGAAGGTGGAGATGGGTCCAAGAAGGCATGGCTTCTGCTCCTTGAGGGGGACATCCTTGAGGCAAGATGGGAAGTCGCCCTGTCCTGGAATGAAGATGCCCGTTCCGTCCCCAATCCAGATCTGGCGCTTCTCAACCTGTGACTCCTCCTCGCCGCCATCCTCAGGGAAATCGTCCTCGCCTCCGTCGCCGGGATAGCCATCCCCTCCTCCTCCGTAACCGGGAACGATACTACCGCCACCTGTACCCGGGGGGATGATGCCGCCGCCGGGGATGAAGGGCAGAAGGCAAGGTGCTTGGGGTGCTGAAGAACCGTCTACCAAGCACGGAGGCACCGGCTGATCGATGCCCGGAATGAAGACTCCCGAACCGTCTCCGATCCAGATCTGGCGCTCCTCGATGGTTTGCGGTGCGGGCAAGGCCTGGACGGCCCCGAGGCCCATAAGAGACAGTGCAATGATAGAGCCGGCCATGATGGCGGAGTTTTGTTGTTGTTTGTGTTGGCTTCTTGGGGGTGATGTCAACTCTTGTGCAAGATCCACGGCCGGAGAAGAAGCATCAGGAGGCTGGGACCATGGCGGATATCCCGTGTTGATATACACAGTTTCCGCCACGGCGTCTCATCCTGATATCAGGTGTCGCCATCACGGCCATCTCCCCTGAACAAAATATTAATAGAAGCGGTCAATAACAAAGCGCATCCCGCCCCGCCCCCGAGACAACGTGGGAGGGCATGAGGAATAGTGTTTTGGTCGATACCGTGACTGTGAGTTTGGTGGCGACAATCTCTGAGCAATATGGAATAGATGAAGGCGCGAGAGGGAGACCCGTGTTATGATATGGCTCGGCTTATTTATCCGGGGAATTGTCCAAGCAAGCTTGTCTTTCGGCCAGTCTCGGTCGGGCGCCCAGACTGGACGATAAGTAGGCGAGACGAGTCAAGGTTGTATTGACATAATTGTGCCTATATCCTCGACAAGATTCCAGCCAGTTTGGGGCATCGGCGTTCAAAGGCCGCAATAAACCGAGGTCGACCTGGACAACTATTTTTGGACCTCGATGGTGTTTTGCACGAATCTCCCATGCCACTCCCAAACCACATATATGAGCCAAGGAGCTGTGGCTGTCGAGTAGCCAATGCGAATTGACCCAATCGCCAGGAGGCTCATGTCGAGTCGCATCGCGCACGTCCACCGTCACCAGATGTGGTAGCATTCGAGGCCGGTAACCTCAGGAGTCCAGGAGGCTCGACAGCGTCGATCACCGAGAGCTTGTCGGGGAAAGCGGCATGGCGGCATGGTCTGGATGGCGAATCTCTTGTGTGTCAACCGTCACGGAGAAATACTCCTTTCACCCCTTGATGAATCACCGACACCCACTCTCGTCTACAACTGCTTTAGCCGGGAAGCCAAAGAAAGCATTTATTTCCTTGATGCCATCATCACCAGTTGGAGACGACTTTGTTTGCCCAGACGTTGATCTTGAGTGGATATTGCAGGGACTTTTCTGACAGGTCCAATAATAGAAATAAAGTTGATCTCAAGCTTCAGTGATCCGGGTATCTGGAGACAGTGGCGGACAATAATAAAGAGTGCCCGCCCGAGCATTCCACTTGGTTTCCAGGAACGAGGGTGCGAGGGAAGCACAGAGTCCCACTTGGGAAGGGATGGAAGCGAACTTCATCCGCGGGTGGTTCCATTGTACGCCAACAGCACTTTCGGCACCTGCACGCAATATGTCAGGAACATGAGACAGGGTCAAGGTTGTGAAGAAATAAGAAATACCGATAAATCACGGCGACAAGGAATCCGTTGCCTGCATTCTGCACTCGCAGAGGATGAAACAAAAACGAACAAAAATAGGCAAGCGAGCCAGAAAATATGGCCGGATGGGATTGTCAGGGTCGCCGTGATTAGAACTTGCCGGGAAATGGGATGGTCTGTTGCTCGGCATGTTTTTATCGTGGTGTTTTGGGTTGACCAAAGGTGGAAGGAAGCCCAGTGCTTTGGTGTCGAGGTCGACAATCACAAGTTGATTGTTGCTGTTAAGGCACTCCACTGTATCTGCTGTTAAAAAGTAGGTTGCACTAACGCTCACTCGATCAAGCCCTGGCCATCCCCATCACGACAAGTGGCTGCCAGGTGTGCGCCAAGCATTTCAACCTCGGCCTCTCATCGATGTGGATCTCACTTCGTCCTCCAGTGACGATGAATTCCCAACAAAAAAATCCGGAATCAACGGGGGAAAAAACAGGTGATGAAAAGAATCAAGTTCAAGTTTGTTGGCAAGCGTGCAAATTGAGTCATGATCACATTTTTTTTTTATTTAAAATCATCAATTTTGCAACATGTAACTTGGCAAACAACGACCATAACAAAACAAAACTTTGTCCATTTTTATTTTGTGTAACATCTTTTATTATACCCCAACACATTTAAGAAGGAAAACCATGTCCGACTCCGCCTCCGGCCTCCGGGCCCGACATCAACCACAGCCGGAGCCGGCCCCATCAAACCATCCCCACATCGACTCGGCCAAAGAAACCCTCGCCAACGCCGCATCGACCATCAAACACGTCCTCTACCACGACCTCCCCGAATGGCGCCAAGATAACGCATACATCATCTCGGGCTACCGTCCAACATCAAACTCCTTTTCCCTCTCTTTTTCCTCCCTTTTATACCTCCACAATGAAACAATCAACATCTGGTCTCATCTTCTCGGCGCCGTGCTCTTCACCATCTGCGGCTTCTCTCTGCATTCGCTCATCCGCCCGCGCTATGCCTTCGCCTCTTCCGCCGACATTGTCGTCTTTTCCTGCTTCTTCTTGGGGGCCTTTCTCTGTCTGGGCATGAGCGCAACTTACCACGCAATCAGCAATCACAGCCATGAAGTCGCAAGATGGGGCAACAAGCTCGACTACACCGGCATCGTCTTTCTCATAGTGGGGAGTTATGTGCCCGCGCTGTGGTATGGGTTTTTTTGCTGGCCGGCGCTGATGGCGGGATACCTGGCTGCTGTAAGTATTCGTTGACCCACCCAATGGGGTGTTTGTGCTAGGCAAAGGAGGAAGAACGAATGATACTGATACCGTGAAAAATAGATTTGTCTCTTGGGAGCCGGGTGCATCATTGTTTCGTGGTTTGACCACTTCCGCACCCCTGCGTGGCGGCCGTACCGCGCTCTGATGTTTGTGGGACTTGGACTGTCGGGGGTTCTACCAATCGTCCACGCGTTAGTGAGGTTGTACAGCTTCAAGGAGCTGGATGAGCGAATGGGACTCAGCTGGGTTATCCTGCAGGGTGCATTGTATATCTTCGGAGCGTTCCTATATGCTGTCAGTATTCCGTCCTTCCCCTGCCATTCACTCACCGCTTTTTGGTTCCATGTCATTCACGGCAAAGAAGCGCTCGCTAACTTTGAACGGGGAAACAGGCTCGTTGGCCCGAACGTCAGTTTCCTGGAAAGTTCGACCTTTTGGGAAGCTCACACCAGTTGTTTCACATCTTGATTCTCTTCGCGGCCGCCGCACACTTGTACGGCATGGTCAAGGCGTTCGACTTCCATCATAACAAGTTTGGATCACAATGTTGAATATGATACATTTTGGAGCAAAGGTTGCAGAAGTTCAAGGGGTATTTTATAGAAATTTGCCCATGTAGAGTACATGGATATAACAACATCCAGACACCCAAGTCCCGCCATCACGCTTATCTCTGCTGCTGCTGCTGCTGCTACTGCCGAGAACTGCATGCCGAGAGTATAGATGGTGTTCATCTAGACAGTTGTTTCTGTTGATAACCGTTATCGCTATTCTTTCAACGGTGATGAAGAGATCAGGGTGGTAATCGCTCGTCACTGGTTCGCTTTCTCCACCCGTCATTCTGGGTCGTCAAGATAAAGGTAGCATTCGCAGACCCAAAAACGGCTCTTCCGATGAACCATAAAAATTAGTTGTGCGGTAGATGTTCTCAATATATCCCACAACTGTGATTCGGCATCTAGGGTTCCTGAAAATGTGACCCAACGATCGGCCTAGAGGTGACGCGGCTTTCTTTTCCTTCTACTTACTCCACCCCGAGGTCCATTATCTTGATGAGCCCTGAGCCCATGGCACAGGCTGCCCAGCAGCTAAAATGTGTGTTCGGGTCCCATGCAACAGCAGTCACTCGAGTTAGAGGTTCGTGTGTAACAACCCTCGAAGCGAGCCTCTCCTCAAGCTCCCCTTCCCGATCTTCCTCTTCATCGTTTGGATTCTCCGGGTTGCCGTTCTTTCTGGGACGTCCCCTCTTCTTCCCACTATACTTCCTCTCGAGCCGCTTTTTCCTGTCCATCTCTTTTCGTTTCTCCGTTCTCGGATCGTCGTTCACTTCTGGGAGAAAGCCTTGCAATATTCTGACCACACCTCTGGGCCTGGGCGCATTACCCGCCATGTCATGATCCTCAGGGCCAAACTCAATTGGCCTGTACTCGTGCTCAAAGATCTTTATCTTTCGCAACGGTTCTCCCTTTTGCTTGAACAGCTTTTGCAGGGCGTTACATGAGAAGACCGACCCATCCGCACAACCGACAAGAATGAAGGGATGTGTCGAACCTGCCGTGACGCATGTCAGAGTGTTGGGCCCAGTGCAAATGCTGCGCGCCTGGCAGAAGAAGCGATGGTGGAGGAAGGCGATCGTTGTGTTGGGTGTGGATGATGGGTACAGCGCCATGAAACCCTGCATCGACTCGTTCCAGCAGAGCAAGTTCGGTTGAAAGCTAATGGCAGGAACCGGGAAGTAGGTAAACTCGGAGCTGGGCTGGTAGAGGTCGGTAAGAGTTGCGCATCCACCCACGGGAATCGAGGCCACCAAGGACGGGCTTGAGGGATATGCTGAGCAAATGTCGATCACATATGTCGTATGCACGCCGTGACGCTGCAGAAGCGTGCGCGGGTAAACGGACCACAGTGTTATGGAACCATCCGTATGGCCAAAGGCAATCCGGTTCGTGTTGACCCAGGTCAAGCAGGTAATCTCGATGTTGTAGTCGTTGGAGAGACCGAAAGTCACGACAGGCGAGTCCATCCATTCTGTTTCACGTTAGCACGGTGATCTATAAAAAGGAGTGTGGCATGCAGCGTACCAAAAATGGGATTTGTTGAATCGTGAATAGCATTAGTGTCAAGTATTCGGACCCTTCCATCGCTGCATAGAACTGCCAGCATTCCATACGTGTCGTACAAATTAGACGAGTTCATGGCGACCGGGCAGAACTGCAGTCGCTTGGGTCGGCCCCAGTCAAAACATTTGGCTCCGAGGAACCTTGGAGGTTTAGTTGAGGGTGTAGCCAAGCCTTCCTCGGCATCTTGGGCGAGAAACTCCCAAAGCTGAACAGAGCCTGTGGTCATGGTTGTTTTGTTCATGTTGACTTCGCCGGAAGGGTTGGACTCCTGGTCTGAAAAGGGAACAGTGGCGATGGCAAGCACTTGTCTGGTGCGATCGTCCATTGGTGCCCATGAGACAGCCAGGGGAATGCCCCCGACGTCAAACATCCAGCCACTCGGCGTCTTGTCTTTGGCATCTTGATCGCCAACGGGCAATCCAGACGGTGATATGGATAAGCTGGCTCCTTGATCCAACGTGTACTCCTTTTGCCTGTCGTAGGGCCCAGTGAGTGTGACAAGGCCACCATTCGCGCGGGGAACCAAATCGGGCCCATCCTCCACAATATGCCATTCCTGCTGAGGGCCATCAAGCTGGTACTGGTTATACCAAACCGCTGCTTTTTTTGCTTGGTCTATTTCGTTTGTTTTGGGCACCCAGGGACTCGGCATAATGCCTTGAGGGTCCTCCGGGGGCAGCCTCGGTGGTAGAACAGGGTAATTGGCCCATCTGATTTCCAGGTCCCAAATGATCTTGATGCGTTGATACTCGGGGCCATACATAGCGTCGCGGAGGGCACTATACCTCGCATAACGTCTAAGGGGGCCGGCATAGACGCGAGTGACAATGCGCGTCTCTAAAGGGTAGTGCGGAATGTCGTGAAATCCTTTTCGACTCTGAATCATCCCGGCTCCTGTGTTGCGCTGCTTCTTCGGCTTGACTGGCATCCCGTTTGCGCCCCCTGCATTCCCATCCATATCCTCATCGTCGTCATCCTCATCACTGCTGGCAACAGCGACCGCACCCTCCTCATCCACATCGTCGTCGTCGTCGTCGTCGTCGTCGTCGTCGTCGTCTTCTTCTTCTTCTTCTGCGGGTTGTTGCACCTCGAGCTCCTCATCAAAATCACCATCATCATCCTTGGATTCGGGAATAACTATGACTTCATCCCCGTCGTCAAAGATTAGAGGGTCCTCGATATAACGCTTTTGGATGCCCCGTGTTTTTCGTCGGGGTGCCATTGTGAATGTGGCTGAGGTGCCCCACCTTCCCGACTGGTGGTTGTGGAACTGGCTGCAACTTTTATCCTGCAATGGCTGGAAGAAATGGTGAGATGCATCAAATGGAATGCCTTTCAAAAATTCCTGCTGTTTGCTGCTTCAGAACACTGAAAGATTGATATTTCTCGTAAGGTGAATGAAATGAGTTCAATGTTTCGGCGGGGGTGTGATGTTGTGAAAGATGCAAAAACCAAGCAAATGGTGGGGTGCAGATTGGAATGGATAGATAAAGGGTTAGGGTTGACCCAGAGCAGGAAGCAAAGGAGTCAAGAATCGCTGAAATACCGGCTGCAAGATCCAGAAAACACAAACTCTGCATCATCTGCATCATCACCAAAACTTGCGTTAATTATGGCAGAAGTGTAACAATATCTCGTGTGGGGAAAAACGCGACGATACAGGTCAGGTGTGCGAAGTCAGCCTCACACCATAATTACCTCTCGACGACCTCCCTCGTCGTATGGAAGGGTTAACAAGTGTCACCGAAAATGATATTATCTGGTGACAGATTATGTTGGGTGATACCTTCACAAGCAAAAGATCGCAGTCAGGTTTCAGATTTAATCATCGGATCTTTCGGTCTTCTGCCGGTGTATGACGACACTGCAGAAATTGGTGGAATTTTGCTGTCGAATGAATTTGAGTTTGGGCTCCGCCTTTTTGAGCATCTGCAACTTCCTTCGTTATCAACCACCACACTGCATCTCTCTCTCAGACACGTCAGTCATGAACGAGGACTATGACGCCGTGATGCAAAGGGAAATCCGCAAGTACATCAACGCTTGCCACATTCTGCACCACCATGGCGTCCTCGATGCATACGGTCATCTCTCGTTCCGACACCCCTTTAAACGCGATATCTTCATCATGTCCCGCAGCATAGCCTCGGCCCTTGTGTCATCGTCACGAGACCTCATTCAGTATTACGTTCAGACGTGCAGGCCTCTGGACCCATTAAAAGCCCCCGATTCCTACCTCGAGCGGTATATTCACTCCGAGATATACAAACAGTATCCCCAAATCAACGCCATTGTGCACAGCCATTCGGAGACCGTCATCCCTTACACTGTCAATCGCGTCAAACTGCGGCCAGTCTTGCATCTGGCCGGCTTTCTAAATCCAAAAGGTCCGCCTGTCTGGGACATTGCGAACTGCCAACAAAAGTATGCCGTGACGGGAGCCGAGGCCTTGGAGAAAAAGGACGAGGTGGACATCCTGATTAAAGACGAGTTCTACGGCAGAAAGTTTGCTTACAATTTCCTTAACGGAAGTGCCGTGGCCTTGATGCGGGGTCACGGGTTCACGGTCGTGGGCGAGAGCATAGAGGAGGCGGTATTCAGGGCTATTTACACGGAAAAGAATGCCCGCGTTCTCACAGCTTCCATGGCAGCTCAGGATTCGGCACGGGCAACACTGTCCTTCGCCATCGGTGCTGATCCAGGAATTTATACTTTGAACAAGCAGGAGGCATTGGCATCGAACCAGGTAATCAAAGCAACGGTGCAAAGACCTTGGGAGCTCTGGGTGAGGGAGGTGGAAGCTTTGCCACTTTATCAGAATGAAACTTGAGTACTTGAAGCAAGACTGGATGAAAGATTGAGATTTTGGTAGAAGAGTTTGGTACCCAGGAATGGAGTGGAATATTCACACGCACCAAGTAGCCCCTGCGTGCTGGCAGGGTTTGCATAATCAATGATTACTTGACCGTAGGACATTTCTGTCTTGCGTTCCAGCATTGGTTGGCTATCCCGTCTTTGTGAATTACCAATCTCTTATCATGCATGCGAGGTTGTTATTTTGTCGAGCCTGCACCATCAGCCCTAGGCTCCTGATGGAAATAATACCGGCTTGGTCAAACACACATGTCTTGGTCAGCAGCAGTGTTTATGATTAAGCATTATGTGTTACTACTTCCGGCTTGCTTAACCTGGCCCCTGGGAGAGAATCATCACGCTGGCTTGAATGTCGAGGAATGGGGCAATCTAGGAACTGGGTATAAAAGCAGCCCATTCCATGGAGTGCTTGAGAGGTTGTGTTAGACCCTCAGTACCCATCTTCGGAGACCGACGACCATGTGGACTTTATTCTTGTTCTGTGTCGTGTGGTTTCTGCCACAGACCGCATCTTCGTGGCAATATACAACCCCCTCGAACGGATATCGTCCCAATCGGCACAAGGTCGCTTTGGCCGGAGGTTCAGGCCGTATGATGTCCCCGAATCCCCGGTTCCCCGTCTAAAGTATCAGCACTGATAGTCTGTGTTGGAACAGAGCTTGGCCGCACGATTATCGATGGCTTGATTGCAGCAAACCAACAGGACATCGTCATTCTTTCTAGACGGGTATTGTCCTCATTATCCGCGCCCCTCCAATATGTGACAACACCCAGGATGCTGACACTCTCTTGATGCCAGGACCCCAATACCGACGAAACACTACCCGGGGTTTCGTGGAACAAAGTAGATTATGAAAACAAAACAGATCTTGTTCGGGCTCTGCGAGGCGTGGACACTGTTCTCTCCTTCATTATCGTTCACACAGACCCGAACGATATTGCGCAGCAAAATCTCATTGATGCATCGGTTGAGGCTGGCGTCAACCGCTTTGCACCGAGCGAGTGGTCGGCGGCTGATGTCTCCCTGCTTCCATGGTATTCTGGAAAAGCCAAGATAAGGGAGTACCTAAAGAATTTGAACAAGAAGAAAAGGGTAAGTAATTAACCCCAAGTTTTCGTTTCTTCAAACTCAGACCAGGGAACCCGCTTATCAGGCCGCTTTAGGTACTCGAGTATACACTTTTCCAGCCCGGACTGATACTTGATTACTACACGTTTCCCCACGTGTGGCACAAGCATATCAAGCCCCTGCAGATACCGATCGACTTTGGCCTACGCCGTGCTCTGCTGGTGGATGGGACTCGAGACAGAATCACCTTTACGACGGTGCACGACGTTGTCAAGATTGTAACGCAGGCTCTTAACTATAAAGGAACCTGGCCCACTGTCGGCGGCATTCGGGGCAATCTGCCCATTTCGGCATCACAGCTTGTGGCTATCGGCAACAGACCGAGAGGACCTCAAGAATTCGTGGTCGAGAGGCTCCAATCCGAGGACCTGCAAGCTGGCGAGGTAAAGTCGTCATGGATACCCCAGCCGAACCACACTTCGGCGAGTAACATGACACAAGAAGAACGCGATGCTTTCGGGCGGGTCATCACAAGAGGTGTGTTACTGAGCTTTGCGAGCGGAGCATTTAGTGTGACGGGTGAATGGAACAGGTTGTTTCCGGGCACACGTTTTGGTGAGACTGAGGAGTTTTTATCATGGTTCTGGAGGGGAAGACCTTGAAGGGGTGTGGTATCACAGTGTAACTACAGGCTATTTGTCTTAGCGCCAGCAAATCACAGCAATAAACACCATTGTTCACGCACGGAAAGATGCAGATGGCATTCTATGAGTGTGGGCAGTATGTAACAGTCACGGCATCACTGCCCAAGGGCCAATGTTCCACTCAAGTAAACCGGGCGTCGGTTGAGTGATCCATGGTTTTCACCCCTCACCAAACCAAACAGTGTAAATAAGATAGATATGAAATTCCCGTCTTTTTCGTCGTGTGAGAGAGCACCTAGTGGCGCGGCCAATATACAGCGTCAATAGGTACAGCGATGGCAGTTACGGACAATTCGAATCCCTTCGTTAGCAATGGCACCTGCTACTGGATTCGAGGGAATGTAGCAGAAGAGCACTTCGTCCCCTGTGGCAACCAACGATATGGACACACTCACTGTTGCTGGCTTGGCGCCATGTGCCTCGAGTACAATGCGTGCTACAGTTTCTGGGTCGGCGCCACGTATCTGGCTGGCTGTACAAATCCAGATTACAAAGACGCCAGCTGCCCGGATAAAAGAGTCCATTCCGACCAGCAGTGGACTGGGATGAGGCTTTGCAACAACGATGCAATATGGTAGGTTTGTTCTCTTTTGAGTATCTAACGTTCTTTCATGTTGTTCAACACTAACAAAGCCTTGATACGCCTTTGCAGGGCAGCAGGAGAAGAAAGCAGCCCTACAATGCTCACCAGGGGCGACAAGCACGATTGCCCGCCAACTCCGACGCCCATCATCGACTTTTTCGGATCAAAGATACCCGACATGGGGCAGCTGGATAGTACATCAGGTGGGCTGATATCTTTTGTCCCTTCCCATGCCGTATCTGTAGACCCCTTAGCCCCTACCGACTGCGCTAGGTCAATTTCAACCTCAACCTCTTCAACCGCCGCAGTCGCGGTCCCCAATTCGACCACGAACGTAGCATCAACCATTCCACCAGGCACCAGTCTCAGCTCCGTAGCTCCTACAATCTCCTTGGGTTCGGAGACTGGCCAAGCCGGAAGGCTGAACACGGCGGAAAAGGTTGGAATCGCTGTTGGTGCATTTGGACTGCTCATTCTGATCCTCGGTGCAATCTAAGGACTAAGAATTCTCCGTCGCCGTGTCCGAGCTGAGAAGAATAACGGCGACGTGATGCAGCCAAACTTCAACCGTCAAAAGAACCCAACAACCGCCAGTGGATCTGAAGGCGCGGAACTTGGGACAGAGAACAAGATGTGTTCAGAATTGGAAGGCAATAGCGTGGCATATGACACCTTGCAAGCAAGTCCTTGGACGAGTTGCCATTGGTATATATAACTTGAGTTTTTTATTGGATTTTTAAATAAATAGTATAAAAATAGCTTATAAAATTGTATAATTTTTAATAAAACCTTTCTGTAAGTTCTTCAATATATACAATTATACACATAATTTCAGAAAACTTTTTTCGAATTCGTTACTTGGCTGCTTGGTCGGCAGCGCTCCAAACCAGACGTTCCATACAGCATTCGAAAGAGCCGAAAAAGCCCTATCTAACGGTACCTGTTGCACCCGGGCGCAAGCTTTTGCGGGCCGACACACGCGCGTCGAAGTCTTCGAAGTCCAAGGCAACCGACGCGTCAAAATCCTTTCGTTAGGGCGCACAGACCACCTGTCACGTAGCCTAGGCAAACCTCGGCGCCAAGCCAAATAACCACACACGCCAAGACCACTAAGACCGCCAAGACCCACACCTACACGACTACCTAGCCTACCTGAAAATAACCCTAACCCTAACCCTAACCCACACTTACACCATGACGACAACTAACAACAATACCATGCCCCCTTCCCCCCCTAGAGGCCCGGCAAGCCTAGCCACCGCCCGGCATAACCGGCCTACTCAAGGACAAGCCTATAAAGGCCTAATCGATAGGCTTATAGTCCTGGCCCCGGCCATAGCGAAGGCCCAAGCGAAAGCTATCGGCATTAAACTCCTCAAAGCCTACCAAGCCCACGTATAGCCCCGCAGTGACCTAGCCCTCTTAAAGAAAGCAGTAGCCGAAGGGGTTAAGGAAGCCCTAAAGACTACCAATATCCAGGCTATTAGCCAGCCTCCCATACGCTCTTAGGCCACTATAGCAACTACCGCCCTACCGAACTAAGCCGTTCTAAAAGGCATTTTATCGGCGGGCACTACCCTTTTTGATCCACGGGTACTCGGATTGATTGGCGGGCACTAAGCTAGGTAAACCAAGGTATAAGCCTCCATTTTCCAACATTTTGAACATTATTAATACCAAAAAAACAACCTTTATTATACCTATACTGACTTGGTGGACAGGTCCATGCCGTGGCAACAAGGTCAAAAGAGGTGGCTGGTATGGAAACGGGGGTGTCTAGTGGGAAGGGGCTCGTGTGGAGGGTTCATCTTTGTGATCTTGTATATATATACCCAAAGGCCGACCCTTCAAACATGGGAAAGAAGGCAAGCAATTCAACCCCACTCTTTTGGCATTTCGTCTTTAGACTTGTTCTTACGTGTCCCCACCTAATCAGAGGAATCAGATGGCTTACTAAATCTTTGTTATGGTGTGTGTGTGTGTGTGAGTGGAAGCCTATATTCAGTGGTAAATAAATGGACCTAGTGCCCGCGGATCAATCCTAGTGCCCATAGATCAAAAAGGGTAGTACTCGCCGATAAAATGCCATAGTAAAAGGCAATATGGTAGATAATATAGTAGGTAGTATAGTGGTAGGAAAAAAGATCATCAATTAGTTCTGGCTACAAGGCTCTAAGGCCAATAAGTGGTAAAAAAAAATGGACCTAGTGCCCGCGGATCAAAAAAGGTAGTGCCCGCCGATCAACCCTAGTGCCCGTAGATCAAAAAGGGTAGTGCCCGCCCATAAAATGCCTTCTAAAAAAGGTTATACCCGCCAGGCAAGGCTAGGAGGTCTTAATTAGGAGGCTTAATATAGCTATAGAATATAGGATTAAGTCCTTATAAGAGACCGTATAGGCTATTGTTAACATGTGGATATATAAGGTGCAAGGTAGGTACTGGGCAGAGACCCAGTGCCAAGTAGGTCTCCAACCTACTGTCACGGCGAGGGCATCGCAATGGCCGAGGCTCAAAGATCGAATACTCAATTGACCAAAATATTGAATTGAAGAAGAAAGGAAGCAGCTGTCAGCTTGCAGCCAAAGAGTGGTTTTATGGGTGGTTGCCTGGCCTGTGCGCCACGGCCCCACTTCTTCCGCTGCAACCAACTACGCGCTTCTAAAATCCTCATCTATCTTATCTACGTGTGACATGACATCATGGGTTTGGCCTGCGCCATGATACCTACTCACAGGCTTGTCCTGGCAAGCCTGTCTCCCAACCAAGCCAGACCTTGGTGTCTTGCCTCTATGGGCTTAGTTTAACCTAAGCCTGGTCACAGGTTTGACCTGTGGGGAAGAATGTTACTTGTAGAAGGTCACCGAAAGCCATGGAATCTAACCATACCTTCTATAGTATAGCAATCCCACAGGACTCCCCACTGGACTACAGGGACCCATGCCACTGTAAAACCATCTGGAAGACCTGAACACTTGTATAAGTAGACCTGTACTCTCCTTTCACTCCTGTATCTAGTTCTTTCCTTAAGCAACCAAGCAAGCAATAGTATACGCAACTAAGCCTCTGTACTCAACCACTACAACCTTTGTTCCCAGGGCACAAGTGCCCTGAAGACCTTTGTTTCTAGTGTGCTTTCACTGTACTATAGTGGTCTTGCTTCCTTCAGCACTGCTGTCGTATCCCACCATTCCGTACCGTTGTATCCCACCGCTTCCGCTTCCGCACTGCCACAAGGCACAGCTCCCTGTGGCTCTCCCTGCAAGGCACTATACTTATAGGCCTCCAGGGACCTTGCAGCTTAACAATAATAAATCTAATAAGCCTTCGGATAAGAGACTATAAAAGCCTATAGAACCTACGCTATATTAATTAAAGGCTTAAGGAAGGTCGATCTTAAGGGGGTTTTAGAAGAGGACTTCGGTAAAGAGCTAGGCCTAAAAACGGTCGAAAAAGTCAAATATAAGCTCCCCTATAACCTATAGTTTACTAGAGCTACGGTAATAGTTACCCTTATTAACTAAGAAAAGGCCCATAAAGCATATAATAATAGGGTAGTCTGGAGAGCCTAGATCTTCGAATACGAGCCTTATTAGGCTACCCTAACCCTAGTATAATACTATACGTACTTTGAATAAGGCTACTTATAGCGCTACTACTGTAAGCCGGCTAAGTATCTTAAGTACGCTGTAAGTATTTACGAAGAGGGCGGTAAGGCCGGGGAAGCCTAATGTCTTACCCATAGTAGCTAAGTGCCCTATAAATGCCCGGCTTACAGAAAAGGGCATATCATATAGGCTAAAGAATGCCTAAAGGCAGTATTAGCTAAATAGATAGCTAGAGAGGCCTATTAATATAGACCCTGTACCTTCGAAATAGCTACTATAACTAAGCCTATATTCGGCATACCTATACAATTCATATATATTATATAGGCCCCCCTAGAAGATATAGAGGACTTCTAGGTAATAAAAAGCCATAAAAGGCGCCAGGGAAAGCCCCGTACTAGGGAAGTATTCTAAAAGGCCGGCTAATACCCTTCCTAGGCCCAGCTAGCATTCAGTAAAGAAATCTAATAAGCCTTCTAGAATATACTAACTATATAGGCCTCCTAGGCTATATAGCCCGCCTAGGGCACCTCCTAGCCTATTCAGCAACCCCCCTCCTTCGGCTATATAAAACGTAAATATAAGCCTAAAGCTACTAGCCATACTTAATACCTAACCTGTTAAAGGATTAGCCATAGATTCTTTATAGTAGGAAGCTTATTACTATAGAATACCTAAAGTAATAAGTAATGCCTAAAAATACTATTCGAGGAAGCCAAATACGATATTTTAGCTATAATGTGGTACCCGGGTGAGTCGCGCACTTTTTCACCACTACGCAACCAAACATTTCAATTATATAACCGCAATAATGAAAAAAATGTTAGCATTATTTAAAGAAGCTAGCATTATCCTCGTAATATAAGCACTTAAACGCGATAAGAAATTAAGTCGCTGTAAAGCTACGTAGACCTATAATATTCCCGAAACGACACTACGCGATAAAATTAATAGTCGTAACCTACGACGCAATTGTCGCAGTAACGCCCAACAATTGACGGACTTAGAAGAGAAGGCAGTTATCCAGTATATATTGAAGCTAGATTCGCGAGGATTTTCGCCTTACTTAGCTAGTATTGAAGATATAGCTAATTTGTTTTTTGTAGAACGCGACGAGAAACCCATCGGTAAAAACTGGGCTTAAACCTTCGTTACGCGATAGCTAGAGCTTAAGACGCATTTCAATCGCGTCTATGACTTCTAAAGGGCTCTCTACGAAGATCTAGAGCTTATTAGCGCGTGGTTTAAGCTTATATATAATATGCGAGCTTTATATAAGATCTAGGATTGCAATTTCTATAATTTCAGGCCTGGAAGACGTGCCTACAGTGGGCAGATACCCGGGGCATGGCATTCAACGCAGCAAAAAGCGAGCTAATACACTTCAACAAAGGCCGCACACAGTGGGCAAGAGCACTACACCTAGCCAACCC